>WEIU01023077.1:282612-315014 GCA_013389925.1 Aegithalos caudatus | reverse complement strand
TGTAAAAAAAAAAAATTCACAGAAAGACATTTAAACATTTAAATTACAACACAGCTGTATACGATTTGATTTCGAAAAAGTCCTTTTCAGGGCTGACTAGATTGCTAAGAAAGCCAGTAACGGAAACCGAGCCCCGAGGACTAGCACTAAACCGTTGCTGAACCGCGAGCAAGAGGAGCGCAGACACCGAAACGTCTAGAACGGGAGGGGCCAGAGCGCAGGGCTGATTGACCACAGCACCCTGCCTGCCTCCCCCAGGGCGCTCCGGCTCCCACCCCTCCACCTCTTCGACATTTCCTCTCTCCCGGCCACCCCCGCATAACCCATGAAGCCCCCGAACGAGGAAAGAGCCCAGGCCCCCGCCATACCTGCTATAATCCGCGGAGCCCCCTGACATGTTCCGATCACCAGCTCTGTCCTCAACTGAAAAGGCAAGCCCTCCGCGGCGCCCGCCTTATATACCCGCCCTGCTGCCGGACTCGTTGCGCTCTGCTCTGCGCATGGATATATGCCCTATTCCGCACGCAAAAATGCACGAATCCCTCCGGATTAAGCCCTCTGTCCCAAGAGATTCTCGTCACGCGACTTTTTGAGTTAATTCGAAGGTTGTGTATGAACCTCTGGGGTCTACGAGGTTACGTGGAGCATGGAACTACTTTTTTTGTGGGATGGCGGAAGGATATTGCACCATTGAGTGCGTCACAGCGCCCCACTCCTTCCTCCCTCTGCCTCCCCTTCCCCCCCGCGCGCACGGGGTTTCCCGTCCGGGCCCTGCTGCAGCGCGCGGCGGGAGGGGGCAATGGCGGTGCCGCTTGGGCCGGGCCGAGGGGACAGCGAGCGGCCTTGCGGCAGAGCGGCCCCTCTTCTTGGCCGCGTTTTCCCCACAGCGTTGGTTGTTTTAAAAGCCCCGGAGTCGGGGGTGACAGGAGAGGAAGAGGTTTTTTCGGGCGGGGGCCGGTGGCCGCGCATCCGCCCCATCCGCACACAGAAATGGCTCCCTCCTCCTCCTCCTCCTCCCTGACAGTCGAAACACACCCCGAGCTCTCCCTCTGTGCTCCCGGAGCCAGAGCAGCGTCGGTCATAAGGGGGCAGCGCTGCGAGCTCACAGAGAGGCCCTGAGGCGAAGCGGGGCAGATGGAGGCGCCTCTGAGGGCTCCCCGGCCCTCAGCCCCGGCCTCACACCCAGTGCGGGCCGCCCGGCCCGTGCCTGGATCCCGCGAACTTGTCCCGGGCCGCTGAGGGTGGATCATTCTGAAGGGGATGCAGGAGTATTTGTAGGAGACAGGTTAGGTGGTCCTTGGGCTGCTGCCGAAAGCACGGTGCTGTGATGTGCTGCAGTTCGCAGTACAGCGGTGTCCACGAAAAAACCTGTCAAAAATGATGAAAAGGTTAGTGCAGTACAAAATAAGGCACTAAGAAAACTGTTACTGAGCAAACCGATTTCATGATTATGCCCAACGCTTTCATACAGTAGTAGAAAAAATACCAATCATTTTAATGCTCTTTTCAGATTTCACAATAATCTGTTCGTCGGTATTTCTTATGGAGGTAAGTAATATCAATTATAAGCAATAATTTTGTGCCAACTCTGTATGGTTTATGTGTACCACTTTACAATCTGTTTCCATAGTGATTATATATGAAGGAATGGAGGCAGTGCTTGAAAAACTCAATCCTTTACTCTAGAATATTGTAAATTGTCTAGAACCATCTAGAATATCCATAAAGGGAACCTCTCCAAGACTGTACATACCTTAAATCTTCCTATGGTAGCATTTCCTGGGGCGATATTATCTGTAGAAATAGTACAACCTACCACTATCCCAACAATATTATATAAATGCAACTCCACTGTCAGCCCATCCTAATACTCTCAAGTTCTTTCTTTCCACCCCTGCTGGGCAGAAAATATTGAGGATATTTCTTGTGTTTACAGTACAGATAAACATGCAGCAATAGCCAGAGGCCTTTTAAATGGATGATGCCAGTTTGCATGGACTATTAACCTCTGGTTGAAAAACAAACAGGATGGACTGAAGAGAGAATGTGAACACAGGTTTAGGCTGGCATGGTTAGATTTCCCACTGCATTAAAAGTGATTTGAGTCTAAATGGAGAAGTAACGCTACTGAATATTTGTAAAGGATCTTGAATATTTATTAAGAAAGCTGTTGAATTTTTTTGGTGAATATTTTTGTTCAAGTGCTACATTTAAGCCTTAGTACATTTGCAAATCTGAGAGGAATTTCAGAGAATTTCAGGAAGGTAAGCCATCATTCTTCACAGACCTGAAATGGCATCTCAGAAACAAGTATCTATCTTTTCCAATAAAGATTTTTCTGAAATTTCCAAGTTCAGATTACCCATGTATTCAGTTCAGATTTGACACTTTTCCAGTAACAAGGCTTTTCTGGCTCTCTGTAAGGAGAAATTGTTCTCATTGCTCTAGCTTACTGCAAATCTTGTTTTACTCTGCTTGGCCAAACTTCGTTCTGTTCTGTTAAAAAAAAATTGAAAAACCATAGAAAAAATTTAAAATTATTATCTTCAATCAAGGGGAACAATTTTAAAACTCAATATTGTTATTTACTGTCTAAAATAGTGGGGAGTCTCTTGATTAGATGTGGAGATTTCTTGGCCTTAGGCAAGTACAAAGTCAAATGGGCTCCCCCCAAGCTCCTGGTCACTGGCCTTTGTTGAGGAGCTTGAAATTTCCCTGTCTCTGAAGATTTTGTTCATTTCTGATTCACCTGATGCTTAAATATAAAGAAAAAGCTTGTGAGCAGACTGGTATCTGCTGTCATGTGGTCATGGCAGAGTTTGGCAGTTTGACTGAATTATTTGGTCATGTTATTTGCTCGGGTTTGTGGTGGTTTTAATGCAGTGACTCTCCTTGGTCCAGTGGCCCCTTGGCAGATGCTCTATTTGCCTCAAATGTTGTACAACCAGAACAATGAAATTATGATTTAAGAAACAAATCATCAGTTCCCACGTGAAAGGCATCTATTCGTATGGATGTTGCACATTAAGGTATATGAGAAAAGGAACCTCCTTTCCAGTGTTTCCTCCAGTGGAAATCATTGACTTATTTCACCAAATGAAAAGATGAAAAAAATTTCGTGTCCTAAACTTCAAGCAAATGGTTGGAAACACAGAATCAGTCTTCTCTTTTTGTGAAATGATAACCAGGCTTCCTGAACTAGCAGTGACCCCTGACCGTAGTAGAGGAAAAAAATCTTACATTTTATACCACTTTAAACCCGTGTACAATGTTTGAGAAATCTCTCTGGTTACAGTAGTGCAAACAGCCTTTTTGTGTGATTTCATATCTACTTTGTGTATTTTTGGCTCAGTGCTAGCCACACTCTGCCTGGAATTATTTGTGTTCTGAACAGGAAGCATCAAACTGAGAGGTACCAAAAGGTCAGATTTTGTCACTGACAGAAATCTTGTACTGACACTGGGATTTCTTGTGGTCCCTTGGCTTTAAATCAGATTAAGTTTTTTAGAGCAGCCTCAACTGAAAACTTGCTCCCCAAGGACCAGGTTCATGATACCATCAGGCAGAAGAGATACCAAGAAGATGCTAAATTATATATCTGTGCTGCTAAAGATAGGATCCACAGCCACATATATATGTATACCTAATATACTTCTGTAGATGTTTCCCAAAAAGACAATCCCAGTGAATCATGAGCTCTTTAGTGAGAGTGAACATAATAACACATTTATTAACAGGGGTAACAGATGGACTAGCTGGTTTAGCAGCTGGGTTTCCAGTGATTATTCATGCAGATTGAAGTAAGGAATGACGTCTCTAAAAAAGCAGTAGGAGCTGACACCTCCTGAAACTCAGCACCAGTTGAGCAATCGCTGCTCACCAATGTTCTGGCAAAGGTGATGGTATAGTTTGCATTAGGAAATCTAACAAATCTCCTTTTAATAATCACATGGCATGATTTGAATTTGCCATGGAACTGCCAGGTACTTCACAGGAAACCTGCAAGATCCCAGAGTTCTTTTCCTGCATTTGCTAGTCTGGTGCCACAGTTCAGATTATTTATTATTTGATTGCCATTGCTGGCAGGGCAAGGAAGGTGATGGTAAACAGACAGAGTTTGCTCACAGTAGGTTATGTTAAGGATCAAGATGATTTGTTAGCAAGAAGTAATGTTTTCAGTTCATCATTCCCAAAGGATCCTAAAAGCATGCTTCCTCAGATGTAGGAGTGGATAGGAAAGGTTCTGGAAAACGTCCATGAGAGAAAGAAAGTCCAAATTCCTGGAGTCCCATGTTTGTTATTTAAATAACAGTCATGCACTCAGCGTGTCATTAATGCTAGCAAGCATTTTTGGTCACTCCATGGAAATTACAATCAAAAAATGCTGAACAATAAGAATTTATAAGATACAGTGTTTTTAATGGATTGAGAATGATGGCTTTGTATTCTGTAGTACCTCAGTGTAATCTGAAATGCACATTATGATTACTTTAGTACATTGGGATGTAAGTCTTGCTTTGTCATCTTTTTTTAAGTTATTTTACAACTTTGTTATGTTTTGACAGATAATTTCTAGTCTTTGTAACTGTAGTCAGATTTGTGTAATGAAATCTCAATGATGTCCCTGTTGAGTGAATTGAAAGTAAATCCAGCATTTCCTCTCCATGTCCAAGTTCTGTCTCACTGAATAGTTGTGCACTAGGCCTATAAGGAACGTGTTCAAAGATGCTTGAATTATTTAGGTGCCAAGCACTATGGAAAGCCAGTGGGATTTAAACTGCTTTGGTTGATTAAATTGTCCCACATGCTCAGTCTGTTCAAGATATTCAGGCTTGTGCAGAGGATGTGGGATGGGCACTGACTCACGTGTCTGAAATGTGTGTGGGGTGGTTTGTGGCTCCTGTTTCCTAATTGCATGGAGCACACTCTCCAAGGAGTGTTCCTGCTTCAGTTGTGAATAATTTTGCTCCTTAGCTTAACTTCTCTCATTCCCAGTTAGATTTTTTTCCTGATTATAATAATTTTATAATTGTTAAACTATTTAAGACTAATTTACTTGTTTTTTGGTTTGTTTGGTTTTTTTTGGGTTTTTTTTGGTTTTTTTTTTAAGACACACCAAAGTTGTATGAATTTAATTTTTCAGGTTATTCATCCATTAATTCATCTCCTCTTTGAGTCTGAGATTCAGACTCGTAGTTGCCCTCCCACCTTCAGAGGTTTGGAGTTATTTGTTTCTTGTTTCTTACTCTGGAATAATGAAGTTCTTGCTGAATTTTAAAGAAAATGTTTCTTTTATACAGTGGGTAATTTCTTGTAAACTGCTGCTGAAAAGGAAGCAGAAGTGCTCTGGGCCCTCAGAGGAACCTTGGTTTCTCAGTCCTCTCCCAGGGGGTCAAAAATATAAAAAACTAAGGGAAGTTAATTACTACTTATTTTTATAGTGGGTATAGTTTCAGTCTAAATTTGTGAAAAAATTCCCTTTTACTTTGGTTAGCATTTGATGGGTCTTCTAATAAAAAAGGGTTAATTCTAAAAAGTCAGTATTTAATTTCTTAGTGGAAGTATGTAAATTACTGTTAATTCTTTAAATGAGTGTAACATAAGAAAACTGTCATATGGAATCACTTATGGTAGTCTTATAATTTTAGTAACAATTCTGGTAATAAGAAGAATGTTGGCATAATGAAATCTTAACCCAAATACTTGAAACAGAAATATGCTTTTCTGTCTATAATTTTTGTAGTCATCCAGTCCTCTGCATGCTATAAAACTCAATAATTACAGTTTTATATCTTGAATGTTCTTCTTGATTGAGCACTTAGATTCTTTGTTTCCAGGTTTTCAAGGTTTGTAGTCAAGCCCAGGATATGAAATCAGCTTAGCTCTGTTCCTCTCTTGTGTTGAGGACTCCTAGTGTGACCACAGACTGGATTTTTAGCACTAAGATTGAGCAGAT
The DNA here is from genome assembly GCA_013389925.1 of Aegithalos caudatus. Classification (NCBI taxonomy): domain Eukaryota; kingdom Metazoa; phylum Chordata; class Aves; order Passeriformes; family Aegithalidae; genus Aegithalos; species Aegithalos caudatus. Next base: position 309,058 of record WEIU01023077.1, on the reverse strand, counting down.
GATATCTATTAGACTTGACTTTTATTGGGATGAGAGGTTTTTGCACTTCACGTTTCTTCTCTGTAATGCGGGGGTGATATTATTTGCCTTAGAGGTTATGTGTAGACAAATCCTTGAAGAATGTGGGGATCAATAATGGAAAGAGGCCTAGAAATCTTGGATAGAAGTTGCAGGCTCCTTACAGGGTAGAGTTTGTTCTTTATATTACAAAAGTAAATAAAGCTGAGATCTGAACCAGGTAGCAGATGATAACATCCTGACAGACACAGTTGTTATATTTATTTTTTAAGTAATGAAATACTGTATGTCGTGTATTTTTGTGAGACAATCTGCAAAGAATATTCCATTTTCCAGGTCTGAGAGAAAGGTAAATATAAGCCTGGGCATTATTTTGAAGAAAACCGTTTTCCTTCTGCTGCTGGTTAACCATCTCTACACATTATTTATTCTCATTATTATACAGATTTGCAATCCACTGACATTGCTTGAGTTTTTTAATTGCTGATTTCAATTGGTTAAGTTTTGGAACAGCTGTGACAGGCAGACCTATGTCTGTATTTAATTTGAGTACCTTTCCTTATGGGTAAAAACCTTGTGTCTTATGTGCTTAGTAGGAGGAAGTAATGCATGGGAACCAAACCCAAGATGAAAACACCAAAAAGGCCAAGCAGATCTTTGACTTTTACGGGGGTAAATTCACAGGGCCCATTTGTGATTAAAAAAAATCCTAATCTCTAATGTATGCTGTAGATATGTGTACCTTGATAGGTGCCCTGTGTCCTGACTGGTGACAGCACCGAGCCATGTGACTCCATCTGTCCCCATCCCAGTGACACTTTGGGACGTCAGAACAAACACTCTGTGCTTTCCAGAGTGTGTGCAATACTGGGACTTGTGAGGGCCTATCTCAAATTAGTGACAACAAAATATCTGGCATTATCAGCTGGTACAGCACTGCATGGAGAGCTTTGCTTTGAGTGTGTTCCAGGCTGAAATACACTCTGTATCTCTCATCAGAATATTTCAAATGCGTACATCCCTAAGCAGTAAGACATCATAGAAATAATTTCATTTTTCTTTAACAGAAGCTCTTTCCACCCATATCCAGCTTTGCTATTAACTGCATTCTCTTGTTTCTTCTCTATCAGAGCATTTTAACCTTCACAACAGTATTTTGCAGTTTATAGAGCTTGTTACAATATGTAAAAGTTAACAATAAAGCTCAATACTTTGTCATTAATAAAATGAAGTGTGTGGTCAGAAGTATTGGCCTCAAGGTAAATCTTAATTTCTACAAACTGAAAGTTTCCTACTGAGCTTTACTTTTCATAAGAAAATTGAGACTCTTCATTTCTTCAGGTAACTATAGCTCAGATTTTCCAAGTTTTATTTTTGTCACTGATACTGGCACACTGTAGATGGGTAGTTTCAGTTTTGTGCCCTTCTTTCATCTCTTTCTAGAATGGAAATTATTATCTCTCTTTGAAGAATCTCTTCAATTGTAAACTGACTAAAGCTGGGACTGATTGCTTTGTGAGCTGTGCTTCAGCCTGCAATGCAGCCAGCACAGGGTGGGGAAAAGTTTAAAAAAAGTTTAAAAAATTAATCAAGATCAACATTGTGACTTGTTTAATCATTTTATTTGTTTGCTTTCCTAATCCTTCTGAGATTTTTTTTTTATGAAAATACAACTATTCCAAGGCTTTTCTCTTTTAACAGTGTTAGATGCATGTTCTTCTTGTGGCTGAGTCTGAATTTTTTGCCTATGAAGCTGAAGTGCCAAGTGAGCTGCTAAATGTAACAGCTCTGGTTTTTGGGGCTTCCCTTTAGTGCTAGGAAGCCTCTGTCCTCTAAGGACAAAGCCCCAGCTGTTTGTGCTTCAGCCCATCTCAGAACACTATATTTGTATGCCAACTGGATATTGCCAGATGAGACAAAAATGAACATGTGAGGTGCTGGGTTAGTAAGGAATTCGGTGTTTTCTTCTCAGGTAGTGCCCAGGAACACCTGCCCCTGTTTGCCACGTTTTCCAGCAGGCGTGGCCGTGGCCTGCTGCAAGCACAGACAGGATGCAGGCGATCCCATCCCTTCAGGCAGGAGTAACTGTGCTGCTCATGCCAATCGAGGACATGCACTTTAACACATCCTGTCACTGCAATTGGCAGTGGCCAGGAACCTTTGTTCTTTACACAGCAGGAGAGAGAAATGCCAGTTCATGCTGAGTTGCAGGAATATATCGATTCATTTATTTTGTGCATGTGATAAAAGTGATTAGATTATAAATTATTGGCAGCTTTTTGCAGCATATAGAGAGATTATATGTGCCTCTATACAAAGTATTTTTATCTTGTGCTTTAATTTAAGGGCTTCTGATAATAATTGTTTCTGAGTATTAAGTAATTGGGGTTTTTGCTATCATATTCAGCATTTATTTGTAGCTCATTGTTCTGATTAATTTAAAAGTAACAAAGTAAGAAATCAGAGAAATCCTAATTTTGAAGGAAGCTTTAGTACTCAGTAACTACCCAATTACTGGTAGTTTTTCTTTCATTGCTTTTTTTTTCTCTAAGGTCTGTGTTACCATTTCTAAATGGTAACATACTTTTCCAAGGGTTACAAGACTACGAGATTTTGTATGCCATTATTGCCTTTACTTCAGTGGGATTTTAACAAACAAAGCACTGATTTAATTTATTACAAATAACAAATAAAGACTCAGTCAAACAATGACAAATTCTTAGAGGACTTTATTTGGGTGTAATACTGTGTATATCTTAAGCTCAGAATTCTCTTTTTTTGACCTTTCTGTCCAAGAAAGCTGAGTGATTGCAAAAATGATTTTACAGTTAATTACCCAAAAGGAGTTCTCTGATTTCCTTTAATATTATTCATTTACATTGCTAATATTCATCTCTTCTGGGAATACAACTTTGTACCCCCAGGAACACACTTCTTTTCTGAAATAACTGTGGATTTGTTTTCACTAATTTACATCACATCAGAATTGTCTTTGCTGATTTCCTGGGCTAACAGGCTGTGTATCTTTATGCAGAAGGAAGGAGAATGAAGTGAGGACTGTAAAGGACTGCTGCCTCAGAGCTGCTGTTGCCATAGAGCTGCTAACGAGGAAAAAAACTGCAGCATGGATTTCTTGTGCTGTTGAAGGTAAGATGAGGGCACAGCAAAGACTGTAGGAGGGGGAGGGGAGGCGAGGCAGAGGGAGGGAGAGAGGAAGAAAGTCTGCGTCCTTGCTGTCTAAAAAAGGAAATTCAGTGTCAGTGTTCATGAGCAGAACTGCTGGTGCAGAAGAACAAAGCTATCTCAGTTGTTTAGGGTAGCGGGAGTGATGAGCAAGCAAGCAAGCACACTCCCATGCTTTCAGGAGAAAATGCTGCAAAGAAAGGAGGGAGAAGAGTGACTTTTTCCTTTAGAAAATACTCACTGCTGCTTCAAGGTAGCTGCTTTTTGATACTACTTTGGCATTAACCTTATTACCCTGGGTAAAGACAGCCATGAAAAAAACTCAGTAGGGAGATAAACAGGAGGAAAAAGTGGTGGTAAAAAATTGACCATAATCTTGAGCTGGTGAATGTGGTTTGTATGTATTAAAATGTCTCAGTTGTTACATTCAGCTGTGCAGTGCTGTGAAACCTTTCAAAATGCAAGTAAATTATGTTTTCTGTTGTGATATGTTGATGTGTTATCAACCTTTTATCAAAGACCTTTTGTCTTCTGTTATCTAGGAGATGTCTTTGGAGTGGAAATGTATAATAAATAAATAAAAATTAATATTAGATAATCAAGCATACTGACTATAGAACCATCACACATGCTTTCTGTGGGATCTCTTTAATGGGGTGAGCTTTTTAGTTTAAGCCTTCAATATCCTTGCAGAATTATCTGCAACACACTCATGCAAAAGCTGCTGCTGCCATTTCTACATCTGTCTACCATGTTACATATTTTTGCAATCCTTCAGCTGCTCCTTCTCCCAGTCATTAGGATGTTCCTGAGGCAGCTGGAGCCGTGTGCCCTGCACACAGACCCAGCACACCTGCCATGTTTGCACGGTGGGGCCTTGAGGAGAATCAAACAAACCCTGGAGGCGGCGATAACGCTGTCTTAGCTATGCTGACTCTCCTGTGTTGATACTGCTTAACCATCTGTTTGCTGTGTTGAGTGTGCTGGGGTGGATCAGCCCTTCCTCTCAATTCCTTGTTTTACACTTTATCACTATTTATCAAATAGTGTTTGACTGTTCTCCTGGAGTCTGTTTGCAGTTTGGGTCAGAGTGAATTTTTTTCTATAGCAGCCTGGTAGTAAGACTGAGTAATTCAGGCTGAAAGTGTTAGGGATTCAGATATTTATTTTTACTATTTCCATTTAGTATTACCATGCTTTGAGTATATAGAGTTTAGCTCATACATTTTCTAGTCATGAATGGCACTGGGCAAGATCTATCAATCATGAATACATGAGTTACCATTTCCAAAGTTTGTCATGTGGAATTGGATGCTCAAATATTTTGGATGCTCAAGTGTTTTTACTAGTCAGACTCGTTTTTGATTCAGACTAAGTTTGTCAAACTTGTAAGCTACAGAAAGTTCTTTTGCATTCTTTAGAACCATTCTTTTAATTTATTTTGTTCCTCAGCGCACAAGGGGTTGATAACATCCTGTTAAGTTTTGTGGGGGTCCTCTGAATTAGTGCATGTGAAGTTCAAGTCTTAATCCATGACTGAGGCATCCCCTGGCAGTACAAGTGATGGTGATTTAGTTCAGTGTCACCAAGGGGTTTGGTCTCCTTCTCTGAACAACTGATAGTGCCTTGCTGAGTGAATAATTGTGTTAGGACTGATTTCCACAGAGCATTAGGTGCTGCATTTCAGAAGAGATCACTGAACTTCTGAGTCAAACCAGTTTGGCTTCTTCAAAGATATGAGATGATTATTCAAACAAGTATGACTGTATAATAAACATCTCTTTGTAGAATAAGTGCTAAAAAAGGAATGGATTGGCCCTATCCAGAGAAAAATTTAGTTGCCTTATATAAATATTTAGTGGACAGTTAGTGTTGCAGTCTAAGATTAATGTAGTAGCTTTTCATTGACAAAGGGGTGGGCAGAAGCATGATGTTGCTAAATGACAAGCTATTCTCATAAATTTCCAAAGAATATCAGTATTTATTGGTTCCAGTTGATGGACTGATGGTGGCTAGTATTTGTTTATAGTGAAAAAGAGCAGAGCTACAGTAGTGCTGTTACAGAAATGTGTTGAGTGGAGTGCACTCTACATTATAACCTTCATATTGCTGCTGTTCCTATGCTGAACTGTCAGCTACATCCCACAGATCCATCAACTTGAGTCAAAGTTTCAGAGGCATCTTGGTTTTCTTATGATAGAAAAGCAACTTAATGAAGCTGAACAAGACACGGGAGTTGTTTGTACATCTGCTAACCTGTCCACACATTTACACTGAATTCTGAAGTAAGAGCTGGTCTTGTAGTTTTTGCTTGGTTTGCCTGCTTTTTCCACCTGGTTTATATTGTGGGAGTGATCAAGAGGAAAAGGAAGTATGGCAAATTTGCCCAGAACACTCTAATCTCTGTATTTGGGCCAGGAAAAAAAGTTGTTAAGCCACTAGTGCTGCTGTGGTTAATGGCAGGACTTGCACCAATTCCCAAAACACTGTAAAATATAAAAGGTACTTTGATGGCTAATGCTGCCCATAATTACCTTTTTGAGGTGCTGCACTGCTCAATTTCCATCTCAACCAACTCCAAGTAATATCAGCTTTCCACACGATAGGCTTTGGCTGAGTGGTCCAAGGCCTGATTTTTGAGATGCTGAGTACTCATTATGCTACTTAAGGTTAATGGGAGCACACACTTCTCAGCAAAATGTAAAATCAGGCTTCTGCACTCAAACAGATTTTAGTTTAGCAGTCACAAGACTGCTTAAATGATCAGTCTGAATTCTGGATTCCTTCTGGAACTGATTTTTTTTTTTTTACTTTTGCAAAGCCTGAGTTATGTCCCATTATTCCCTTTTGTTTTTATTAATTTTGTGAGCATTACTACTCTTTCAGTCACTATACAGCTAGTAGAACAACTGGCACTAAAAGGAAGAGAATTCAGTTATAGTAGATTTATTTCTTCATAATGTTTTATGGCATTAGGTTTTTTTTCCGTTGGATTAAATGGCAAGAAATTAACTTCTACTGACATGCTTAAGGGTTAGGATAAGAAATAAAACAATGTTCATTGAGATGTGTCTGGTAGATTTTTCAAGGCACTGCACTATAGTGTTTTGGGCATGAAGGTCAAAGTCTTTCTTAAACATGTGATAGCTCCTGTTGATATTCAGCTGATAAGCATTATGTTCCCCAGCTTGAAATCAATAATCCTCAATTCTTGTCTAGCTCAACTGTTTGAGTTTTCTTATAGTAATCTAAGTTTCAGTTAAAAATACATCCTTGTCCATTCTCTGCCTTAGTCAGATTTGTTTTGTTCAATTGTTTTTCACTCCAACTATAGTATTTCTTTTGTTTCAAGCCAAGTGGTCTGTTGGATCCTGTGATAAGTGTATCCAGTGGAAGGTGGAGAGGAATCCACCAAATTCATACAGGGCCTCTCATAAGTTTATTTTGTCTTTGCATTTTTAAAACAAATATACTTCCTTGGCACAACTCTGGATTCTGCAAGGAATTCTGATTTTCTGTGCCTCAGTTTGAGTAAGTATTTTAATGCCTGATCTTCAACCCACAGGTCAGCACTATCAGTAGCCATGGCAGAAGAGAAAAGAATCACTATGAGGTTTCTATTCCCTGTTACTCCACTGTGGTAGGCGTTACTCATTTGAAGGTTATGGTTGGGTTTTCAGTGGGCAGCAGATTGAAAGCACTGCAGGAGCTGCAGTATTACAGTATTCATTGTAGCAAGGTGCCTTACCCAACTAGAAAAACTTCCACTCTTTACTCCTTAATGTACTCTTCCTCTTATTTTAGAATGCAGTAGAAATATTGTGTTATTAATTGCATTTTCTCAAATGAACTTGCACATAAAGCTTAATTAAAACTGTGGGAGCTGCATTACACTAATATGGTCTTATAAACACAGCAGAATTAGGAATTGTGGGTGAGTAGCTTGTTACAGAATTAAAAGTATCTATCCCCATTGTTATTTTAAAAGAATATTTGAGGAATTTGTACACTGGATTTGGTACAGCTGTGTCTACATGACAATGGCCATGTAGTGTGTCATTTCTAATTCTGTAGCCGCTTATACTCATTTTTCCCCTGAGCTGTTATTCTTAAATTGGGAGCAATTATCTTGCTGGCTGAGAGACCTGAGAAAACAAGGAAAGAAATGGATTCTTACATCCTATCAAATAGCAGTGCTCATCATTAATGCTCCACATGTTCTGACGTCAGGTGTTTGCACAGCTCTCTCCTGTGTCTTACAGTGTGTGAACATAGCACTAGAGGATGATTGGAACTGCTGAGTGTGATGAAAAGGTCATGTCTGAATTATGGCAAAAATCCAATAGTCCATCCATAGTAAAGCTGAGGATTTTTTCATATGGTCAGTTAAAATAGATGTTTTGTCCCATTGTCACAGATGGAATGAACAAGGGAAGGAGCAGACAGCTATAGAATGGCCATCATGTGGCTGTGGATGTCAACAGTATGAGTAAACAGAGGTTTAATTCAGACATATTTTCATAACCCAGACTCCTCGTTCCGATTATCTGTACCAGTAAGAATGCAATTTTTCTGGTGCGGGAGTAGCCCTTATTTTTCATATTCATGAAATTACATTTAGAGTGTTATTTATACACTTTGCATATAGTAAGTAACTGGCAAGCATCGAAGCTCTATTGCTAGAGCTTAATATTTAAAACAGATTACACAGATGGGGTGTTTTTAGCTACAGTGTTACTCACCCAGAAGAAACGCTGAGTGTTAAGCCTACTAAACCATTCCCGGCAATGACAAACCTGACAAAATTTGGCGATCATTAAACGCTGTGACAAAAAATTTGCCATCTGCTGGCCAAGGAGTAAAGTGCTCGTTGGGCGCTGCGGGCCCTGGATAAAGCGCTTCAGCCTGATTCCGGCAGCAGGAGAAGCTGGGAGTTTTGCAGAGCTCTGCAGGAACTGAGCTGGAACAGGCCTGGTCAGGAGTTTTCTCACAGCAGAGTCTTCCATCCGAAAGTGCTGTTTTGTGATAATTGGAACTTTCCGTGGAAATGTGTCAATGAGAAATGGAAATGTTCGGTTCTAAAAATGTCCAAACAATCTGTTTCAGAATTTTTAGACACGGAACACTGATTTTTGTTCCAGAATGATTTTTAAAAGTAATTACTTTTGTAAATGATATGAACAAATTGGAATTGTCGTCTTTGTGTTCAACGATAATGAGACCTCACATCATCACTGTAGGGCGTGGTCAACGACCACTCACTCCTGTGCCTCACTACTCATGGGTGTGTATGTGTGCTCTGTGGGAAGAATAAATCAAGAATGTGACTGTCTTTTCATTCAGATCAGGGAAACTGGAAGTGGGAAGAAGACTTTGTTTCTCTTATATTTGCATCTTTATGTCTTTATTGTAATTTTGCATTAATTACTTAAATTGCTACTGTAATTTAAGGGAAAACTTTTGAGCTTATACTCCTGTTAGTAATTCAGTATACAGAAGGAGTTTCCAGTTACAGCCAAGACCATATCAATCAAATATTCAGAAGAAAAGAAACAGAGAACTAAAGTCTCAAGGCTTTTATTTGCATAGCTTTGTAAGTTTAGTTCTAGTCAAAACAAGAAGATAGCCTTTGCATATTATGCTGCAAGGAAAGGAATTAATTTAAAAGGCTGGATTTGATTAGTGATGGATGCAGGGGTTATTATTGTATCTTTCTTTAAAATTGGGCTCCATCTAATTTGTATGATTTCTGAATGATTATTTTCAGAAATAAAGGAGGTATTATGGTTCTGATACCATCAGTCATGACAGAAACTTGTCTCTCCCCATCCATCTCTATATAGCAGCCAATAGGGATGTGTAGAAAAAGGTTCAGATGCACACAACCGTGCTGCATTTATACTCACAGATACTGTTTCTAATTTTAGATTTCCTTACTTTTTCAATACATTTTAATGAATTTTTTAATGCAATTAGAAAAAAAAGGAACCAGGCATTGAAAATGGGAGGTGTGCCTACACTGTCAGGGAATGCTTAGATTCAGGCAGTATGAGTTCTGTGATGTGTTGGGGACTCTCCTGCCACAATCAGAGAGATTCCTCTCTTGCTTTTTGTTTTTATTCTTGCCCCCCTTCTTGAGTTCCTGTCCTTTATAGCTCTTCGTTGATTCACCTTCACCCACTTTTCCATCCCATTCACTCTGTTTCAATTTTTGCCAGTAATTTGCTGTTTTCTTGTTCTTCTCACTCCAACCATATCATGCCACCCTGCCCGTGTTCTTCCCACTTCTGTGTCCTCTGACCTCTCTTGGTAGCTGTCTCCTGTTTGCAGATCATCCTTTGCCTCTTATGCCAAGACCTCCTGATCCTGTTCCCATGTCATTTGCATTCTCTGAGTTGATTTCCCCTGTGCTATTCCTTCTCACCAGGGAGGTGATGGCTGTAGAACCACAGCACACAAAAGGATGCATTCCCAGCTGTTGAGTATAAAGTCTTAAGGCCACAGCGATCTTAGCAGCTGGGATGAGCAGAATTGCTGCTGTGGTAGAGGGTACTTCCACTGTGGTTTCAAGTAATGGGGTCCTTTACAACAAAATCAGTGAAGTGTTACCATTTGTAGGACCTCACCCTGTCAATAACCCTTTACTGGGTTGGATGGAGTAGCATTTCAAACTGGTGAGCTGATCTGGCATTAAAATATTTATTTATTTATTGATTGATCTGTGTGGGTTTGTTTTTTTTTTTTTTTAATCTGAATAAGTTATTGCATCCATACAGAGGGAAAACATATTTTATTTTGCAAGAAATATTTCATGCTTTTTAGCTAATGCACTACACCAAACTTCAACCTTTGGAAGATACCCAGAATAGAAAAATCAGTCCAGTCTCAAAATTATGCACAACCTAATAATGGAATAAGGCACACAAATTTTAGGTGTCTCAAGAGTTCGTAATTTTGTCATCTGATCTGTAGTATTTGTGCATCTCTGCTGCATGAAAATCTGCCAATCAATGTGCTTTTCTAGGTAGTTAACATAATATGTATAGGGAAAAATAAACCTGCTTTATTTAGGATTCTATCACTGTCCCTGTTATCTCATCCTACAGAACAACTGCTAGTGATAGACTGGTGGCAATATTGATTTGTTTAAAGAAATTAACAGGTAAAAAGGTTACTTTGTTTTATTTTGTTCTTTAAATGATCCACTCTAGTAAATTACAGAAAAATTACTTCACATATCTAAGAGAGGCTCCCTTGTTCTATATTCCATTCTTCTATTTTACCCATATTTGGCTGAGATTCTTCATGTAATCTGCAAAATTCTTTCTGCCATTGTTTTAAAAATAATACACTAAGATTTGACGCAGTGGTTCAGTTTGTGCTTATAGAAAATTGAGGCAGATGAGCTATGCTGATTTACATATTTGCAAATATATGCAAATACAAGTATTGCCATATGGTCTTAGGTCCCCAGAAATGCTGGTGACCTACTTGAGTATTTCAGTTAACAGAATATGAGCTTTTGCCTCTTTATACATTTCAAAAGGCAGTATTCTTATTTTCTATGTAACATTTCTGAAAAGAATCCTACAATGTTTGAATTATGCTAAAGCATCTGTGAGCTCAAAGTCTTCCGTGTTTTCTGTAGCTGGATCGATGTTTTCTGCTGCAGAAGGCAAGAGATCCTCATTTGTGAATTCTCTGGGAAAACTAGGAGGGGCTGGAAAGCCCACAAGTTGCTTCCATGGTTTTCCAGGACATCTGGGGTGAGGAGATTCTGGGCGATCTGGCAACCCATTAAATAAAGAAGCATCAGGAAGAATTAGTGGCTCTGCAGGTCTACTGGTTTCCTCCCTTGCACCCCCTGTAGTAACCAGCTCCAGTGCAGTTTCAGCACTGGATGATGGGAGAGTTTTGTTTTGATTAAAACCCCTTTCATTTGACTCCTCAGAAGATTTGGGGTTTGGATGTCTGTGTTTATTCTTTTTGCTGTGTTTTTTATGCCCACACCCATGGCCACTTCCGTGCCCACAACCAGCATCGTGCCTATGCCTTTTGTCATTGTCACGATCCCTTTCAACTCCATGCCTGTGCTTATGCCTGTGTTTGTGCCTGTGTTTGTGCTCAGGTTCACCTTGGCCTTCTGGTTCCTGTCCATCGTCTTTCCTTGTTTCTGTGCTAGGGCTTTGACTTTCTCCTTCCTTTTTATCAGCGTATGAAACTGCATGTGGCTGGCCTGCCATCTGGGTGCTCCGGAAAGGTGTGAATCCAGGGGGCCTTCTTGCAAAGGATACCTAAAAAACATTGCAACAGTAGCCACATTTGTTTCATGAACAGAACAATTGTTTCAGATGTGGGAAATTCAGGAACTGGCTAATTGCAGTGTATGAATAATTTAGCAGATTTTTAAACTAAAATCTAAATTATTCTCTCTTCTGTGATAAGCACACAAACATAAACATCCTCCCAAATAATTCTGGAGTATCTTAGCAGCTATATGAGTAAAAAAAAAATTCTGTATCACTGAAATTTTGTCAGTGTAAGAGAGGAATTATACAGAGAGCAAAACACATGTACTGGTTTTAATTTATGAACAACACAGTTGGATTCTAGGACTAAATGTCCCAGCACTTGTTAGAGTGTTATACTCCCATGTATAGAACCAATTTATGATGAAGGTTCACAGATCTCTGAGCGACATAAATGGCAGAATATACAGATCAGTGTCATTTTGTTATATAAAATATAACTATTCAATTTTTTACTTCTAGATTTGACATATGCATTTCAGAATACTGCCTGGAAATAACACACTGAGATTAAAGCTGATAGTATCAAACATTCTGATGTTATTGAGTCATCTCTACCTCCCTCATCAGTGTTCAACTGGAAAACAAAGGCTGAATACATGGTGTACAGTCACTGTCCAACACAAGTTTCATTTCTCTCCACCAAAGCCTCTGATCATTATCTAACTGCAAATCAGAGTTATTTGGGTTGAAGCTAAATTTGAAAGTTAATATGGATAAAATATTGTAGTGAAAATAGAGAGGAGAGACATTAGTTGATACATAACAAATGAATATGTAGTTATAAAGGTGCTGAGCACTGTGAAGTTATTAGTTATGAGGGCAGGGTAATCTGTTTTTATTCAATGTCACACTGGAGTCTCTGCAGTCCTCAGAAATATCTGATAATAAAAAATATTTGTATTCCATTGTGAGGTTTTCAAAGTGACTTTCATTCAGGACTAGTTCATAGTGGGGCTGAGTAGGAAGAAATTGGAAGATCCTTGTGCAGAGACTGACAGCTGCAGCAAGTGCCACTCGACTAATATGGAAAAGTTCACAGATGCTTTGGAAATCTGTGGGGTATAATTATTGTGTCAGAAAATACATTTGTATATCAGCTTTTAAACGTAGTATGAGTAGCAATTTGAGGGGCTTGATGGGGCTTGATATCCAGAGCTTAACTGACAATGCAGAGGAGCAGCCAGCAGGCAGAACTCCTCCCTGTCCCAGTGTCTTTGTTAGTGTGATCACCTTGTTGGCTGTTGTCTCACCTGTGGTGAAACTGCTTTGGTGTAACAGTTTGTTGAGGTTAAAGGGTGAGAGAAAAGAGTGTGACATTAATGAGGCTGTTAAAAAAACGTGTTCCTTTATTTTTGGTATAAAATATGGGATAAATTGGAATGGATAAAGAATTTATTGACTGCCTTTGTCCTACGGTCTGCTTAATAGGATGGGTAATGAAGAAGAATCTTACCATTTGTTGCTCTGCAGTGCAGTTCACCTGGGGATAGATTTTATTCTGCCACGGGATCACATAAATTTCTGCCTTACATGACAGTGATGCCTGTTAACAAAACAAAAAACCAACACACTAAGGCAACAAAACTTCAGACACAAAGGAAGAGACTTGGGCCTGAAAAAGAAACTATTTTTTAAATAATACTTTAAAATCCTTGGAACTTCAATCAAATATTTATGAAATCAATCTTAGTGATGAATATTTCTGCATTGGGACACATCACGGCTTAGCTTTTCAATGTTATAGTATTCCTGCGTGAACACTTTAATTCAACTTTGGATTTCAGATTGGATCTTGAAAACTGGATTTTTCATCTCTATCACTTTTGAAGCTTAAAGGCGTGATCTTCATGATATTCCTAAGAAATATTTTTTTGTTTATGGTGTTTCTCCTACTAAAAATTGGCAAATTGAAATAAAGGCTTGTTTTTTCTTTTTAGTGCCTGCTGCACTAACAAATTTTGCAATCTCACAGGTAAGCACTGTTCATATGGTGGGAAAAGAGATGGGAGATAAAAGCCCTCTCCCCAAACAGCTCCCTTGCCAATGGTTTCTGACCCTATCAGCATTCCTTTCCAGAGTCCAGAACACATTTTCCCGCTATCAACAGCATGACATGCAATCCAGAAATGTCATTCCTTTGCACACAAGTAACAATCCAGTCTCATGTTTTCCTTAGCTGCAAATCCACAACTATTGCAGCTATTTCATTTGGCAGCAGCCTTCTCCTCTCCTTTCTTAGATTGATTATTATCAAAAGGAAGTTCCTTTGGTTTTGTAGCGAACACTGATCCTGCAGCTGCAGTTTAAGTTTCAGGGTTTTTTAACTTGGGTTACAAACAGTGAAAGCTGCCCTTCTTCTTGGAACAAAAGTTTACAGAAAGAGGTAGCAGAACCCAGGATGTGATTTTACTTAAGCATTTACAGTTTCTGATGCAAATGAATTTATCCATTACAAACACTACAGTTGGCAGGATTATCATTACTTACACTGTTTGATGTGGCTGTGCAGTCTTCATTAAGTTTTTCAAACTCACTCTTAGAGCAGTTTGTTTTCCAGACTGTAAATTTTACCTGGTACTTCTTTCCTGCAACCACCTGAAAAATTAGCAAGAAGGATTTCTGTGGTAAAGATGTTTTATTGAAAAGGTTTCAGAGAAAGATGATTTTCTACAGGATTATACTACTTGTATTCTACAAGTGGTAACCACTGAGGCAACATATGTGAAGAACAATATTAAAATATTTGGCAGTAAACTTATCTTCTTCTAATCAAGTAACTTATTTACTCCAGTTCCTATTCTCAAAAATTCTAACGTTGAAGCTGAAGGAAGCAGGAAAAGTCAGAATAATATCAGGCCCACAATTATTAAATGTCTATAGTAATTTCATTAGTAACAGATGAAATCATTAGTGATAGCACTGTAGAGAGCCAAACATGATGTCAGAAAAGTGGAATGTGAGTAAAACAAAGTGTGTAATGAACGGGCTCAGTTGAAAATGAACCTATTTGCCAAAAGCATTAGAGAAACTGCATGGGTTCAAGAATGTGCCTGCTATGAGTTCTCTTAGTATTTTTCACAGAGCTTGAAATAATATATCTTCCTTTGGGGACATCAGGCAAGACATAAAATTCTATTTCTCTGAAATCTATTTTAAACGTGTATGCATGCTAATATCAGTCATGATAGAGAAAGTCAGAAAGAAGAAAAAAGTTTGAAAGAAGAAAAGGCACAGATATTATCAGTAAGATAATATCAGCTATTTGGAAAAATTCTGGTATGCTTTTAGTGCCTTCTACAGTGACACCTCATGCTCAGGAGTAGTTATGACCAAGTATTTTCTGAACTACTCCACTGTCAAATTTTCAATTCTATCCTAAACTTCTGTTTTGATGTGTTGGGACAGTAAACAAGGCTTATGCAAATGCTGAGCAATATTATCCCCCTGATTCCTTGTCCTTTATCAAGCTCTGTTTATCTGTATGTATTAAGTTATGCACAGATGTCCTTTTCTGAATCTAGCTAGAGTATTATTAGCAGCACAATCAGTATATAAACTAACAAATTTCTAAGGGAAGTTAAGACGCCTCATTTCTTGGACATACAACAACTGTAGGGTGGACACTGCCTAAAATAACACAGGGAGTGTTGGTGTGGTGGATCAAGGGAGCAGTCCTGTCTAATAAAACTTTTATACTTTAAAAGTCAAAGGTATGTTAAGAACCTAAAAAGTTGGGTAGATGAGGAGAAATCAAATGCCCTGAGCCAACCTTCTTCACATCCTTTTAAAATAATTTTGTTTTAAGAAAGAAATAAAATTCAAGAGATGGGAAACTTTTGAATCATTTTTGAATGCAAGCCAATATGAATTAGATTTTACAGGAAGAATTGCATGGATATTTCAGTTACCACATGTATCAGCACTTAGACAAAGACATTATTTCAAATCTAAATATAAATTTTAGGTAACATTCAGCTCAGGCCAATAATAAGGTCACGTCTGTTCCTCATGTCTGTGATATATCCCAACCTGAACTGTCGCTGATTCTATTTCTCCACCTCTATAGTAGAAATCGTCACTGCTCTCCGAATTATACTTCTCCATAGAAACCTTCAGTAGTTCCTTCAGTTCTGGACTGTCATATGGGATAGGCCTTGGACAACCTGGGCAAATGGCAGCAACTACCATTTCTTCACCTGAAAGAGAACAACAAGTTTCAGATCTAAGAAATGAAAGATTCAATGTAGATAAAGGCTGGAAGAAACAGTTATAAAGCCCTTCTTTCTGGAACTCTTCATATTTGGGTCTATGAAATGAAAATAAAATATATTTGAGTTTTATATGATCAGCAATATCTTGGTTATCTAAAAGGACATCAGCACCTACTGTCACATGGGGCACTTAACAGCAGTTTTCTCATAGAAACAAGAATTGCATGTGCCAATTGTAGGTAGCCAGAAAATATGGAGAGGGAACAGCTACATGTATGGAAATACCTGATTTGGATGAAACGAGGTGCATGTAACTGGCAGTGAATTTGTGTGTTAAAGAAAACCTAGTCTGAATGGGTGAGAATGCAGCACTTATTACATGGAACAGTATCTGTGTCCAGGTAGGCTGGAGGAAAATGTAACAATACATAACAATAGAAGACACTAAAAACTGTGGAACTTTCAAACCTGATAGTGCCTAGGACTTACCTGGAAGCTTGCAGTCACTGGCAGTATCCACAATCTCTGCCTGAAGATTCTGAAATGCTTTGGCCTCACATTTAGCTACACGCTGGAGTCAAAAATGCAAAACAGCTCCTTGTTATTTAGAAATAATGAACAAGCTCACATCCTAATACCTTCCTGCTAACAGAATAAGTCAAGCATGCTTGTAATAATTCCTTCCTTCCTTCCTTCCTTCCTTCCTTCCTGAAAATAACACCCTAAAAGAGAAGCTGAATGAACTATTTGTATGTGTTCATTACAGAAAAAATAAGGACGTCTACAAGCAAAAATCATATTTTATAGAGAACTCCATGGAATTTCTGTCTCAAACTGTAAAGACCAAAAAGAAAATTATGCAATTATCAAATCAAACATTAGTGAATTTCTTGTATTTTCTCAGGTCTTCTAAAGGAGCTGTAGTAGATAACTTGCTTAAAAATGCCTTGATATCTTAAAGTTGGAAGAAAGCAGATACTGATCCTGGGTTTTTTTAAAATTATAGAGTCTAAAACCAATTCCACCATTCCAGTGATTAAAAATGGTAATAAGGAAAGAACTAGGGTCAATGAATACATCCAGGAGAGACTGAGGTTTTGTGGTAAACAGAAGTCATATTTTGCAGATTTGTCAAAGTTCTACAAAATATCAACAAAGACAGGTAAAGAGACCTCTTGATATACAGAGATTTTAAGAAAGGTTTTGTTGAAATCCTTTATTAAAGAATAAAGAAACCAAATTAACTTTAGAATAAGAAGGAAGATTTAAAAATCAGGGTCAAGATCTTAGGGCTCTGACAGTTACTTGAAAATGTAATCATAAAAAATCTGCTTAATAGTATTTTAGAAAAACTAATTAAGAATAATATCAAGACTTATTATCCAGGTTAAAGGGACTGATATAATGTCCCACTATAGCTCAGTGGTTCATATGTCTCTTGAATAGAGGGTGCAATTCTGGCCCTCACATTTAAAAATTAATAGTATAGAGCTAAATAAAGGTATGAGAAAGCTTCCTTGGAATTCCAAGGTATGGAATATTCTTGGGATATGGTATTCTAATAATATCTGTCAATGATCTACTAGCAAGTTCAGGGGATAAGTGATTATGATCTAATTCCAGAAACCCTGTGTGACCAAAGCAGTATGTGAGTGAGGTAATGCTGCTGCAGTAGGTGAGGTGACAGAAGTTGTCACCTCTAGGTGACAGCTGGGGAAACTCAGACTCAAGCAGGTTAAGTAACTTACTTAAGGTTTAAAAGCACATGGATAATGGAGGGATTTGCTTCAGCTAGTCTGACTCTCATGCTTCTGTTATTTACCAGTGTTGTCATTCTTTCCTTTTTTGATCAATACTTCTGAAACATTCTTGAGATTTACAAGGAGTAATTTTTGAACAGGAGTGGCTCTTGAATGTAACACTCCATGGTGCATTTCCTCAACAGCTAAAACAGATGCCAGTCTGTCCCCTCCCATTTACCACCACTGTTCATAGTGACTCTGCATTCCTGTCCTCTGCCTTGTGTTTGCAAAATCATTTTTCTGATCCCCTTATGTGCTGGTCCAGGGAGGTCATTTGAGAGAGGAAGCCTCTATTTTTGGTGCAGCTGCTTCAGTTCCAGGTCAGTGAAGCCAAGAGGGTACCTGGGTTTGCACCACTGTTCAGATGGATTATGTATATTTATAAATAAATTTCTTTTGAGGCTATTATTTGGACTGTGGTAAAGGTTAAGTAATAATTCAGCTACTGACTTTTCTGAGAAAATATGTCTTAGGCTGGAAATTGTGCTAATTTTAATTATCACTTTTTGGGTTGTACGTGAGTAATTCCCTGAATATCTGGATAGAAATTTCTCAAGGGATTTATTATTTGGGCAAGACCGGTTAGATTCTGTAGTGTAATCTGTAAACCTTTCAGTACTGCTCTTAGTCACTGATTCAGAAGACATGGATGTCCTAGTTGCATAAACAAATAGTTATATATAAGACTGGATTTAAACTTGATTCATGAAATGAACCAAGACTATAAATATTTTCTTGAGTCAGATCTCAGTGATTATCTGTTAATGTGTTATTTTCTTGATAAAGAGATTTTGAAGATTACTTACACCTCTAGAAGTGATTTTGCATTCTGGAGTTAAATCTTGAAATTGGTCTTTGGTGCAATTAGTCTCCTCAATTTTATATCTAATTATGTAATTCCATCCAGCTACCACCTGGAAGAGATATTTAGGTTATACATTATGTAAAACAATTCAAACTTGAAAGTTAAACTATTAAATGAGATTAGCAAAGAAAGCAAAACTACTCATCTAGTGCCTTCTATCTATCAAATCACTTTGCACTCATTAAGCCATAGGGTGTTCATGGACAGCAAAAAAAATCTTGTCCTTGCAGTACAAAATGGAAACTAAGTCCTGCTTTTGTTAGAAGTGCACTTTGTATTTGGTGTCCACTTCTGGCAAGCCTGCAGCCTCATGCTGCTGGGTTTCTTGCACTTTCCTCCAAAGATCTGTTACTTATTACTCCCCATGGCAGGAAGCTGGTCTAGATAGATGACTCCAGTAACACAGCCTGGCAAGTCCTGCATTCCTGAGCATGGGACACAGTAAAACAGTATCTGAATAATGTAACTTTATACTGCTGGCTTCTTTTTTTTTTTGTTGAATGTTCTGCATTTATCATCTCCCCATAATTGTGTCTATCCCGGGCTTTCCTTTCCCACATACACTGTTTCGTCCAGGTTCATAACCCTTTTTAAAATATTTTCTCCAGGAAATTCTTCCATTTTCCTGACAGTGGCTACTTCTTCTCACTCATGAAACCTCCCCAAATCATAGTGTTGGGCCAGATAACATTGGATTAAAAATGAAAAACAATCAAATATAAGAACTTTTTATCCCAGATCAGTTGAAGTGGAGAGCTCTGACTTTTCTGTTTGCCAGAGGTGACATGATAGTTCTCTTTCCAGCTGCTGGATTGCAGTCTGTCTGCATCGTTTTGTCATGTGGGTTAAATGTTGTGTAAGTTTGTATTTCAGCAAAGAGGATTGCTGCCATCAGTAAATATAAAGAGGACAGTCTGGTTTAAATCATGAGTCAAACTGACATGAGACCAGAAGTTACTTTTTGGCTGAGTAAATACATACAGGTTCAAAGAAAAGGGTCTGTGTTTGCTGTTGTGTTGTACAGTAGTTAAAAAACAAATAAGAGACTTTATAGCAATGTCACACCAATCTATACGAGAGCCTTTCACAGGAAAGGAATTCTTGCATGCAGTACCAGATGACACAGAATTTCTGCCACCTGAGGAGTCATTTCTTTCAAAACAGATATTCCCATGAACAGAAATCTTGCAGCAAATGATATGTTGGGGTTTTGGGTTCCCTTACCCATTTTTCCTTTGTGGGGTTTACCTGTCCTTTAGCACATAGCAGCTGCTGACAAATGGGCCCTATTACCTGCAAAACCAGAGATGCCTGCAGCTGTTTGAGAGTGTGTGAGACATCTGTGCACGCTGGCAGCTTTGGCTCAGCCCCTAGGAGGGATCTGCTCCTGCTGGAGCCTCAGGGCAAGGCCAGAAGAAGTACCCAGGAGGATCTGAGATGATACAGGATGCATGTGCCAGCAGAGAATGCAAATAAACTGGTGCTAAACACTGCTTAGAAGCAACTACAGATAAAGAAAAAAAATGTGTATACTATCACTTGAGAGCTCTGAAAATCCAGTAGGTAATTGTTAATGATTCCTTATAAATGAAGATAATTATTTATTGAGTCTACCCTCTATATGCATTTTGTCTGCTTTATTATTAAATATAATCCCCTTTAATATCAGAAACATACACAAATGAAGTACCTGCTTTGGGTTGGTATTTTAGTTAAATTTAGAGAAAAATCATGCACAAACCTGTCTCTTAGCTTCTTCTATTTCCACAAGCTTAAAAAGGGCAAGTTCATCACTGTGCTTGTTAAAATTTTGAATGGCTTTTTTCAGAATTTCTGACACTTCTGATCCATCCCTTGATATATGATGAAAGCATCCAAGACATGGAGCCTCAGTAAGTCTTATCTTTGACACATCTGGAAAAGAAACCAAAAAACATAGGGCTTCATGCAAAACAGCCTTAGGTTTTCATTTTTCCTATCTGGGAGTGAGCAAGAACCTTTCCTGCTTTTAACTGATGTGATAAGCAAACCCTATATTCCAGTTTCAAGGCCTACAAAGACATTTTATATTTAGGAACATGCTCTGGTTGTGGTGGCAGGGGCCATCCATGACCTTGGGGTCTAGGCATGGTTTTGGCAGTGAACCCCATTCCAGCAGTTATTGAATTTCAGAAAAACCTTGCATATAGTTTTGACACCATTAAGGACAATACATTACTGATTCAGCCAGGGAAGAGACAGCAGAGGCTACAACTTAAGGGGATGATTTCAGATTCTTCAAAGCTCCCCCTCAGCGTGCAGCTGTCCTCAGCACATTTCAGGATGGGGACTTCAGCAGAAGTGCTTGGGTCACCCCTGTGAGCTGCTGTGACTCTGAGTGCCCCAGGGACTGTAGTTGGACTATTCTGCTGTCCCTGCCAGTCACCACTTGGTGCTACCTTCAGGCTTAACCATCTGGATTGGCTGTGGATAGACAAGCTTGACAGGGATGCTCAAACTCCTGTTTCCTACTACTAATCCTATTAACTCTCTTTCCTTTCTAGTAATCATGGATTGGATTTTCATAAATTAATTTTATAGTTCAGTACATAAATTAATTTCACGAGTCAGTGAGCTTGAGAATGGAAATGGGACAATATGTGGTCTCTGTGGAACTGAAGTAAAATTTGTGTGCCTGATCTTCAGCTGGCATAAACTGGCTTAAATGGAGTTATGCCAGTTTGTACCAGCCAGGGTCAGTTGGATCAAATTGTTCCACCAAAGAAGTTGAGCAGTGTGGTACCAATACGGTGGGGAAATCCCTCACCTGTCAGGTGTGACCAAAGTCTGGCCCTTCATATTCCTAGTATGTCTTGTTTTGACTCAGTAATTACAAACAGATACCTTACAGAAGAGTGTAACCACATTTTCAATACATAATCACAAAGGAGATAATGAACCAACAGCACACTCCTAGACCAACTGTGGTCTCAGCACTTTTGTAAGGTCTATGCTGAACAAATGTATATTCTTTGTTCAGAGTTGCCATAACTTGGTAAAAAGAGAGGAGTTCCTTAGGCTGAATACCTGATTCATTTAATTTATATATGGGGATTTTTTGCTTTCTAAGCAAAGATTCAAACACAAATTTCCCGTGTGCTCTCTGTGGGATTCACACAACTTTTGCTGGCAACTAGGTGTCACCATTGCCCTACAAATGCAGCATTTGTTCACTGCAGAACATGGAGTGTGTGTACTGCAGTTCCTAGAAAGACACTGGCTGTTGGTAAGGCCATTTCAGCTTTAAACAAGATAGCTAGGAACAAAAACCAAATACCAGCTGCCAAACATCTCAGAAATTGGGGTGAATATTTCTGTAGTTAATAGTTAGATGGATATATTAAAGTGAGCTTGGGTATGTCTTTCAGAACACCAGGCATAGAGATCTCAGTTGGAAAGCTTTAAAACAATGTTATCACTCTTTAATAAGGAAAATTCCTATGTGAAGGAAATAGTGATATATGAATGTATTATAGGTGAAAAATGTGGTACTGCCTATTGTAAAGGTCTAAAAGATCAGTCTCTTGCATAATTACATCCCAGATTTTTATTTTGTAAATGCATTTTTTTTCTTTTCTTGTTTGGGGTAAATATTTGTTTTGGCAAACTTTTTTAGACTGGTGAAAATTAAGGTGCAATTTTGTCATACAAAATTTTTTCTAATAATTCATGGGACAGTTTTGTACTTAAATAAGTAAGGACAGAAAGTTGAATTGTGACAAGTTGTATCTAGTCTCTTAAGTTATTGGTATGCTTTTGGTCTTAAGCAAACTAAATTTTAACTTGGTATAATTCAAAGGCTTCAAGAAACTACACATTTGCTGGTTTTTATTACTGTGGCAGAAACTGTGCTTCACTGACTTAGTCTTTATGTGTATAAAAATAAAGTGAAATTTTATCTTTAACATGCAGTTGCTTACAAAAAGGTATTTATAAATATCTGACTAGAATGAAAAGGAGTTTCTACATTTAAAATTACCTGAAAGTCTCAGTATTACACTAATTCCATTCTTATTTGTCAATGTATTTGTTGAATGGTGTCCTAAATAGTTACGTACCTGAGAAAATTTTGCACTCTTGTGAAACATTAGTTATTTTATCAGCATCACTCATATGAACTCGAGCTGTGCATTCTCCTGTTTTCTGCAAAAACATATGGCAACAATTGTCTGAAACTTGCTTAAGAAGAACACAGTGCATTAGCTATTGAACACAGCTGACAGTTGCAGACTGATTCTGGGGAAGAGGTTCATGTGTGTATTTGTAATAACGTCTAACTCGATGTTTTGTTACTGAAAAAGGATCAGTTTTATTGATGGTGAGGAAAGTAGGGGACAAACTGAGCAGATAACTTGAAGGATTGCTTTGTATTTGTATGATGTGTACTGATTAACTAAAGACTTAACAACCAGAACAATGGAAATTAACATATGCCCATGAATAAAGACTGTATAAACTATGTATTTATCCATTTTCCTCTCAGCTAGTACAAGATACACAGCAATGGCCGTGGCTTTTCACATAGATTCAAATTATATTGTCATCATCATCCCTTCCTGTGCACTGTGTGAAAGAGCAGTGCCATCCCCTGGGAATGTGCAGTGTCCTTGCAGTGTGTGCCCTTTGTCCCCCCTGGGTGCTCTCTGGTAGCATGACCCAGATGTGCTTGGCACTGCTGAAAGCCCTCTGCCAAAATTTCTGCCACAGTGGCTTCCATGTTAGTATTTGGTTGTACAAGTTTCCATTATACATAATCAATACCAAGTTTTACAGTCCTTATACTCTTACAGTGCACAAAACTTATGTTGGGTTTATTGTAAACCTTCATATTGAAGCACTGAAATGTTCCTTTCTGCATATATTCAGGATTGTAACAGAAAATTCAGGATTATAATAGTTAACTTTGGGGTTGTAAACATTCCTGTACTGTAGTCATATAAGCTCTAAAAAGGAATGCAGCTAAAAAAGTGAATTCTTCTACTGTGTTTTTCCCCAGGCAATTCGGGTCCTGGTCATTATGCTGATGTTTCTGCGCAGAAAATTTGTAAAGAGAATAGATACTTACAGCCTCTGCAGATACTTTGTAATGACACTGTTGCCAGTGTTTGTTTTCCTCAGTGGCACAAGTGCTTTCAAGTATTCTGTATTTCACATAGAACTGTGGGTCAGGACCTGCCTTGATTAAAACAATATACATGTCAGCATTTGCATGGCAATAAATCAAGCAAAAAGATAAGACTTTTTAAAAAAGTAAATACTTTTCTTTTGTTGCCTTACATTTTATGGTATGGTTTCCGATTAGCTGCTGGACTCCCAGATCTTGGTAGTTCAAATATTAACTTATATTACTACTTATATTACTTAGCCCTTACCTACAATGACAATATGTTGATATAATAGATACAATATGCTCAACTACCTTCATTTTAACTTGTAGTACCAATGGGTTTAGAACCAAAAAAAAAGTGGTTATGTTTTATACTCTCACTCAAATGTACTTCCAAAAAACCATTTTGTGTGGCTGTTTGGATAGTTAGCATAATTACCAGCTTGGACTGTGCTCCTGTCTGATTCCTGTGCTCTCACTCTTAGCCTCCACCCAGATCTGCCCACCCTGGGCTGGCAGCCCAGAAGCAGCAGCCCTCAGGCAGCCTGGCAGAGCCCAGCCAGCCTCTGCTCCTTGGTACTGAGGAGCTCCAGCTGCCCAGCCTGCCCGGGCAGGGCTGAGCAGGGATGTGCTCTGCAGACAGCCTTGGGCACTGCCTGCGGTTTTCTGCGGCATTGAAGGCTGGGCTGCAGGGCAGGACAGCCTCAGGAGTCCCATAAGATGAAATAAAAAGCGTTAAGCAAAGTTTGGCCTGATCAATGTAAATAATTCAGAAGTTGGTAAATCAATAGTAGGCATTTTCTCCTTGCCATAAACCAAGTAGTGGGCCTGTGCCTACAGGTGACAACACTGTGAGGTTTGTGGGTATCCCTTAGAGAAGATACAATGTCACAAGTTACTAACCTTTTACAGCCACTAAAAATGCTCCGCCAATGTGACTTTTCAAAGACAAACAGGCAGCTGCTGTAGTTTAGCACTGATTATTCTAAAATAGCCAGTTATTGTTCTCTTTCTCTTCTGGGAGGATTAAATGATAATTCTTGCCTTTGTGCTACCAAAAAAAGTGAGGCTGAGCTGATGTGGTTAGTATATACTGGATTTACACTGATATAGACAGAATTATATTCTGCCTTCTCTCAATTCCTGTTGTGTATTGCTACAGGTACGAAGAAGTGTAGAGGTACCTCATAAAATGGTTGTAAAAAAAGGATAAAAGGGGCTCTAAAAATATAATAGACTTAATCCTCAGCAGGTAGAAATTGACTTTTATGGAACTACATCAGATTAAGCTATTTGGGACTTAAAAAGAGCCAAATTCTGTTCTCTATTACAGTGTTCTAAATCTGCAATAAATCAGCTCAGTAAGTAAACAAAGAAAGAAAAGACATTGTTTCTGTATTATTTGCTATAAGTTTATTTCATTATTATTATGAACATCTATGCCTTTAACTGGGGCAAGTTAGTCTTTCACTAGTCAGCTTTTATGTTTTATTACCCTATCAATAATGAATGTACATGAATATGTAATAACCAGCTATTTAATTAATGCATTCAACATTGTGAGACTAGCGAGGAATAAAATCTATACTCTTTTCAGAAAAAAAATCTCAAGTATGAGGAAATTTCAATTGCAGATTTCCTCTGTTTTTTACTTAACATTGTAATCAGATCAATGATTCAAAGTAATAATTGATTTACACTTCATATATTTTAAGAAAAGGAAAGATGGATATCTAGAGAAGGAAAGATGAATAATAATTGCAATAAATATGTATTCTTAAAAATGGAACATTGTTTAAGATAAAATTCTGAAACTCCTATATCACCTTTGGGAACACCAGTGGGAAGGTAGGTGGTTTTACAACTCTGATATAGAGATATTTGCATCTGGCTGTTGTTAAGCATGTATGCAGTTCAGTGAGAACAGTGAGACTATTCATTTACTTAATATTAATTACATAAAGGTTTTTCTTATTTTACTCTTTGTCTCCACATGCTAAAATGCCCCCAGTGTGTAAACAGGAACATGAGAGGGCAGGTGCCAGGAGATGTGCGTAGTTTTCTGTAAGTGTTTAGCAATGCACGGCTCCTTTCCAAGGTCAGTTTCTATCTGGGTAAAAGTGTCTTGTGATTTTGGAGTGCAAAATAGTTTCTCTAACACTGGATTTTTTGTGGTTTACATCTGAAAATCCAATCCAGTAGAAAAAATGCTAATGTTATTTTCAAGTAAAATAATGCTTGTCATTATTATGGTAATACCATCTTTGTATGCCTCTCTGAGGTAAATACTCTTTTGTTAGATTAAGGCTATATAGAAGGACTCCAGGCAAAGGATCATGTTGCATTCTTCTTTCTTCTGTAATTTTAGCTGTCACCCTATTTGACTAAAATACCACCGAGTGCTTCTAGATAGATCTGTGACTTAGGACTGATGTCAATCAAATAATACTCACAAAAAATTCAGAATATTGCCAAACTTTATCAGGTGATTCTGTTTTATGTGCAGCACCAGCTCTTTCCAAGTCAAGATTATATTCATATTTTTTTAATAAGAGTAGTTTTGCCATTGGTCGGAAAACCTTACAGATGATGGAAAGGGGTAGAATTCCCAATATAGAGAAAAGAGAACAGAGTGGAATAGTAAGACAAGTTTTATTGGTGGTAGAAGTTTTCTATTCTTTAGTCCTTGCATTAGTAAGCAATTCACCAGCACACAGAGTTCTGCTGATAAAAACATAATATACATCTCTGCTTGTCATGGGAACAAGTATCTTACTGTGCAAGTCACTTTAATTTTTTTTAAAGCATTTTTGGAAGCCACTGTGCTGACATGCTTGCTCCCTTAAAAATGAGATGGAGATAAGCTGATTCAGAGTGCATAAACAATTCCAACTTTTTTTTTTTTTTTT
>WEIU01023077.1:181369-282607 GCA_013389925.1 Aegithalos caudatus | reverse complement strand
TTTTTTTTTTTTAAGTCTACTTACAGTTCTCTTGGCTTCCATCACCACGTATAGAGCAAATTGGTTACCAGTTCCTCCGTCTTCATTGTATTTCTTCAATGCTGCATCAACAGCTTTAAAGACATCAGGGTCATCACAGTCCGAAAACTCAAATGCAAGAGGAATGCCATAGCTAGAGAAAAAGCTACAGCAGAGTGCTAGTACAATGAAGGCCTTCATAATTGGATGAAAAAGGCCCCCTGAATTAGAAGGCTCTTTAAAAACCAAATGGAAAAGAATGCCTGAACAGATTTTAGTCACCTCTTCTGTTTTTCAGGAGCAATAGTTAAGTAAACAGAATGAGTGGGTTGCTGGGGTTGGTTGGTTCTCCTCATACCCTGTTTATACTGCAAATAAACTTCTGAGTTTATCTAAATAAACTTTGTTTGTTCACCAGAATGACACTAAGGTTATCCACCTGCCATCAAGATAACAGGATAAATGGCTGCAGCTGGGGACCAGTTTAGGCAAAGCAAAGCAAAGGAGAAAGAATTGACTGTAGCTTTCTGACTTCTTAACACCTAAACTGCTACTGAGAATGAATTTTACAAGGCTTAAAAAAAGAACCCAAGAAGGTCACAGTGGCAATGAAGATTTGGACAACAACCTTGTAAATTTTCTGGATCTGTTTAGTGTTCAGGCTGTAGCAGTTCTGAGAACTATGGTACTCAGAACATGTTTGAAAAGTCTTTGGACAGATGCATATGGTTGAATGTCACGTAACCCTTCAATAGCTCTTGATAAACCTTGTCCTTCATGGTCCTATTGGAAAGTCCATCTCTGCTGCCACATGGTGACTGCCTGGATTATGGATTAGTCAGTGATCATAGTGCTTTGTTACCTTTACAGATATGTGACACCCAAGAACAAAGAATTAAGCACTGTTGTCTGAGTCTGGCCAAGCCAGGATTAGGGCTGGCTGAGAACAACTACTGCTTGTCTCCTGTGTTTGGCACCAAATAGCTTTGCTTTGGATCTGTGAACACCTTGGGATTGCCTTGGCTCCTGTGTTCCAGCTGTGTCTTGCTGCATTGGGTTTGTGTGGCAAGGTTTTGATAGCAGAGGATTACAGGGGTGGCTTTGTAAGAAGCTGCTGGAAGCTTGTCCCATGTCTGACAGAGCCAATGCCAGTGAGCTCCAAGATGGATCCAGTCCTGGCCAAGACTGAGTCCATCAGTGCTGGTGGTAGTGCTCTGGGATAGCGTAGAGAACGGGAAACAAAGGAACTGGGAATGAACAGGAGAGAGAAGAGTGAGCATATGTGAGAAAAACGGGTATGCAAACCCCATGGCCCATGAAGAAGGTGTGGGAGGAGCTGCTGTGGGTGCAGAGCAGAGATTGCTATGGAGCAGACCATGGTGAGGCAGCTGTGCCCCTACAGCCCCTGGAGATCAATGGTGGAGCAGGGATTTACCTGCAGCTCATGGAGGACCCACACCAGAGCAGGTGGATGCCCAGTGGAGGCTATGACCCTGTGGAAGCCTGTGCTGGAGCAGTTTGCTCCCAAAGGACTGCACATCATGGAAAGGACCTACACCAGAGCAGTTCATGAAGGACTGCCTCCAGTGGTAGGGATCCCTGGCTGGAGCAAGGGAAGAGTGGAAGTAGTCCTTATCCTGAGGAAAAAGGAGGGGCAAAAGCAGCATGTGATAAGCTTGACTACATCTCCCTTTCCCAACCCCCTGCACCAATGGGGGGAGAAGGCAGAGAAAATCAGGAGTAAATTTAAGCCTGGGAAGAAGGGAGGGGTGCGAAGAAGGTGTTTTGAAAATCTGACTTTATTTCTCATTCTCTTACTCTGGTTTGATTAGTAGTAAACCAATTTCCCCAAGTCCAGTCAGCTTTGCCTGTGATGATATTTGGTGAGTGATTTCTCTGTCCTTACCTTGACCCATGAGCCTTCTGGAACATTTTCTCACTGCTGTCTGGCTGAGGAGGGCAGTGACAGAGCAGCTTTAGTGAGTGACTGGCACCCAGCCAGAGCCAACTCACCAGACTTGCTGCAAGTTTTGATTAAAGAAAATGCACTTTAGAGACTGTGAATAAACTACACCAGAAATAAGTTTGTTCATACATTATAACATACTGCTAAAAATTAGTCAATCTTCTCTCAGTCACACTGAGTCCTCATTTTGTTTCTTTTTCTTCAATGTGGCCCTTGCACTGTGTTCCACTTGATGTCATTAAAAAATTATTTGGATGATCAAATTACTAACTTTTTTAAGATCAATCCCATATTTTTGTTTATGACATAGCTATTCTGAACCAGCTTGCTGGTCTCTGAACAGTCTGAGTGGACTCGACCTTGATGGGGGCTGGAGTATAAAGAAGCACCACTATTCTTTCTTTCTGCTCCTCCCCACTCAGTTTCCAGTGAGAAAGGTTCAGCAATAAAGAAAACATTTACATGAAAGAGTTATTACATGCATCTGCTTTTCTATTCCCCTGAGAGCAATTATGAACTATTTGAGAAGGGCTGTCCTTGACTGCAATATATCTATGTATCACCACCAGCAGCTGTAGCGATGGAAGCACCTGTGCAGGCCACCGTGCAGTGAGACAGCAAGTCATTAACTGTTCTCAGACCTCTTCTAGATAACAGTGCTAACCCAAACACCATTAGACAATTTATGCTAGAGTTTGCTTTGTGGATGTTTAATGCTTAATAGTTTAATATAATTTCTAGTTCAATATCTAATAGCTAATTACATGTAGTTAAAAAAAAAACCCCCACAAAAATATCAAAACAGGCAACTCTGACAAGAAAAAAATGCTTGCATGTTTTTATTCTCCTTAAATCTGTAAAAAGCATGGATCAAGTGTCATGGATTACTCTTTATGGAAAGCAGTCAAATTTCTTCTAGGTCAGATTCTTTGGAGAAGTAAATTATAATTATGAATGATTAAAAAATGAAAGATTTTAGATGGTAATTTGTGCTATTAGGGAATTCTCTTTTTTGTTAGAACTGATGGAGCATTGTTTTCTGGGGAGGTTTTTACCCATTCCCATTATCTGAGGGACTCAGAATTCTGAGCCTTTCAGTTACAGTGCAGCTTGAGATAGCCAGGATGAAGAAGCAGGTTGAAACAATGATTATTTTCAGTGATTCTCCTTCCTAGAAACTGAATGCTTTTTTCACTTCTCTATGTGCTGTTTTCATTGACTGTAGGACTGTAATTGCCCCTGAAATTATCAAGCCAGGAATATATTTCTCTGAGGTCATATAGGAGAATTTTCTGTTACAGAGCTGTGAGGAAATAAAGGCAAAATTTTTGGAAGGTCAAGTTTGGCTTTTCCGGGGCATGATTTTGATTGTGTAGGGTGATCTGGAAAGCCTGGAACTTTTGCCATCTCCTTTAGTTTTGAGCCAGTGCTGGAAAAGTGAAGGTTGCATTGGGATAGTTCACGAAAGTTTGCAGTGGGAGGTGTGAGAGAATCCCGCTGATTTTGAACTGGGATGCGATAGAGAGCTCCTGTTACATGGCATGGAAAATACTTCCCTGATATGCTTGTCTTGTTGTGATCATGTCTGTGATAGTGATGACAGTGATGAGGAGGGGGTCCTGGAGGAGGGGGACAGTGTGGTCCGTGATGATGAGGAGGATGGTGGTGACCTGGTCCATGAGGAGGACAGGGTGGTCCATGGTGGTGAGGAGGAGGACAGGGTGGTCCATGGTGGTGAGGAGGATGGTCATGATCTGGTCCATGAGGAGGGGGAGTAGGATGGTGGTGATCTGGTTCATCATGGGGAGGAGGGGGAGAAGAAGTTCTTTCATTGATGTCTTCATCTTCCTTCCTGGATTTGGGGTTGTGCTCGGGGCCTTCAGATCTGGACTGAGAAGAGGGGGGATATTTATATCTGTGGTGATGCTTATGGCGATGTCTGTGACCAAAATGATGATGGCAATGGGGATGTCTGTGTGGATGTCCCAGAGCTGAATATTTCCCTCTTCGCCCATAGCCATGGTGCTGTTTATAAAAACACCAGGGAGGAAGTATTAATCAGGTGTTGATAGGGCAGAAGAAATTGATGAGAGAGGTAGGAGTTAGTAGGTTTGCATTCATAGCTCTGATGATCTTTACAAAAAAAAAAAAAAAAGCTTTTTTTTTCACAACAGAGGAGAAGGAGTAGATACTAAAATGCCAAGTTACTGAAAATCTGCTGAAATACTACACCATGTCAAAATTATATAGCCATCTGAGAAACATTTGTGATAGATGAAAACAAAATAAATCCACACTAGAATAGCTGTTGTGATATAAACTGGAATACCAAATATGATAAAGATCATCTTCCTTCCTCTTGCTTTCTAAAATTTCTTTGAACTTACTTGCCAATCTCTACTCACACTTAGTCAAGTGATTGATCTGAGAGAAGACACACTTGGAAGGAGTAGTAGGGACAGCTCAATTCTGATTCATCCTTTGACTGACCTAGAACATGCAGGTCAGTCTGTTCTGACATGCTGCATCACACCCAGGCAATAGAAAATTGGCATAAATGTTACAATCATCTGCCAGTCTGGACTAAACAAGGTTGCTGTAACCTGCATGAGGATACAGACAGAGATGTGTCCATAATTGAATACATACCCAGGGATGGTAGATTTCACAGCTTATATCTGTTCCATCAGCTTCATCTGCATCACTGATAATTCTTGCCTTGCAGAATCCGGTGTGCTAAGTAAAAGACAAGGGAAAAAACCCACAATGCACATCTGGGTTCTTGTGATGAAATTAATACAAACTACTGAATGTTCAACATTTTACAAGTTAGGCTATTTCTTTGACACCTAAGTGTGTTCACATAACTCAGCCAGATCCTAAGCCTTCTGACCAATGCTTGCCAGTGATTTATAATGATTAAAATATGTGCCATTTTGAGAGCTCTTGACTGTGATGCACTCTAGATGCACTTCGCTATGTGCACCTAGAGGGCTGCTACTCTGCATCTTGCTTCCCTTTTGATGTCTATAAGAGATTGTCCAGCTACTAATGCCTCCAAAAGGAGTACCCTTGGGTGTCTGATTTTTCTTCCTTTTTTTTTTTTTTTTTTTTTCTCCTGTCTTTGCTTGTCAAACATCTGTTCAGGTTGGACTATTCTGTAATTCTGCTCGAAGCTCTCAAAATATGGCACTGGGTAGCTATGCTGCTTCAGACAAGACTCAAGGCAGAGCTTTTTTCACATTTATTTTTTAAAAAGCAATTTGTTGTAATTTTTTGCATTACTTCCCTTAGCATCCTGTTAGCTTTGACTTTCTCCTGCTGTCCAGTCACTGAGCATGGAATTGCTCGTGTGAAAGGCCCAGAACTCAGGTGATGGGTTCTATGTATGCTCTCTGTACTGGGTACTTTATCTTGATATTCCTTTGGGCCTTTAGTAGCCCATTACGATCAGTGACTAGCAATAGTAGTGGCATTTTACTCACAAACAGCAGCCATGGCAGCACTGAGAAAAGAATTCAGAGCCTCTATAGCCATCTGCCTTGTGCTTTGTTCTAGTGAACTTGTGGCTCCCTTAACAGTTAATTCACAACCTTTTCCAGTCTACTGGAGTATGAAAAGCCAGAGAAGGTGATGGATGTATATAAAGCAGAAGTTTTACATATTTTATTTTTCCCATGTTTTATCTCATTATTTCAATTTAATTTCTGGGGAATAATTTATTCTGAAATTATGGGATCTTGCCTAACTGTTTCTTTGGTGTAGACTATTATAGTAATGGAAAAATGGGGTGAAGAGAATACTTGGATAGTTTTCTGCAGATGAGCTTGAGTTATTCCACTGCAGCAGAGAAAAAAGTGACCCTGAGCTCACTGGGATGACATAAGACATATTTTTTTCAGGCTCTATGACTTATATTGGTGTAAAAGTTTTTTATGGACATAACATGAATGATTTGCTAGGGATTGGCCACAATTTGAATGGAAAAGCCAGACACAACCTGAAAAACTCTAGATCTCTAACGTGCCAGATTCCAGTTATATTAAGATTTGAGAGTTCAGACTGTTGCCTTATAAAAGATAAAGGAGCAGCTGTAAAATTAGGATCTGGGCTTGGACATACTGTATTTTTATTTTTGAGTTTGGGTGCATGCTTATAATAAGTGCTTATATATTATATAGTTATATACTTATATACTATATTGGTAGAATCTTCCTGGTACCACCCATTATATCAGTTCTCATTCTAAGACTTTACTTACAGCGTGCCAGTCATGCAGAAAATCACATTCCAATGCCTGATCTGTTTCCTGCACAGATTTGGAACAGTTGGTCTCTTTTATAGAGAATCCTAAAATGTGACCTTCACGGGAGGCAGTCTGAAACCAAGAGGTCAAAGAAGAAGTGGTAACCAGGTGTATTTAAAGTCTTATAATTTTTCAGAGCAACTGTACATCATCTTATTGTCAAAACCCCATCTACCTCATGCTTCCTTACCTGTCCTGTTCAAATGTTCATGCACATATATTCAGCAAGGAAAACAGGTTAGATAATTTATATCTCACACCTTTAGAGCTTCCAGGAATGCTTGCTTTAATTCTTTGTTTAGTATGTGTGTGTTATAAAATTTGTTACTTTTATGGCCTGTGTTTTCAGGAAGAGTGTCCTTAGAGTCTTTTCCCTAAACTGAACTGCTGCTCCTGTGAAAGTAGAGAGATGTATTGGATGGCAATCACCCCTTTCCAGTGATGAGAGTGCATAGAATAATAGTGCTGATGTTAATTTGAGGTGAAATTCTGCCAGTTATTGTGAGAATGTTGCTTTCTCTGTTTTCAAGGGCATTAGTTATGGAGAAGGCCTTACTCCATACAAACATGGGAGAAAGCCTTTGTGATTCTATTAAAATCCATAAAGAGGTGTTTCATTTTAATTTCCAACTATAGCAGTACTTTTATTTCAAGTCTATGTTGAAGGTGTTCTTAGCATGTGTGCACACACGAGTTTCACTAGTTTAACTAGATTGGTTAAAAGTGCATGCATATACTTTATGGTGGTTTTTTTTATTGTAATTCATAGTTTCTGAGCATTAAAATCCAGTGGTATAATGTGAAGTGTTGCTTCAGCTGAAGATGGTGAAGTGTGAAAACAAAGTGTTTGGGGAGAAACACATGAACACAGGCAATGTGAAAACAATCCTTTCTAAATGGCAGTAGGGATACATCATGCACAGGGCTATAGTGTGGGACACTGTCAGGTTTCTGAGCAATATTAAAAGCTGCAGGGAGGTGGGTTTGGCATGCTATCATTTAAGCAGTTTCCAACATCAGCATGTATTATGGTGGGAGCCATGGGACCTCATTACAGAGGTGTCCTGAGCTGACACATGTGTTGGCAGAATGATCCTGTGCTGTTTAAGTGAAAGTCTCCAGTGTCCACCAACAAGAAATTTTGTTATTAATATGCTTCAAATCACCCAAGGGATATGTCTTCATGTTGACATCACATAGATATGGAGACATTTACCAGACCCAGAAGTTCTTCAAGAGTTATAGCACAAATTCACCTCCCATCCTCAGAGTGCTGCTTTGCTCTGCAGCAAGAGTCAAAATGATGCTGAGCATGTAACACTGTTGTACCCATGAGCTAAATATTCTAAGAATAAAAAATTGTCTGTCTGCAACTGACAAAACGTGTGACTGTCATAATACCTGGCTGTCCATCTCAAAGCCTGCTCAGTAGTAAATAAACTCATGTATGTCATGATAGGTAAATAGGCATTCAAAATTAAAATATATACACAAAGAAGGCCTTGAATTCTGAATGCCATCACACTGCCATAGTTCTTTAGCAAATGAGAAATCCTTTTGCTTTCACACACCTAAGTTGAAGTTGATAACAAGTCTCTGCTAAAGCAGGACCTTCAACTTAGATCTGGTCCTAGAAGGGTTTGAGTTCTAGTTTCATGATCTTGGAGTTTTTCACAAAATCGTGTAATTTCTAAGTAATTCTAGGAGAAAATGCCACTTACCATCTTTATAATTCTTTCAACTTTATCCACAGCGAAGTTGTTTGTGTGATTACCTTCACTATTGAATTTCTTCAGGGCCTTTTCAGCAATATCTTTATGTTGCTCAGTGACTTCTAAGGCTTCAAGTTTCACGGGACAATCTTTGCACTCTACTAAGTCAGGTGGAACTGTGAAAACAGGTAATTTACTAATATTACAGCAGATATTAATGTTCTTGGGAGTGTGCCCATGCCTCTAATGTGAACTCCTAATGAGAAACTTAAATGCAGCATCTCTGGAAGTGTAATAACCTGTCCCTCGCTCCACAAATATGGGTTTGTCCTGTAATGTAAAAAAACCCCAAACCCATGAAAATGAGTATTCTTATAAATCACTTTAGAATCTTACCACCCCAAATGTGCAGTCTTCCCAAGTTTGCATTTGTTCTGATATTCATTATCATATTTTGGTGGACTGGAATGGTGATATCATCTGACATCAATAAAGTCTGGTTTAGAGGAGTAGGGTAACCTTAATTCTATTACTCATTCTTAACATTCCATTTGAATTATCTAAAATATGAATTACAAGCAGATGAATGAATCTGTTACGGTTTCCATACACTGGTAGTGTACAGACTTTGGTAGGAGGGCTGGTTTGAGGTATGCATTGGCTTACAGCAGTGGTTATTTTACCTGGACTTAATGTACAATTAAATCCGTATAGTTGAGGTTTCTTCAGCAGATGGTTTGTATATGTGATAATCTTACATTGCCCAAAGTCCTGAGAGGAAAAAAGAATACATGATTATGATGTTATTTTCCCTGGATTTAATTGGATGTAGGTGATCATAAAAATTATAACCTCCTTTTAATGTGCAATACCTCTAAGAATAACAGATGTGGTCATTAATGGAATGTTTGATCACGTACCACTCAAAATTTGTCTTCAGATAAAACAGGATCTCTCTCTACATGAGCCTTTGTTTTAATTCTCAGTTTGCACAATTTAGTAGACAATGGAAAACTGAACCAGCTTCCTTAGTCTTCCTGATACTTATTTAGAGTAGGATAAAACAAGTGGAATGCCAGGTTACATAAATCTGTCAAAAGTGGATGTACCTTTTCATCCATTTTTTCTCTCCATTTAAAAACAAAAAAGGAATAAATGCTTTCTCTTCTCTCCTCCTGGCCTTTCTGCTTTATCCTTTGTCATAGTATCACAACTCTCCTATTTAAATAAAGTTTTGGACTGGGAGTTCTCATCATTGGAGTGCAAAAGAAAGGACAAGGATTGCTGTATATCATTCCTGTACTGACACTACCAATATTTCACACTGTCATACCACAAATGCTATGACAGAAAACTGACAAAATATACCACTGGTATTTCTGGCTCATATACCAGGAACATGTTTAAAAAATAATTTCTAGTGCCCTTTAGTTGTCAGCAAATTACCCTTAAAACATAAGTTCTGCTACAAGCAGTGGAATGTGGAGTATAGTTCCTTTGAGACAAGAAGTTAAATAAATCTATACTTATTTGAAGAGTCAATCCTTTCCCAAGCCTTTAGTATATGTTTAACAATTCTAAAATTCGATAGATTTTGGTTTAGAATGAGCCATATTAAAGCCCAGTCTTCACTGAGAGATTTTGTGACACAAATTTCAGGCCAGTTCAGATGAAATCAATTTAGTGCATTATTGGTGTATGAGTTGGTGCAGATGCCATTACTTGCCATTGGATAGGTGTCACTGTATTCACAGGATTCCCAGTGTCTTCTGGATAGGACAGAGCATTCAGTTTCCAGAACATCCAAAGTTAGGTAGAGGACCGTTGAATTTTCCTGGAAGAGAAGTGCAAATAAAAAGGAGTTTGTAGACAAAAAGTTTGGTCAGAAAGAAACTTTTTTGAGGTCAATGTGTTTAATCTTTAATGAAGCTTCTCTAGTTCTCTATTAAGGTTTTTCAGAGCTAAGTATAAGAAGGTTCAAGCTGGAAGGGACCTTTGGAGGTCATCTTTCCCAGCCATTTGCTTAAGGCAAAGTGGAAACTTCAAAGTTTCAACTGCATCCTGTGTATCAACAAGACAGACATTCCACAGTCTCTCTGGGCCATTCTTTCTCCATGATTTTTTCAGCCTTATATGTACTCAGAATTTCCCTTCCTGCAGCTTATAACAGTTGCCTCTTATCCTTTTGTTGATAACCTCTGAGAAATGTCTGTTGTTTATCTGACATTCATCAAGTTGGGAAAATGCCGCTGTTAAAAGGTTGCCATTTCATCTTTCTGATTTTCCCATAGAACTGCTGTTCTATTAGGACATCAGTTGTCTGGGCAGCCAATTATGTATCTATATCCATTTCAAATTACCAGATACCCTTTCAGAACTTTGCTTTCTGTTCAGTTTATTCAGTGAGTGATGCAACAAAACTCTAATAATCCCAATCAGAATCCTTAACTCGGAAACTCTTCTAGTATGTTCTGTCTCCTGAGCAAATAGGATTAGGAGAATTAAAATTTGAATTTGGATAGCAGTGTAATGGGATGTGGTGCTACGAATTTTCTGTGGCCCACAGAGATAGTTTTGGAGTGGGTTATTTAAACTTTGTATAACCCTTGTATGAACATTCAGAATAAACACATATATATTTTATTTTGTCATTTAGATAAAATAATGCAAAGCCCTTCACTGTGAATAATTGTCCTTGGGTTTTATGAAGTTCCATTCATTCAGGTTCCTTCTTCAGAGTGTTTCTGTATAGATGAGACCTTGTGAAAGAATTGCTGCACTCTAGTGTAATATTTTCATTAGTGAGAGTCCACCAATGTCATGTTAAACACTGGTTCTGCAACATTTGTATATCTTAGCATTGTCTGTAATTTTAAAATAGGGGTTAATTGTCTACATCCAAAAATACAGTAGGAAATTCCTCTGTTCATCTGCTCAATATCTCTTGGGGAAAAAATGTGCCTTCTTGGTTGTTCTAAAAGCATTTTGGTTACTACAGTTCTGCACAAGTCCAGAACTGTTTTGTTGTGGATAGTTGAGTATCTTATGCTTCTAGAACTCCTGTGTAAACCCAACAGAGATTTGGCTGGAATTGCTCTGCTTAGGTTTCTGAGGGGGCTGTGTGATAAACCTGTTGCACAGCACTGTGTGGAGAAACAAAAATAATGTTCCTTTTTTAAAAATATATATATATATTCTTAATGTTATTTTGGCAGTGGAACCAAAAAAAGTTCTTGCATGATAGTGTACATGATTAGTGTGCAGGAGGTCACATCTGGTGGCTTTGGGTCTGAGAAGATACAGTGACCTTACAGGGAGGATTCCTTAGCAGTCACATAGATTGAAGTGTCTTTTCTATTCTTGCAGACACTGAGTGACAGCTGAAGCTGTGGCCCTGGACTGTAAAGATGGTAAAATTCAGTAAGGGTACAAATAAAACATAAACGTGGTGGTCTCGTGCTTGTAGCATTCATCTGGAAATGTGAATGCTCAGCACTAGTCCAAGTAATGGTTTATACTTTCTATAGTCAATAGTTTCTTAAAATATAGAAACACTGAGATTTTTCTTTTTAGACACAACTTTGCTTTTTATCATTCATCCAATGCATTTTGCATGTCTTAGTACCTGGTGGTACCACTTCAGAGGGGTGGCACACACATAGCTGCATGGCAGCAGAATTCTTCAAGGACAGGAGACTTCAGGGATTAAGTCTCTTAATGCAGAAGAGATCCTAGATGAAGCTCTTTAACTCCCTGGCTACTGTGCAAAACTCAGTGGTACAATTTGGTGCATTGTTGTTTTTGAGAAACAAAATAATCCATCAGGTTTTTTTTGCAGGTGAACCTGAAGATTTGTGACAACCTGGGCTGTGGGTCACTTTCTGAGTCTGTACTTGTCCTCACAGGCAGTACTAAGCAGCTCCATCAAAAACTAGCCTGTTTTTTCTGTTGCCATACTGAGACCTTTGGGACCGTGCACATGTGCTTGGATACCAATTTCATAGTTAAGCAGCTAAAATCTGCCAGGCAGATTAGTAAATCTGCCTGTGCTTGTTCTCTTTTATGCTAGTTAAAGACATTTTTATTCTATTGCTTTTTCTGCTATTGATTTGTTTTGGCATTTTGGCAGTCATTGAGAAAGGCTTATGTATCTTCTCTAGAAAACAGAAATGGAAAGGAAATAGGAAATGACCGATAGGGGTTCTCTATCCAGTCTGTCCCCTATTTTGCAGAGTAGCAACTCCTTTCACTTCCTTTGCTTTTTTCCCTTTCCAGCAGTTTATTCAGCTATCTCTGAAATTAAGAAAATAACAAAATTCCAATCTCACAGGATACATTGGTCTAATTAATATTAGACATTCATGGATTAAAGAAACCTTCTGAATATAAATTTTGAATATAACATCTGAAACCAGACAGCAGACAGGACAGATGAATTTCCAGAGCATCAGAGCATCTCTTATGCAAACATCCTGCTGACCAAGAGAAGAGAGGCCATTCACATTGTTTGAAATCAAGCTTATGGGCAATAAATCATATACAAATGAATACTGAAGTGGTGTAAATCACAGATGATTCATTGGATTACATCAACATTGTTCTAGTAAAAGCAATAAACACAAGCTCTTGATGATCTGGCTCATTATTTAAAAATCACAGTCTTGTGTAAATCAGCCTTTAAGTTCATACTTACTAAATGTAGCTCATATGCATCAGCAACACGGAATAAACCAAAAACATAACCATCTCTGCGATGTCTGTTGACCAAATCCAGGGCCACTCCTGCATCTGTTTCAACGGTGTTACAGTCTGCAGGTGTAATTTGGGCATTGGAGCACTGCAGTAGTGTCAGGAAAAAAGCTGAAGCTAGGAGCAGCATTTTGTTTGCAGTGTTAGGTCACTTGTGCCCATGCCCTGATAAAGCCAGCCTGCTTTTAAATCAGAGCAGCCCACCAAAGTTATAAATGAATGCTAAAAGGGCATGGTTTTTATATATATTTAAGTGTTGTGTCAAACAGCCATTACCTTGACCCTGGATTAACATTTGCAAACAGCAAGTAAATGATTATATAGCGATTGAGCAGATTTTGAGGAAAGAAGGCTTTCTAACACTTTCTGGACTACCCATCAAAGGGCTGGTTTGTGATTCTTTAGGCAGGCATTGTGTAATGGTGCTTTACCATGGCAAGTACTTACTTCTAACAGTGTGAAGCACTAAGAAGGTCCAGTTTATGTGTACAGATATTATATAATCTTGGTCTTCTGTTTACTATTAAAACAGTTGAACTGAAAATATGCTGAAATATTTGTGGTCACATTATGGCTATATCCACATCTCTGTTTTTACAGATCCTTAACCACCAGGCAACTAGTGAATGGGAAATAAAAAATTCACTCAGATGTGGAAAAGGGATATAGCTCAAGGTGCCCTGCAGGCTGGTGGTCTGCAGCTGTTATGTGAGTATCTGCTACTCCTTCAGCTCAAGAAAATTAAGAGCAGATTTCTATCAGCTTTACATCTTTTCAGACTGGTACTCAGAAAGGGACTGACTGGCCTAATACCCACGTAATCTAGGTATGACAAGAAGTTACATAAAGCTGCCTTCACATTCTCAGCCTGAGCAGTTCTCTGTGCTTTTTGGCTGTGGTAGCCTTTATAGACTTCTTTAGAGAATTGCTGGTAATTTTTCTTTTTGTATTTAATAAAATAATGCAGTACCTACTAAGATTTATACCTTTCAAGGATATGCCAATATCCTATCCTAAGGAGAAAGGATGAGATACTGTCTCACTGTATTCAAAATCTTTTATTCAGAATAGTTTAAGACATTCTTAAAAGGCAGTAATTGCTTGTCAGAGAGTGACTGAAGATGGAATACAAAATTCAAACACTGAGTAAGAAAATACAAAAATGCAAAGTGAGTCCAGAATGACAAGGTCAGACTTAGATGAGGAATTTTCCAAATCTAGGTTGATGTGAAGATTGGATTAGCTTCTCACAGAAAAGGTGCTGGCTGTATAATTGACTTGGGGGCTGGAAGCTAGATGATCTTTAAAGTCCTTTCCAACCCAAAGCATTCTGTGATTCTATGGCTTGGATTTACATGTTTGACCGTGAGGGAACTTACCTTTTTTTTTTTTAAGAAACCTTCAGAAATACAGTAAATAATCATCCTTAACAATTACCTCATTTAATTAATCTTTATTTTTAAAAATTCCACCTCTTAGCATGTCTGTTGTCTAAGAAATCATGTTTTTAAATGAACTGAGCTGAAGCAGTATATTTCATTTGCAGTTAGTGCAGGATACACTTAACTGGTCTTTGGCAATAGATAAGCTAAATGGAGCATCTTACAATATTAGAACCAGGGGCACCCAAAACCATCATGAGTAAGTTAAAAATGGTTAAAAATAGTGCCCCCACTTCTGGAACTTGTTGCCACAGAAAGATCTGGATATTGGGGGCAGAAATTGCTTAGAAAAGTCCATGGGCAGCAGGTCCTTACCTGGATACTAGAAGGACTTAGCAGAAAAATACCCTTAAAGTCCCTGGTACAATGATTCTGGGTGCTGGAAAAATACAAGGGGAATGGTTTGCAGTGAGGGGCAAGTCATATACTTCTAACCACAACTGTCTTTTTCCACTGGAAGAGATGGATACTGGGCTAGATGTACAAATGTTCTGATGAAATAGGGCATTTCTTTTGTTTTGGTTTTATAATATTTCATTATAATTACTCAGAGTCTCTTCCAGAAAACGGGAAAAAAGAAGTGAAATAAATGTTGTGTAAATAATCAAAGACATTTTAAATATATCTCATCAGTTAAAAATAAAATTCCCATTATTGCTGTGTTACAAATTGCATCCCAATTCATTTATTACAATACAGGTTAATTTTTTCAAATGGGCAGTGATACTAAAGAAAAGCATTGGATTAGGTGATTTATAACATAATTCCCTCAGCCGTCTGCTGTTTGCAGATTGTTCTTTTTTTCCTCTTCTGTTCTGGGTTGTTCATTGTGACAGTCATAATTTTTTTTGGACCATGGCTTATGTATATTTTATGTATGAAATTGAAACAGTATGAATAAACAGTGGAAAATGTGCAATTCCTGCAAAATTGACTGTGGAAGTAAAGCAAGATTCTGTTCCCACTCTAGAGAGTTTTGTCCTTGATTTCTTTGGAAAAGAAAGATTGGACTCTATTATTGAAGTACAGCATTGACAAGAACTCCAGGCACAGTAAGAGCAGTTAATTAAATATTGGTTATACCTAAGTCAGGATAATGTATTTTTATCACTTCTCCTTCAGTTTGATATCTTTTTAAGGACTTATTTTGGTTTTATATTTATTACTTTTCAGTTTTGTGT
This sequence comes from Aegithalos caudatus, assembly GCA_013389925.1. Taxonomy (NCBI): domain Eukaryota; kingdom Metazoa; phylum Chordata; class Aves; order Passeriformes; family Aegithalidae; genus Aegithalos; species Aegithalos caudatus. Next base: position 267,233 of record WEIU01023077.1, on the reverse strand, counting down.
GTTGCTTTAATGAAACCATCTCTGTGAATAGATTGCTGGAAGGAATAGAAATATTTATCCAAACATGGCATTTCTCTTGCACAGTGCATCCAAACCTTGTTTATGACTTTTACCAAGGCTTGACTTACAACAGTAAGAGGTGATCCACATTCAAACTTTAAGGATATGGTAATAAACATCCATCTTAAACCTCTCCAGAGCACTGGGAGAACACATCAAAAAGAGGCTTATCTACCCCACTTGAAAAACAGTGTATGAAATGCATAACAAATATAACTTTAAACTAGAGGGATAGGAAAAGGAGAGCTGACACATAAAGGAGATGATATGCAATAACCAATTCCTCCTTTCCTAAAGTACAGCTGTAACTATTTACAGATACCCCTGGTTTCTTGGGAGCACAGCTGCTGTGAGCAGACTGTTCTGTGCCTTCTGCATGAGTGCTTCACAGCCAGGCTGGTGTCACCACATGGCACAGCTCGGTCACCTGTGCAGGCAGCAAGGCCTTTCCCTCTCGTACTGTGCTGCTCTGCTGCCCCTCCTGTTCCTGCTCCAAACCAGAGCCCAGCTAACACAGACACATGTGGCTGTGCTTAGAGGTTAATTCTGGGCTGGCTTCTCTTTTTTTTTCAGTCTGAAATTCCCCAGAGTTTCAGACTTTGGTGGTCTTGTTGCAAAAACTAAAGAAAATTTGCAGTTCTTGGGGTGGCTCTGCACTTAACAGCAATGCCCCCAAGTAGGATAGAAAAATATGTAAATGTGACATGTCTTATTTTTATCCGCTGGGTGTAAACAGGATGCCCCCAATGCAAATGCAATGTTAGACAAATTTGCTTTGGTTATGGTTTTCAGAGCAGCAGCTCCAGCTTCCTCTCTCTGCCTGCAGCTTGTTTTTCTTTACCAGTCACCAGTTTTTTATCAAACTTGTACAAGTTTCATCACCTTGTCTATCAAATTGCATTTAAAGAGACCTTAAGTTCAAAAGCATTGGAGGAGACAAACTGTCAAGTGAACAGGTTGACAATGTAGTTACAGAAGTCTCGTTGCTTAAGGGGCCTCAAGGACTAATACAGGGAATAAAAGGGGTGTCAGTATTCCTTGTCTCCTCCTCAGTGTTTTTGGCTGCAAAATGCTTTTCAGAGAAAAACAGTCTAATTGTAAATTGATGACTGTAAGGATATGTTGAAAGACTGACCCTTTTTGCAGAAGGGTTTGAGAGGCTGGGGGAATAGGTGAGGTTTAGAGTTGGATGTTAATAATGGAGTCAGGGGGAGTTCTACATCTTAGATGTAGAAGAAAAAGTTTAACTATGAAGTGTGTGCAATAGGTAGGTTCTGAAGTCATACAAATAGAATTTATATTTGGTTTATTTTATAAAAACCTTGTTTTTAAAACCCATCTTAAGAACTTTGATGTCTAGGTCTTGCTTTTTAAAATCTTCTGTTTCCTTTGAATATTACAGTTCCTATTTTTGCATTCATGGTGCCTCACTAATATTCTGAGGTAAAGGCTTGAATCAGATAAAAATGTCAACAGTCATGGAGGTCATTGGCCATCATTTATCTGTACCTGAATAAGAAACGTTGTTCATGTGGAATTGGAATATTTGCTCAAATAAACAGGCCACATTTTAGCTGAACATTGCCCAGATAACAAGTTATTAATGGATGATATTATATCACAAGAGCAATAAGTGTTGAAAAACCGTAAAACAAAATTTAAAATCAAATTGGGAATTGTCTGCCCAAATCCATCTCCTTCTCATCTCCAGCACTGGTTGAAGGGCTTCTTTGTGTCAGTGGTCTGTTTTCTGCTGGACAAGGATGAGCACCATGTAACAGTTCAGGGTCCTGGCAGGAGGTGAGGAGCTCCTGGGCTGTGGCTGGAGGGACACAGGGCATGTTACTGCCCAGCAGCTTTGCTCACATTGGCTGGAAGCTGAGACCAGGCCAGAAGATGGAGGTTCAGCACGACCTGGGCATGTTTTTAAGAGGCTTTCCTGCAGTCCTGTCTTTGAGAGTCACCGTGTGGAGACAGGCTGCCCACGTGGGTGTGCTGGAGGGAGAGTGCTGCAGTGCTGGCCCACTCACAGACTGGCATAAAGGTGCTGCATCAGCAGCAGGACTTGAAGTTCTGATGACTAAATGCTACCAGCTGTTAAAAATATCAATGCCATATGGGAGTGCTGCAGTATGCAGGTATGTCCTGAGGACAAAGGAAACACAGGAACTGTACAGCCTCAGACTCCTTATTGCAATGCAACAATTTAATCTTGGACATCAGTGCCGGGCCTCTATTATGGTAAACACTGGCAGTGGCCCAGAGGACATTAAAACTGGGCATGGACTCTGTGCTGGAGTGGCCACAGCAAATGAAGGAAATGCCCATGACTCTGCACTGACCACTGGTACTTTGTTGGCCTGCACTGGAGGTACAGTTACTGCTCAGATAAACACCCCTTCTGCTATTTATTTTTAAATTGGAGAAGTCTTTGAACCCAAATCCCAGATCCAAGTTAGGGAAATTATTGATTCAAATGTAATTTCTGAGCCTCATCTGCAGAACAGGCTACACAGTATCCAAATGGAATGCTCAAAACTGAGCATCCAGACTTTCCAGTCTCCCTTGCTTATGTTCACACCAACTCCACTCCATTTATCTTCACTCACTGTGGCTGTTCAATTTACTGTTGTAAAGAGCCCTAGTCAAGAAAAAGAACTGAGTGAAATGGGGTATTCTTGGCTGTGACTAGCAGCTAATGAAGCTGAATTCTTCCCCAATGCTCCTTTAGGGGAAGATTCTGGTTGTGTATGTTGATAAAAGTCTCAGTAGTGTCATTAAACTGGTGGAGCCACAGTGAGAATAGAATCAACATGCAAACAGTTAATAAAAAGGGGCTGTGCAGCAGAAGTGAGAAGTGTGGTGATTAACTGGAAAGAGGGGCAAATGCAGAGTTTTGAAAATCCCTCAAGTGTGACAGACTGTACCCCAGTGCTCTGTTCCCTGACTCACTAAAGGCAGCCCTGGGTGCTCTGTGTGAGGCATGGAGCAGTGCCTGGGATCCCAGATTTTGGCATTTGGCACATCAGCGGTTCCTGTACAGGAAAGAACACACTGGTTGTGCTGGAGAAACCTGAGCTGGCAAAGGTGAAACTTCTCAAGGGAAAAACAAGATGCTGTAATTCAATGACTTGATTAAAAAAATGAATGTTGACACAACCTAGAGCTCCTACTGCAATAAGAATTAGTTAGAGTTTGAATTTTTGGATTTTTCAAGAACTATCTGATTTTGAAAGTTTCTCTGCTCTGAAATGAATGAAACATATTGAAATTTCTCATAATGTAGGATTGAAATGGAATTACTTTTTGCTCAGTTGATATGTTTCACACACCAGTTTTTGTCTTATTTTAATCTTTGAAGCAATTATATTACTTCTTTATGTCAAATTTATGTTTGTAAGTGTTTTACAGACTGAAAATGCAAACATTGTTTCTGTGAATATAATTTCACACAATATTTGAGTATTATTTTGGTCCCACTCAAAATAAAATAATACTTTATATTTTATTTATAATAATAAAATAATATATTTTAATCAACATGCATAATACCACAATACTTTGACAAAACCATAATTTTTTATTGGAAGGCTCCTTAAGTGTAGAAATTATCCAGGATCTCTAGGGATGATACAGTATCATAAAAGCTTCAGAAACAATGTTTTATTGATTTTGTTTTGAACAAATGTTTTTACAGATCTGGTGGCAACTGGAATAAGGCTTTTTGGTCTTATACAAACCCCTTATTATTGCAAATATCAGTTTACTCCTGGCCACAGATGACATTTCTTTCCTATGTTCATTCTTTTTCTTCTTCTCTTCTCATTTATTTATGTTTGTTTTTGTCAGTACAATTACCATGTCTGACTTCAGTGAAATCGATTTTTCCTGGCTGCAGGCTGCTGAGTGTCCCTGTGGCTTTTATTATAAAGCAGTTAATATGACCTATCTCAAGAAAGAATTAGGCTGATTTTTTAAATCATTGTTTTTCCTGCTCAGCAGCATCACTAGAGCATAACAATCTCAATAGCTTGGATTTGATTGTTCACCAGCCAGAATTATGTACAGGGGCTTTACACGTGTGTAGGCTCTTCCCCATGCACTAAGTGAGGTATGAAATATTAAGAAAAAAAAAATCTTTCTTGAGATTTTCTATGGGAAATTTAAAATTAGATTAAGGTCTTCACATTATAATTTAAGAAGTTTACCCACGAAATAGCAGAACCTCACTAGCTTTTAATGTTACCCAGTGCTGAAGTGCTGTTCCCTGTTTTTGCCCTGTCACATGATGTGACACTCTAAGGCCCTGCAAGCGTCCCTGCTCCAGGAGGGTTTGGTGCGGGGTCCAGGCTCAGCACACCGGGGCTGTTCCTTGGGGACCCTGGGGACCTTGATGACCTTGGGGACCTTGGGGACAGGCTCCCAGGGAGTGCTGGGGAGGTCACAGTCAGGGCTGACCTGCCCCACTCCCCTCCGGAGCTGCTTTAAGTCAAGGCTGTTTGGGGCCCCTGTCCAAGCTCCAGCTCCTGCTGCATCGCAGCTGTGCCTGTGCCTGGCCCCACACAGATGCAGAGCCAGGTTCAGATCCAGCTCAGACCTGGCTCAGACCCGGCTCAGACCTGGTTCAGACCTGGTTCAGACCCAGCTCAGACCTGGCTCAGACCTGCAGCCCTGTGTCCCTCACACCTGTCTGGTCACTGCAGACTTGCTGGGAGACAGCTGGGCTGTGCCTGACCCTGGCTGCCATAACCACACCAGACCCTGACTCACATTCATGGCTTGACCTCAGAGCTGCCTCCCTGCCCCTGAACTTACAGAGTGACTTGGCTCCTTCCTGTAACCTGACTTCTACTCCTGGGTGTGCCCTGCTCACCTCCCTCAGGCCACAGGACAGGCCCCTGCCCCACCAGCCTGGTTGTCACACTTGGCTCCATCTCCCCATCTCTTGGGGAGCAGCCATTCCACATGGGCCCTGACAGATTTTGCAACCAAGGATATTTTTTTCTGATGTCTTCGGGCGCTCCCAGTGCTGCAAGTTCTTTTATCCTCCACAGTTACTTTTCCTTCATGCTCTGTCTGATGGGGGGAATTTGAGAATTAAAAGCCAAATACTTCCATTGGAAAATACCCCAGTTAAATTTGTTTTCCCAGTCTGTTCTTGTGCTGTCATAAAACTGAGAATGCCAAGACTAATAAAACAATTTATTTATTTGAAGGTGTTACACAACTTGAAAACCATATTGCCATTTTGGCTGTTATTTTGTTGCAGATAGTCAAGATTCTTCAGTGCTGGCTAGACTGTGGTAGGCTTTCTAGTGATCAAAGGATGGAGGATGCCTTCTGTCTGCTTTGCTTCTCCTGGACATGAGTCTGATAGAGAAGGTTCTTCAGGAAAAGGGAGAATAACTGGTCCAGTGACTGGTTTGGTCAAGTCTGGTTTGTTTACTTGAGTCTTTTCTCCATCTTGACTGTGGGCAGATCCTACAGCCATAGGAGGAACTGGCTTTCTGTCTTTATGTTCATTTTGGCTTTCTCGGAGGCTATGGAAAGTGATGTCCTCATTTGAAGGGGGTAGAATTTTAACCCATCCCACTGTTTTTTCCAGGTGTGGGGAGAAAGGATTGGCATCTGAAGGGGAAGCTTGTTGATACTGCCTGGATTTTTCAGGTGTCTGATGAGCTTCCTGGTTTTCCTCTTCAGTGGCAGGGTCCTAAATAACAAGGAATAAGCATTATCTAAATTGAAGCAATTCCAAATTCCTTCAGATATGAAGATTACCCTTCACATTAAGGATCTGCATCTCTTGTCCTCCAAGACCAGCTACAGAACAGAAGCTCAAAGGATAAACAGTTGTAACTACTTCTTGTGCCAGTGGAGATGGGTGCATGAAACTTGGGTAACTACAGTAATATCCCCTTGCTTTCCCTTTGTGATTTACAATTTCATTGTAGAGCATTCTAAACACATTCTGCAGGATTGTCTCTATACTCGCTCTCTTGCTTTTTTATTCACTCAACAACAGTCTATTTTATCACAAGAGAGATTTCTTCCTGATCTGGCCTTATCACTTTCTTGAAGCACGTCTTTGTGAATAAGAAACTTTAAAATGGCTAGGCTTTCAAAGTTCAATACTTGTTTTGTAAAGGAGTATTACTCTTGCAATATTAAGATTAGATTAAGAAATACCTGCTGACTGTAGATTTCACAGGATATTGTGACAAACTGTTCCACCGGACTGTTTACTACAGAGCCTTTGCAGAAACCGATTTTCTGTAAGAAGAAAATACAAGCATTTTTTTTTTTTTACATGGAGCCCTGATACTAAGCTCCTATCTTGTAAAATAAGTGATTATGAAAGGCTGAATAGTTTTAGCTTCTAAGTTATTTGTGGGGATAAACAGCTTGGGCAAACTTTTATTTTGGGATTGACAACCTCACAAAGGCAGGCAGTGTTTTGATAAAGGCCTTGTGTTTGCAAAGCAGGGTTAGGTAACACAATAGCAAAAATAAGCTGGCTACCTAAGGCCAAACTAGAACAGCTTGCTTAAGTTCTCCTGAAACAGAATATCCCTATGCAAGCAAGTTGTGTGTGGAACAGAATATAATTTTCCACACAGAATCAATTTCACGCCATGCTAGTGAAAGAAACCGTGAAAAAGATGCTGTTTCTCATAGTTGTGTTTGTACTGGGCTGTAGGTATCATGGCTTGGATCTCAATTAAGATGGGGCTTTAAATGTTCCAGTTTCCCTTACAATTTTTTCCTTAGTTCCTAAATAAGTTTTCCTTAGCTGACCTGATTGTAGTATGAATATACTTTTCATGCATTGTTTGTGATTTATTGTCTATCTCTGTTTCTGTGGAAGAAATCCTTTACACTCATTCAGTTTTGTAAGGTGATGGCTACTCCGCCTTTTTCTGGATGGTATTTTTTTGTTTGCTTTTGGGCTTCTGGTAAGAATTCAGAACTTTTGCTGAACTGTTTCTCTATTCTAAAGCAGTCTGTAGAGTAGCAAGACACTATAGAGCTATGATCCTTAAAAAGATGACTGTGGGTTTTGGTTCTTGTCTGCAAAAATCCAAGGAGATAAATACTAAATTTCACTATTTCACTGAGAAATCATAGTATCTGGAAAACTGGTGTTTATACAAGGAAAAGTACTTACAGCTACTTCTGGTGGAAGTGGCTCACATGTCGAGATGTCAGCAACCGTGTCATCTTTGGAGCAAGATGTCTCCTGAATTAAAAACTCCACAAAATATGCAGGACCAATGACCCACTGTAAATGAGAGGCCAGTGGCAATTAGAACTTGTGCATGTGTCAGGAAGAATAAAGAATTCTATTGACCTTGAAATATATGAAAAGGTGCTAAGTCTGAAAGGAACAGGTGATAATTGGGGCATTACTGTTACTTGTATTACAGTGAATGGTTTTTTGCCAGTGCTGCTTTATTGCCTGGTCATTTTTTACTTCTTATATATGCACAGTCTTCAAAACTCATGGAATGGCATCGTGGAAATAGGTTTAGATTTTGTCATAAATCACCATCCACGTTGAACTACATAGCCAAAGACCCTCTTCAGCATCTTGTTTACAATTTCTGGTTGTTTTAATGAACAGGATTTTATTATTTCTGAATTTGGAGTTAGGAAATGGAAATTATTAATTAGTATATTGTAGTAACATCTGATGGTTTAGACAAAGAAGAAACACCACTTTGCTATCTACACATAATGAATTTTAGAGAGACTAGATAAAACTGTGGTAAACAGAGAGGATTTAGCCATGAGATCATGAGCTCTCTGTTAGTCTGAAATTAGTTCTAACCCATGCTTAGACACAGTGAATTACAGGTATGTATTGGAAGGTATGACTGTGTTTTATTCAATACTTTCTATTAGGGAGTTGCAAATTCGTGGTGGTGGAAGAAGGAGTTAACAACGAAGCTTTTCTAAACTTTGGAAGCAAGACTATATCTTGACTTTTGCATAAAGCCTTTCTTTTTGCAAGAAATGGAATCAGAGTCTTGGATCAAGAAGATCAGGGGTATTCTGAAAAGAAGGATTCTTGAGGGCTAAAATAATTCAGATGAACCTTGGCTTACCTGCATTGAAGCTCTTGTGACATTGAGGACAGAGAAGTAATGAGTTTGTTCACTCTCTCCATTGAACTTGGCAAGACTTCGAACAGCAGCCTCCAAGTATTCAGGCTTATCTGGAGAATCATCAGCTGGGCAGTCGGGACATATTGACCAAATATATTTGGGTGGAACTTTTTGTTCAAAAACAACAACAGTGTTGTTAGAGAAGGCATAACCATAAAAGCATTTTGACAGTGTAGGTCGCTGTATATGCATCTATGCCCCCAACCCTGCCCACTCGTCCTCCACTCCCCTGGAGTAAGAATATGTGGTTTACACCCCTCAATAATTTTGAATCTTTATGTATTATGGGTATTTGCAGACCCATTAAAATGTTGCAGTGGAGGAAGACACTGAAGGAAAAATTCAACCTATTGACAGTGAGCATGCTGTTTTTCCTTGCCTTTCACAAATCCACAAAAATGTTTTTTGGTTCAGAGGGTAAAAGCCCATATAGAGGCTCTGCTGAGTGTGCCAGAGGTTAAAACAGTTATTACTGAACTCTTTTGAGCTGCAGCACCTCCCTGGCATTATGGTCACTGACTTGAGGAAATCAGGGCAGCTGAAGCTAATGGAGATACTGTGGAGTCATAATTACATTTAAAATTTAAAGTAATGCTATTTGGCAAAGAGGTTTATCCAGTTCTCTTATAAAGAGTATGTTAAAGACATACCTGGTCGTAAAGTGCACTCATAAGTATTCAGATGAGCAATATTTCTTGCCTGATTAATATAGATAATTGCTTTGCATTGACCGTAAACCTAAAACAATATAAACATTTAGAAATAATTAATATTGCACCCTTTACTGATTATCCAGTACCTAGATAGGAGTTGTTCATTTTCTTCTTGCAGTCATGGAATTCTTTTCAAGACAAAAATTTTGTTAATACTCAAATGACAATGAAGCATATTTCTAAGCATCTCATTTAAAAATAAAAGGCTAGCTCATCCCCTAGTGTGATTGTAAGCTATACAGATGCAATGTTTGACTGCTGGATGGCCTGCCCAGGGCCACTCTTCTGGCAGCTGAGCAGTGCTCAAGTGTCACAGAGTGCTCCTGAGTCTCTGTCCGGGGCTGGGTCTATGTCTGGAACCAGAAAGTTTAAACCCAGAGATAATTCAGTGTCTGGATCCAGTCACCTGTCTTCCACCTCTTTTCTAAGCTTTGTTGCCCACTAAAAATGCAAGTGTAGGGGTTTTTCAGTCATCAGTAGTACCTGAGTAACTCATCATATATGAGATTAAATAGAAAAATAAAATTCTTACAGTTGAATGAGCAGGTCTGGTGTTACAGTTTTTCCACAACTTTTTGCTGAGTACATGGCATTCAGTATCTACTACATCCAAGATGAGATAGAAGACCGAACCAGTGATCTCCTGAAAACAAGAAACAAAAAGGTCACGTCCCAGTTTTGTATCAAAGTAGGGACTCATAAAAAGGAGAGATGAAGAAGTAGAAAACACACAGGTGGAATGCATAGATATCCTGAAAACTGAAAACTCTCTGTGACAAAAGTGGCAAATCAAGCAAAATTCAGGTCCTGTTAGAGCAGGCTTGGTCATGGAGCTAGCCAGCTTTATACAACAAAAAGTCCTTTGGTCAGTTTCATTTTTCTGATTCTGGTACCAACCAGAACCCAAGAATAAAGACTAAGCATGTTGATGTTTTCAGTATCAACTGCATTTTATTATCAGATTTGAAAGGTAGGTTATTTTGCCTGAAATAAGAATGAGATTATAAATACCACAACTAATAAAAATTGATAACATGGAACATTCCCAGTAGGCATTAGAAAAAGAAATGTCTTTTTTCTTAGGGCAGTGTGTTCTTCAAGTGTGGATGCTTTGCACTTGCTGTAAGGAGGAAAAGGCTGCATCGATAGAGAATGCTGTGAGAGACCTTGCAGAGTCACATGGATGTCTTAGGCTCACTTAAAGCTTCAGTCCAGTGCTTGAGTTCTGACCTGTGCTTTAAGTCCAGAAACCTTTATTCAGTTCACTGCAGCACAAGGTGCACAAAGCAATTCAGGCTCAACTTTTGGCCAAACATCTTTCCAGGTAAGAGGTACAAGGAAGGACTAAAAGTACAGCTCGGTGTATCTAGTGCTTACATCATGTAGTGCAGGGAGATGAGATGCTGCGTGGTGCAGCTCCTCACTCTGCTCCCACTGTAGATACGGGTAAGCACCTTTCCAGCATATTTATCAAGGATACAGATTAGTTGGATCATGTTTTATTTATATCCTTAGTGGAAAGCTAGAAAGAGGGCAGCTGTCATTTATATACATCCTAAAGAACTTAGATGTGAGCGTTAGCTGCGTGTTTAGACTGAGATTATGTCTTTGCTGAAGGGGGAGAAAAACCAAAGCTGAATGACAGCAGTGTTCATTCATCCCTGCTTGGTTTCATTGGTTTGTGGAGAAAACACTAAATGGGGCAACAGTCTTGTGGAAGCCTGGGGCTGATATCTGTATCGTTTTGACTTTAGTATTGGCTTCTGTTTAACAGTGACTTAATATCAATCCATAGGGCCTATAAAGCTGCAGTACTACTGGCGTTTTTCTCTTCATATTGCTTGTAAAACCACTAAGTGGTATCTGCTCTGGATTTCTGAGCAGATTGAGAGAGAGCAACTACTCTGATCACACCCTATAGAGATTTGTGGGATTGTGATTTTATGCAAGCTTTACCATATATACTAGTAATACTAAACCCTTTAAACATGAAAGGGCAAAACTAATAGAAAATAAATATAAAGAATGATTAAATTGTTTTGTTATCATTGTCTCTTAGTTCTATTCTTACGTATGCAACTTCTCATGCTTTCTATTATTTTTTGTATTTTCATGTTTTTTTCCTAAGTGTTCCATAAAGTCATCTGGTAATGCCTTGCACTGAGATCTCAGGGCTTGCTTATACTAATCCTGAGGTTTAATGATGAGTTTCATTTTGAAGGCTGTCAGAAGATCAAAAGTTATTTTGACAAAGAGTGACACTGCAGTGCAGCAGTACTGTTTGTGCAGTGGCACAGCAGTATCACCACACCTGGCTACAGAGATCCTTCTGTGGAAGGGACTAATCATAATTTTCTGTTTACATACAAGGTATTTAAATACCATGATGGTAACTCTCCTTAATATGATAGCTAATACAGCTTAAATCAGTAAACACAAAGTAAGACCAGTCAAAGAGTAATTGCTATTTGCTGAAAATGTATTTTTGTAGTGCAGCAGTTGGTACAAGTTTGTAACTTTAAATATGACTTCTTTAAGAAAAAAGCCATCACTAAAATGATCCCTATGAAGAAGAAATAGCCAAGAAAAATGTGTGTCTTTAAGGAGTCTCATGTTTGGAATTGGTGACTTGAGCTTTCAAACTGGTTGGTAAGGTACTCTGGAGGCAAAAGCACACAAATGCCTCATTAGAGAAGTGTTCTTATAGTGGAATGTGTTTGGCCTTAGATGGATTTCCTCAGCTGAATCATGAATATTGATATAAAGCATGGTAATCTTAGAAACACTAAATGCAACCAGGGCAGACTAAACTGTATTTTGTTGCCTATAGGTCTCTTGTATAATACCGTCTCTAATAAGTAATAAGATGTGTAGATTTTGTAATAACCTTATTACAAAATCTACACATCTCTTGGTCTACCTGCTTCTGTATGTATCATCCTCCACTGGGGAAAGGATAATTTGAGGCTTATTCAGAGCTCAGCAGATCACTGAAGGTTTAATCATCCTTATTTTAATTTTCATTAAAAGACCGTTATGCAAAGGCCTTTTGATACCTGCTTAGTATTGAATAAAAAGTTATATATTTTCCAGTGCCAAAAAGATCCCTTCCTCAGCACTGCTGGTGCCAGGCTGCAGCGTGTGCTGGGCAGCCTGGGAGCCAGAGGAGGTGTGGCAGTAGGGTGACCTGGTGCTAAGGAAAGAAATAAAATATTTTGGCATATTTTGTAATTTTGGTTAAGTGCCTATCAGTGAAGCTAATCATGAGTATCTTGTATGAAAGCAAGTTCTGTCCTACTTGCATAAAAGTTAATAGCAGATGGCTCATTAGTTTCAATTAGAGCAAAGCTGAACCACAGGTTGCTTAAGGGCAGATTTGAATTTGAAGTAACTTTGAAAATGTTTTTATCCTCAGTACTGCTTAAGAAAGTGAGAGGAAGGACCACTGACTGGTGTGGGGGAAAAAAAACTTAATTTTTTTGAGAGGAATGGGAGCTGGTGTAAGGCTGTTACTGTCTGTGAACCCCTTTGACATTGCTGAATGCTCCTTATGTACTAAGTCCCAGCAGTAGCAAGAATGGGACAAAGAATATCTAGTTTGTTATTGCAGTGTCTTGAAACACCTTATTTACAGAATACCTCATGGATTAAAAAAAAAAAAAAAATAAAAGTAAACAAGTAAATTAAACCCCCAGATGAACAAAGTATGCTTGGTCTAAAGCAAGAAGTTAAATCTTTAGGAAATTGAGTGACAGAGAAGTTACAACCAAGGACCAAAATTCTCCTGTGCTGAGATACCTTTGTCACAGGTGAAGGGAGAAGTAGGGAGATAACTGAGGTGGTTTGCAGCATGTTTGCACCCACCATGCTGCACTCTAGGTGGTCATAGGGAGCTCTAACTATTGCCAATAGGAAATAGCCCCAGGAAGGGGTCTGAGGACCTAACTTCAGGCCTGGTGATGTGGATTCTAGGCCAGCTCACATGCATCATGTGGAAAAATTCTAAAGAGACCTGATCCAGTTTCTTAGTGGGCACGTTCTGTCACCTGAGCAAGGCAATATAGAGAACACAGTGCAAAACACAGCAGAGCATCTTTAGCTGTGAGATCTCAGGTTGCTGGAGTCCACAGTGTGCCTGCAGGAACCATGTCTTTGTAAGAGCAGCAGGAAGAAGTGTCATATCCTTGCCAGCACAGATCTTTAAGCATCTGGCAACGAGCCTAATTTTCTTTGGAGTTCAGAGCCTTTCAGGTAAGCTTATGGGAAGTGAGCAGGCATTGCAGGGAATGCTAGCAGCAGCAGGCTTCCATAGTGCCTAATCTGCTGCAGGCCCTTGTGAATTCATTTCAGGCTGTCCCTAGTTAGTGCCAGTAGATTTAGTTATTGTAGCACAAAATCATCATAAATTAAGCACACACGGAGAAATACAATACTTGAGGAAATGTGAGTGATATTCTATAGGTATTTCCAGTGTATTTTTTGTCCTTGAACTGAGTTTCAGGTTTCTTCTGGAGAATGAGTCATCTTTTAGAGGTCCATAAAGGAATTCCTCGGTCCCAAGCAGGATGTGTTTACACCTGTTAGTGCTCATATCTTTTGTGCAAAACACACGGTGGCTTACTAGCCTTTGCACTCCAACTGCTCAAGGCAGTGGGAGGAAGGTGTAAAATGAAATTAAATCAGAGTAGTGGTGTTTCATATCAAATTTGAACTGATGCCTGGAGCTATTCCAAGGGCCTGCAGCAGAGAGCCATGACTGAGATTTGCTCTCTAATTGCCCACAGTGTGATGAAATTGTTTCTAGTCTGTGCATAAAGTTGACATGCCCTCTGGAGTCCTGTGAACAGAGCTTTGCATTTACCTTTTGAAATATTTCTTCATTCAAATAGATTTTTCTAAGAAACAGACACAGGGAGAAACATACATTGAGCAAGAGGGTGACTTACCTGCGGCTGCTCTCGGGCGCTGGCGATTCTGTAGAGGCTGAGGACGTAGCCCTCCTGTCAGTCAGCGTTGATCTGGCGGAGAGCCAGGTCTGCAGCCTCCTCCACTGCAGCGGCATCGCAGCGCGGGGAGAGCAGGGCAGCCCCTGCTCCTTGGGCTGTGGGGGCAGCAAGGCAGGAGCAAAGCACCTGGATGCTAAAGAGCATCCAAACAAGCCGAACCATTCTGCCTAGAGAGCCAGTGCTGCAGAGCAGGGTGGTCAGTCAGGATGGAGGGGCTGAGAACTGAGTGAGACCACAGACTTTTATAGTGGAGCCGTGTCTCTTTATAAACTTGTGCCCCTTTTTTATTGCACACTGACCATCACCTTTAAACCTACAGCTGCAACAGTAAACACTAAGTCAATGATTACAAGGTTTTACAAAAGTGTTGTTGCTTCCTCTGAGACCAGAGAGCACTTCTTCCTTCTGGCTTTCCATCTCTAATTTGAACTTCACTGGGCAGATCATGCAATTTTGACCTCACGGCAAAGGATAAGAATACATATACAAAGCTGCTTCCTTAAGAAGCCAGATTTGCTTGAATAAATCTATGTGCAGAACAGGTCTGGCTCCAGTTGTGTTCTGTCAATGATCCAGTTCTTCTCCCAAATAAAACAATAACAAAGGTCTCAGTACTTTGAACAGAAAATGGATAAATGCCACAAGGTTGACTGATTTTGGAATTTATATTTGTTAAATGCCAGTTTTAAACACATACATTGACTCTATTATATGCAGCCTGGCTGTGATAGAAACCTCAGTTTGGATTCATTCTGTGAGCATTTCTACCCATCTGGATACCTACAGTTGAATGCTACTACCCCTTAACCCTGGAGGCATTGAGAACCCTCAAGGGTCATGCAAAATTCTTCCCGGATAAAGTTTAGTTTGATATGACAGTGGTGTGCCTTGTGAATAACCTGTCAGGAACTCCATGCTGGAGACAAGGGGGAATAACTTTAGAAGTAGCTTCTATCTGGAGAAGTGACAGTGTCCATTACTTGGGGAGGAGCCCAGTCAACATCACTGGTTTTCTACTAAGGGGTAATTCTTCAGCATTTCACCTTGAAGGATACCAGACGCTAGGTTACCACATGCCTGGCTCTTATTTTTTGTCATGGGACTCTGTGATTACAGCTTTCTGCTGGAGGACACCAGTACCTTTAGGTTTGAAAGTTCTATTGAATGAGGAAGAAAAACTCCAAAAAAAGTGAAAGGCATAAACATCTCTTCAATACCACTGTGATGTTTAGAGTAGCTAAAAATTTCTACATTGTCACTTTTTTACTGGCTGTGTAAAGGACCTTAGCCCAGAAGTGTTTAGGACATTTGGGAGAAAGCAGAATGTGTCCCAGGGAATGTCCATAGACAGCTGGGACCATAGATGCAGCCAGAAGATCCGCAACAGCACTGGAGCTGAAACTCTTCTAAGACTTTGTTTGGTGGCAGAGGTGCAAAACCCCGATAGCAGGACAGAAGGGGCACATGGCTGCTGGAACGAGCCCCTCACGTGTCGGGTGAGGGATAATGCACGGACTGTATCCAGAGGGATGGGATACAAGGGCTGAATGTTGAGAAACACTGCTGTAGCCATAGTACAGGGACCACAGAAGCAGCAATGCAGACTCACTCACATTGTTCCTTGTGCCTGGGGGTGCTTCCCCTGCGGCTAAAGGATAATAACTCATTTTCTTTATCCTTACAGTGCGTGGCATTTCTATGGAGATGGGTGCCAGTTAGTACTGGCTATGTCAGTGCTTCTTATAATAGGGGATTGTTATATCCCTGACTCTGCTCTTTGTACTCTTCCTCTGCCTGGAAAGGAAAAATTTCTCTGTTGGAGTAGCTGACCTCAAAACATGGATACAGCTGGGAAATCCGAGCATGTCCAGCCAAAGCAGCATATGAAGTACATGGGCTTTTGCAAAACAGGGTCTGAAAAAGCTGAAAAACATTGTCAGCCAGCGATGCAGACCTGGCAAAACTCTTCATGCTGCATTTCAAAGCAGGAGGCATTTTATTTCATCTACCACCATTTCATATGTCTCATTGCCCAGAGAATTGATTGTTAAATACTGAATCTGTTACTAAGGCCCAGCTGCATGAAAATGGGGCTATACTGGTGGGAGACAAAGTGATTGCTTCAAAGCAGTCATAGAAAACAGATCTATAAGGGGGCACAATTTGTCCTTAAGAAGACAAATGTTATGCAGAAAGAAGATGAAGTGCAGCTACCAAAGTGGAATACACAGAAATCTATTTTTCTTCCTGTTTTAGAAAACAAGGGAGTGGTTTCACCGGGTATAGGAGAACATCTGTGAAATTTGAAGCCTGCAGATGTTTCTCCAACATATCTTTGCTTTGTGTGGTTTTGAAAAGGCAACAAGAAAATACAGCCTTTCTGAATTTCAGGGATACCCAGGGGCAGGGATCCCTTCTATAAACATTGTTTCTGCCATCAGAAAATTTTCGAAGCCTGGAAAACACTCTCTCTTCTATAAAGTAGTTCCTATTTCATTATATAGAAGACAATTTCTATAATTTAGTTATGGTGATTCCTAGTTTTGAAAAGTGTCACGTATCTGATGTCACAGTGGTGCAAAACAGAATAGTTGCCTTTTCATTAAATCCTGTACCGTGTCTCATGCAGTGAGATGGGAAGACCACTGACCTTACTGCTTTAAAAGATTTCTACAGATTAATACTAGCACTTTTTGAAGGAATGCCTGCATGCAGGATATACTGAAATCACTGCTTTACAGAGAAGCAAAAAGTCCCTGAACCACTGACTGGCTGTGGCTGGTGCAATTGCCCACAACACACTTCCTGCAAAACTCAGCATTTGCTTGAAATGTGAGAGCAGCTACCTTCACAAGCAGAGCTTGCCCTCAGTGTGCTGCCATCACATTGGACTGTGGTTTATAGAGTCTGAGCTGATCTGCCTTTTATTTACACACCCAGCTGAAGCACTGACTTTTCCCTTCCCCATTGACACAGCAGAGCTGAACCTTTCTGCATTGTGAACTGTTGCACTATCACCAAGAGCAAGTGTTAGTTGTGTTGCTTTCTGAGTACTGGATGGTTGTAACTAGAACAGGACAGGTTATTTGAAACAGTTCAGAAATGACATGTGTTCTGCAATTTTTTTGCTGCCTGCATGATAATTATCTTGTAGCAAGTGCTGTTCCTGGTTAAACATTCATGACTGTCTTTGAGACTGCTCCCCAGGGCCTGCAAAATTCCAGTCTGGCTGGCAGTAAAGATCCTTCTGGCCCCAGCCCCTTATTAATTCTCTACCTAGAATAGATTCTGCCTCTAACATGTGCCAGAAATTCAGGGAGGTTTCAACTTCCAGGACAATGGTAAATTGCCATCACTGTCTGGGTCCTGTTAAATGAGATACATGCCAGTCATATATTTTTTATTCCCTTGAATTGGCATTTCCTCATATGCACACAGACCATGCAGGACCCACCCCATGATTGTACTGCACCTGTGTGTCTGCTGGAAGACAGACAATACACATGTATTTGGCTGCAGGGATTGATGCTTTCAGTCTGCCAACAATGAGTATGTCCTGACTCCCTGTTCTTTTCATAGACATGGATGCTCTGGTCCACGTCCAAAAGTTTTGAGGTATTTCTGGTGGATATAAAAAGTAGGTACATGGTAGGAAATATTACAGGTGGAAGGGAAAAATACCTTTTTTTCCTGCCATTTCCTTAGTGTTATTGGTGTGTGATCAAAAGGGAGGACTGACCTGATTTTCCGCAGTGCTCAGCACCCACACATCCCAGTGAAGCTGATGAGAAGTGCAGGAGCTTAGTGTTTTTGAAATCAAGCCCAGAATATGACTCATAATGCTGTGAAGGAGATACTTGACAACTAAATGAAAATATATCCAGATAGAAGGTAGCAAAGCATTGAACATTTTATTGTGAACTAACCTTTCGGGTGGTGCTTCTATCACAAAGCTACAACTGTTGTATAGCTCTTACAACAGTTTCACTGAAACAATATTTTCTGTATTTTACCTAGAGAATCCCTGTATGTAAAATAAACTACTGCTATATGTTGTAATTATTTATATTTTGGAGCAGGCCTTTGCAAGACCCTGGCCATGACTCTGCTCTCTGGAGGGTAAAACTCATTTGTGCTCAGAGTCAAGTGTTCTCACCTATTTGTACTCGATGTTGTGGTCTGTGTGCTGCTGCACTGATCGCTCAGTTTGGCTGCATTGTGTGTCTGAAACACAGCCTAGATATCGAAATGGCGAATCTTCCCAGGGCAGGGAGGAGGAGGAGGCACAAAGCCAACTGGGCGAGGTACTTTGTCATGCTGAGCAGCCTCTGCAACTGCTCTCTTTCTTACTGATTTTGCTGAGAGCATGGAACGCAAAATTTCTGAAGAGCTGGATTCAGAAGCAACAGGGTTATTGTGGGCAAGGCCAAGATTATGGTTTGTGAAGCCTGCTGCACTGGGTGCCAGTCCTGCTGATGTGTCTTGACCTGGATGAATGTAGGTAACTCCAGGCTGGAAAAGAAAAACAGGTCTTGTTGGTTTTCAGTGATTTGGGACTTGTGACGTACAGGTAATTGATACCTTACTAGGTACCCCGCTCCTAACTAGCTCTAGGCCTGCAGCCCAGATTAAAATGTTCCTGACTATCACAGAAGTTTGATTTGCATTGGAACACATGTACAGGAACACATTTCTTTATAGCCAGTGAATCATTAAGACCAAATTCTGTGCTATATGATCTTTCAGGGCCACCTGCACAGCTGGCAAGACATTCAAGACCAGCTGTCTCATTTTCTCTTTCATATACCTCTTAGGCATCTAATTACTGTTGAGTTACCAAGAGCTGTTGTCCATAAGAAGTATTCAACCACCACAGGGTCCTCCTGAGACCAAATGCAGGCTAAAATACCTGGAGAGTACTCAGGTCAAGGGCATGTGTTTCCCTCCCCTTGCTACAGCAGTGCAGGACAAGGTCCCTGAATTCAGTCACATCTAAGGACTAAAAGCCTCCAGCCTCACAATGCTGATTTCTGTTCTACATTTATCTGCCCCATCCCTTTAGCTGTGCAGAGTTTGGCTCCCTTTGCCCTGCTAGACATGCGAATCTCCCAGATGTTCAGGAGGGAACATTGTCAACGTGGATGGCAGACATGACTTAATTCCCAGCACAGAAATCCATAGGATAATCAGCTTTGGCTTTTAGGATACAAAGTTATGTTATCACAGGTGGCTAATGCAGTCTACAGTGAAAGAAGTAAACTCAAGGTGATGGCTTGTAACAGTACCAGTAGGCTAGAATACCCTGGAAAGCAAGGGAATATTTGGAGCTGGTACCTGATGTCCATACAACTGGCAGTCCACCTGAAGGTCTTGTGAGGGAAGTTTTACCATCACTGCTGTGCAGAAACCAAAATTCTGGGAAAGCAGAACATAGTCAAGAGAAAATAGTTAGAAAATAGAGGGAGGCAGCATTAGAATTTTAAATTTCAGCACATTTAGAAATGGCTGCTTGTTCTCATGTTTTATCTGGGCAGTAAAGTGTTTGTTTTTTAGCCTGCTGGGCTCAAAAGCCAAGCTGTTTAAATGCATAAGCAACAAATAAGGGGAACTTCTGTACTCTTCTTTAGTAAGATCATTTATATGTGCAGATATGAGAGAGGGAAAAAATATATAAGAATCTAGGTAAAGAGCTCCCACCCCCTAAAACTGCTTAGGACTCAGTTGCATCAGAAACAGAAGAATTCTAACATGCTAAAGTATACAGTATAATTCTCAAGAGCATATCTATCAGAACTGAATGCACTGGAATTGTAGGAGGCGGAAACAGTCTGCTTTTTTTTTTTTTTTTTTTTTTCTTTTTCTTTTAGTGTGACTGTGTACTGTCCAGTACAAAGAGCCTGATTTTCTCAGGCACTCATTTTAAGAATAAACAATAATATATATTCTGTTGATTAAAAATATTCTGTCTCTGGTCCTCAAGCCTTTTTCAAATATATTCAAATCCATTAGAATTCAGTCCAGATACCTCACAGAAAAGAAAAAGGTGCGATATAGCTTTGAGAATGATATATTGAAAAACATATCATGATGGTACACATCTCTTGCACTTTGATCCCCACAGGGGTCTATTCCTGCTCCAGTGCAAGCACATCCCACCCAGCATGATGCTGCTTTTCTGCCTCAGAGCTGGGGAGACTGGGGCTGATGTGCTGCCATACTCACAGACTGATCCTCGGGCAGCAGCTGACAAGCCCCCACATTGGCTTTAGCTTCTTCTGCAGAGCAGTTCGTGGCACCCACAGAAAACTCAGTAACAACAACGTGCCCTGGGTGATACTGATAAAACAGGAAAATTGTTTAACTGACTTTGCACTTGGAAACTGCAGAGCTGCTGAGAAAAGATAAAAGGCAAATGTTGTGGCTTCATCTCCCACTGGAGTGAAAGGGAATCCTGTGGCTAAAATGTCACATAATAGTTGGGAAATTAAAAGCAAATCAGGAGGGTGAATTAGAGCAAGCAAATTGTGTCTGTTTGCAAACATAACTAGGTAGCAGTGCGCAATCACTGTAGGTGAAATATTATGTTTACATGAAAGGCTAGGCATAGTTCTGGAAATTACCTGTATTTTGGCTCTCCCAATCTCAAGGAGTCTGAGGTAAGATTCAGTGGTTTTGCTGTTGTAGTCGTTGAGTGCAGCTGACACTGTTTCTAACACCTCTGTGTTGTTCAGGTTTGCCAGCAGTGGACAGTCAGGGCAGACTTTGCGAATGTCTTCACTGGAGTCTGCAGGAGGAATAGATCTTGTTTTGATCTATGTTTGTAAATTGTTTAGAAAGGTGTTATAGATCTATTCAATGACACAAAAGACTGTTTAAAAGTCTGCCCCAAATTGAAGTGGCAGGAATTTTTCCAGTGCAGGCTATAGATGGCAGTGTGTCACACGACTTGGCCATTCAAATCTTCCTGCAAGAAAAAGAGCTGTGGACTTCAGTAGCACATTTTATATGTTCTTACTCAGTTTTTAGTAAATTTGCTTTCTGAAAACCTCTCTATGACACCAGTGAAAAGGTGCTTCAGCTCACACAAGGAATGATAGAAAAATGAAGATATTTTAAGTTATTTGAGTTGTGCTTGTGTGTGTTATTTCAGTCATCAGTTTTTACAGTAGTACTGAAGATATCTTGTACAGAGCAGAGAGATCTCACACTGAGCACACAGAATAGACATTCTGCTTTCCCATGGCAGTATTGAAAATGCTGGGTTTAGTAAAGTAGCTGCATCTGCCAATGGGACTCTGATGACCAACAAGCACAAGTAAACTCAGGAATCAAATTCTTAAGGTTAAGCTGCTGACTGAAAAGACTCAAATCTGGGACTTCCTCCCCAGTTACTCTTACAGTATCTTAATTGTCACAGTATAGAGGATCAAAGAGAAAGATGGGTTTGTAAGGGAATGAAACCAGAAAAGGGGGCTAGATTTAGAAAACGCATTAACTGTATCCTTTATGCCATATTTATACCCAGCAGTTTAGAATCAGAAAAGCTACTGAACTGTAACCACTGCTATAAAAATACTTCAGCCTCTAGATTCAAACCTAGAGAACAAAGCCTTTACCTGCATGTGAGTGGCATTTGCTAGCAAGTACAGATAATGTCCCATCCACCTTCTGCAGTTTAACATCACAGTCACCCTCAACTGCCTAGAGAGAGACAAAAATCAAAGGGTTACATTGTTCAGATAAATTGGATTTTCTGATAAAGGGCCACTACATTTAAAAGAACAGATCCTGGCTGACCATCCCTGGCAACATCGGTTTGATGGCAAAGGCACTGCTAGGCATGTCCTGATGGCTGTGATTTTGTAAAAGGCAGATCAGAGCCACAAAATCTGGATCCAAATCTGGATCTCAAAAGTATCAAAAGTACCAGGATAGCAAGATTGTGGACATTGAGTACAGGTTCGTCTCTCATACAGAGCAAAGAATATGAATACTTATGAATTAAGACCTTCCACAGAGCTGTTTGATAACATTCTCACTAATCTCAGCTGGTCAGTGGCCATGGTAACAGCAGAGTGTGCTGCCTTGTGTGAGCAACCTGATCCAGCAGGGAGGAGATGTCAAAGGCAAAGCTGGAGTCACTGGGAAGAGGCAACAGTTAAAGTTACCTCCCCCCTGATGGAAAATAGAATCTGAGCCCTGATGAATACAAGGGTAGATCATGATTCATATTTAGTGAGCTCTGTGAATTGGGCCCTGTTCTAGAAACAGCAGGCTCAGACAACATTTCCACTGCTTTGGTCAGGGAAAGTGTTTCACAACTGGATCACACTTGCATAAGAACAAAAATTCTGAGGCCAGTAAATTCCAGCTGAGCATTACTTCAAAGGCAGAGCCCTGTCTGAAGGGAATAGCTCATCTGCAGTTGTAACTAGGAAGAGATGGCTTGGTGGAATTGCACCAGGTAACAACCCACATGTAGCCAAGGGGAGGGTGTTTTTGTACACATGCACAACTGCCCTGTCTGTGGTTTGCAATGAGGCAGTGACACATGGGCTGAGCAAAGGGACTGAACTTGGAGCCCCTAAAGAAGGCCCCATGGCATTCATGGACTGTACTGTGTGGGGGATGTTATGTTGGCAGAGATCTGTCCTCTTCAGATAACAGGACATGAAAGAAACCCAAGAGTGAAATCCTTCATGACGTGAAGGCAGTGAAGTCTATAAGGAGGCTACAAGTGATTGAGTGGTTATAGGCTGTTCCAGGGATATGACATTTGCTTGGGAATCTGGTGATAATCTGGCCTCTGACATCAACATATCAAACATGCACCTTTGGACCCAGCTGGTAATGTTCAGGTACTCACATGTTCTGCAAAGCTCCTCACTGTGCAATTTGCAAGAGGTGTAGGGCTGAGAATAGGGCACTTGGTCTCCAGTAAGTCAAGTTCAAGAAATATGATGTCATTATTTGGCCCCTGAAAGAAAAAAAAAATAAACCAATGGAACTGACGTAATTTCTTCACAGAACATCACCAGATTTCTTCCTTGGGGCTGCACTGGGGTCTCTGACTATCATGGTTAGCTCCAGGTATACACCAGACTAACTGAAAAGGTCCTTACTTTTAAATACATTAAAAAATAGGACTCCAAATCTGGAGTAAGTCAAGATAATCACACTGATTTTATTCCCTCTAATAAGGAACAGGCTCATAAATTTTGGAAAGTCAAGCTTGTATGTAGTGAGTCAGTTCTCTTCAGTTAACTTAATTTTATGTTGTTGGGTAGTTTTAAAAATCAACAGCTTTCTTTTTGATTAAAAAACTTCATATTTCTATTACCAGATACCCAACAAACACCAGTGAGCAGACGTGTCTTGTTTAGTCTGTTGGAATTACACTGAATTGCATCAGTTCCTTTGCATCTGTAACATAATACACAGTTCTTTGGATTCCCTAGGTCCAAGATTGATTCTGATGTTCGAATCATGAGCGATTCCATTTAAACCAATTAAGTTGTTTTAGTGTAAAAGCGTTAATGTGAGCAAAGCAGTGTCACCAGTGTTTTTGTGTGGGTAACTCTGGACACAGTTGTAATCTCGTTTATGTCTGTTGTAGTCTTTTCTAAATGTATCTTTTGGTATCTTCTCTTTCATAACAAGTAGAAAACAGCCATGGAGTTTCACTCATGTCATTGTTTGGGACTATTTTGCATGTTTTAAGAGAATCAAAGGTTCTGAATTGGCACATATGTTGTATTCACGACCACTTCTATGGCCTTTCTAGCTGCTACAATGATGGCAATAGATCTTAGGGAAAATAAGCCACTGTTATTTTCCATTTAGACCCCTTGGCAGCTCAATTGGACATTATGTAAAATTAATGCCTACTACAAAATCACTAATAGCATGGAGTTTTGATAGGCACATATTTATCCAATAAGTAATTACCTGCATCTCAAAGATTCCTCAGTTTTTCTCCAGATTGCTACTGGGCTTGTGAATCAGCACCTGGAATGATCTGCTCCTGCAAACGTGCTGCATTTGCAAACCGAGCCCTTTCTAGCATTGTACAAAAACATCTGAACATTTCTCTCTCCCTCTCTGTTCTGCTCTTTGAGAGATACATTCCAGTGACCTGGATTCTCCACTGCTACCAGGTGTCCTTGCCCCATTTAAATCAACAGAGCCATGCTGATTTCCCCATGTGAGGATACAGCCCTTGCAGGCCCTTGCACTGGTGATTTCCAAGCATCCCCAGGTGAACAGAGTGTTCTGCCTGCAAGCTCCTCACTTACCTGAGGTACCACACGGATATCCTCGATTCTGTTTAAGGCAAACTTGTATCCATGATGACTGTGGCCATTAATATAATTCACAGCAACTTCAGCTATTGCTTCAGATTCTGGGTCATCACAGCCCAAGGGAGCAGGGGGAGCTGCTGGTACAGCTTTGTGAATTGGAAGCTGAACAAGCAGTATTAAAGCTACTAGTGCCTTCATGGCACCTGAGGAAAACTGATCCCTTTCAGAAATGAAGATCTAAGAATACAGCTCAGATGGCAGCTCGGTAGCGAGAACTGGGGCCTCATTTATATAGTACATACCTCAGATTTACACGAGCACACGCCTGATATTTGTCCCAGTTCCAAGAAGCATTGCAAACAACAAAAGAGAAAAGTAAATGTTAGGACATCAAGCTGACTGATTAATTTTGGCCAAAGTAAATTTTATCAGGTAGGATATTGCGAAGTCTGCTAAAGCGCCTAAAAAAAAAGCGTCAGCAAAAATGTAACACAATTTTTAGACACTTCTACCAACCAAATGCTGTCTGTGTAAGAGGAATGTGATCCCTTCTGTTAAATGTGTAGAGATGCTAGTGCTAATTAAGCTTTCTTGTAAACAGGACACATTCTTTTGGGGCCCTAATCTCACCAGACACCAATCTAAATTGTGAGATCAGTAGCATGATAATTTGGAAAATGGAATTTTAAGTAGTTCTAAGGATCACATTCAACAGCAAATGTAATTGAATAGCAACTTTTGCTACTGAATTTATTTGGAATAGGAAATGAGGCATAGTTCCTAAATCCTTTGCATCAGCTCATTCTTTCTCTGAATAATCTGAATATGTCCAATAGTTCTTGGAGTTTTATTTTGCAAAGCAGGCATCTTGTAGGAATGTTTCTGGAATATCTTGTGCAGATTTGAGGATTTGGCAGAAGATCCTAAAGAGCACAAAGTGTTTTAAGGAGAATATAGAGGAAAATTAGATGCTTAAATGATTAGGAATGCTGGATCCAGTTTTATATTTACATTCACAGTGTACATGTTTACAAAAGAGTAACAGGATGAAAAAAATATTCTCTATAGCAGAATAAAGCATCTATGATGTGTCCAGCTTTTACAATCTTTAATTTAAGGTGAGATGACTTTGGCTAGATAGATTCTAGCTAGACAGTCTGGGTCAAAACAATAGAAATGGTTTTCCTGCAGGTGTTTCAGAGCAGGTTTCTACCATCCATGTTAGGGCAGTGATTGGGCTGCAGAACATTAAAGGTCTCTTTTTGCTTTAACGTGGCTGAATCTCTGTCATCATTTTTGGAGTTGAAGAACTAGCTGTAGATTTGAGATGAATAGAGGACTTTGGCATAGTTAGAAGTTGGGGTTTTTTTACTTTAGGTAATAAGTATTTCTCCTCTGCTTACACGATATTGTGAGAGGTTAACTTTTGGGAAAAGAAGCAGTCTTGAGTAGTGCCTCTCTCTTCTAGAATCTGTGAATACAGAAAACACTATAAATAGAAATGGTTCAATTGGACAGATTATGTGATAAAGAAGGAGAATGGGAAGAGACTAAAAAGGCTGGATGATTTGCTTCAGTTTTGTGGCATGAGGCGTGTATTGGATTTGCAAATTGAAAAGATTTGTGGGGGAAAAAAGGGCTTTTTCTCTCTCTTGCATTAAAAAGTTGATCTGAGCACGATTTGTTTCTTCTCCATGACTTGAAGCAGGTGTTATTTGGCATTTGTTCTGTTGTGTGGATAATCATTTCTTTTCCTGATTTTGGCCTGGAACAATTAAAAAATGAAGGTTTGGTGTCCCAAAAACACATTTTAAGTGTTCCTTGTGGGCATCTTTTGAATCACAGGAAATTTATTTAGAAGGATAGTACTTTACTCTTTACTGTTAATGCACAGTTCAATTTCTAACCTGTAAATATTTTAATTCTCCTTTTCCTTTTTTGGTATGAAACATTGAGGTGAACCCGGTGCAGACTGAAATTGTTTTTCACCTGAGTGACATATAATTATCCCAGTGAAGGACTTAGAATATTATTTATAATTTTCATGTGGTCATTACTCAATTTCTTAGGTTACATCTTTTCTACTTCATAATTGCAAATACTGTAGGATGTATAACATTTCTGCAGTCAAGCTCTACATATTCCTAAATATAATATATAACCCAGTTCAGTCAACTTCAGGTTCCAGTTTCAAATAACAACTTAAAACCTCAAATAGCAAACAGGATTTATTATCTTCTTTCTTCCCTCTTCATTGTCACTCACATTCTGTATTCCATTTACCAAGCAGGACAAAAAGGAAATACTTTGAAGCCTGCTGTTCCTCTCCGTGGTTTCTCCATAGGCTTACTCAAACCCTTTCCCTCTTGGTGACTGTGTGAACTTTCTTTGTGGGCGTACAGAGGATCAGAAATGTGCCCACATGATTATTAATGCTCAGTGCCACACAGAATGTTTGCAGTTAGCAGGTTTTGGGTGACTTATGATATGTGTGAGGAAATTTGTGTTTGCTTTTTATGTTTGGGAAAGGAGTTTTAAAATACAATCAGGTAGTTTGGGTACAGGTAATATAACAAAGGAGCCTTTCACCTTTTGGGTACAGACTGACACACATCTGCCTATTTATTCCCTCTGAAAGTGTGATTGCTGGTGTCAGTTCCTTGCAGGCCTGTGACCCATCACGATTGGCCTTTTTACAGCACCCTCATGCAAGAGGCAATAATTGCAGATATAACTTCTCCTTGAAATCAGGGCAGATCTATTCTCTCTCTCTCTTTCATGCCTGAGACATAGTAACACATTGTCCTGTATTTGCAGTAATGACTGCAAATAGTTCTTACAGCACAAGAAAGTGAGCTGAATCCCATGGGCTCTGCACAGAAGGTGACACCTCAACCCCACTGAAGTGTCTTTCACAGAATCACAGTAACACAGAACTTTGGAAAGGACATCTGGGGGTCACCTTGTCCAACCCCACTGCACAAGTAGGGAGGGTCATCTTGAAGCAGAACATGTCCAGGTGGCTTTTGATTATCTCTAAGAAAGGAGACTCCACAACCTCTCTGGGAAACCTGTGCCCATGCTTGGTCACCCTCACAGTAAGGTGTGTTTCCTGATGTTCAGACAGAACCTTCTATTTAATTTTGTGCTCATTGCCCCTGGTCCTGTCACAGGATACCACTGAAAAGAGTCTTGATCCACCCCTTTGCACCCTCCCTTCTGGTGTTTATATGCATTAAGCCCTTCCAAGCTTTCTCTTCTCTGTGCCAGGTAGTCTCAGCTCTCTCAGCCTTTCCTCACAGGAGATGCTCCAGTACTTCAGTTACCTTTGTGGCCTTTTGCCACACTGTCTCTCCCATATTGAGGAGCCCAGAACTGGGCACAGAAACCTGGTGTGGCCTCACCAGTGCTGGAGCAGGGAAGGATGCCCTCCCTAAAGCTGCTGGCAGTGCTTTGCCCAGTGCAGCTCAGGGTACTGTTAACCCTCTGTGCAGCACAGGAACATAACTGGCTCAGCTCAGTGCCTGTCAGGACCCCCATGTCCTTTTCTGCCAAGCTGCTTTCCAGCTAGGTGGGGCCCAGGATATTTTCCTACATGTGCTCCCCCAGGGGCAGATTTCAGACTTCTCACTGAACTTCATGAGGTTCCTGTCAGCCCATTTCTGCAGCCTGTCATGGTCCCTCTCAAGGACAGCACGGTCCTCTGGTATATCAGTCATCCCAATTTTGCTCATCATCCAGATTGCTGATGAAGAAGTTAAACAGGACTGGACCCCGTTCTTGCCCCCTGTGGTGCACCACTGCTTACTGGTCTCCATCTCAACTCTGTGCCACAGTCAGCACCTCCAGGCCCAGCTCTTCAGCCAGTTTTCAATCCACCTTTCACATCAGTGGTGTGAGACTTTAGCCCTGGTGAATTAGGTTGCCTGAGGGACTTGACAAGGCTTCACTGTGATGGAAGCAGAACAAGCTGGGTTTACTGCCCTTGTTATATAAAATATAGTATTGATTCTATGCTCAAAAAATTGAGGCTCCACTGAATCTCAGTTCTTAATAATTCATATAAACCACAATGGAAAGGTGAGTTGATGGTTTTCTTTTTTGCTTTCTCTTTTTTTGGTTGGATGCTTGGAACAACTAGTGATGATTGGAAAGTTGCTGCCCCTGCTCAACTTCTTTTGGAAAAAAAGCAAAGAACCACTTCCCTTGATGTCAAATTGACACCTTCCTGAGCTTAAAATTCAAGCAAATTAACCAAGCAAATAGATAAATATCGTCTTTTTAAAGCTTCACATCAAAGTTAAACACTTGTGGGGATTTCTGAGGCTCTCTTTTCAGATTACTAAAACGTCATTTTTTGGTAAAGCAGAAAGAACTGGTCCAATTCTCTGCACCACATCAAAAGATGCATTTCTGAGCAGTCAGGCATTGTACAGTACTGCAAAACTTAATCACCTTTTGCTTTACACTTGATTAAGTACATTACTTTTGGATCATCGAGTTCACAAGATATTGGAACATCAGGGCTGTCTTCTATATAGCCATCACCTACTCAGAAACCTGCACGCAAAGGCAAGAAAATGTCTGCAGGGAAAATGTCAGAAAGTTAAAGTCACCAGTCTTGTCAAGGCAGCATATTGCTCCCTTAAATGACAGTATAATCACCATTTAAAAATAAAGTGTGTGAAAACCCATAGAGGTCTGAGAAAAACCTCAAGACAAATTAGACTAATTGATTTGCGTAGTCTTATTGCCCCCTTTCCACTACATGGGCAAATCTTCAGCAGATGTAAATTGGCTCAGAATCACTTCAGTCCAAGTCCTCCATTGTCCCTGTAACAGGAATTTCAGGCTGAAGAAAAACTGTCTGAACAGTTTTATCAGATTGTAATGGTAGAATATTATGTGTAAATTAATTTATTTTTATTAAATAAGAGAGTCTTTAAGAGAAGGAAGGCTGACCATGTGCCCTAGTTTGCTGTGCTATTTGCAGTTGAGAGATCTCTTACTGTCAGATATAAAGTGTGCAGACATAGCTTCTAATTTGGGAGTCTCTAGTTCTGAGTGTCCAGCTAGAGATTCCCTTTCAGTCAGCTTTGCTGATCTCAATCTGTTAATCTTTATTTTCTTTTAACTGTAGGATGAAAATACCTATTTTCCCTTTTAATCCTGTGATATGAAGTAACTCACTGAATTTTGTAAAAATGTTTGGTATCACTGGGTAGAGGGATGTATTCAAAACACCAGAGGAATCCAATAGTCAGGAAAACCAGATGCCAGTCAGTAAAACTTTAGATAAGACTATTTCCTGGACTTATCAGAAATGTAGGAAGATTGAGAGGGTTGAAATTTGGTCTTCCAGATTTAGTATTTATTATTTCAGAGACGTTTTTCACTGGTTAGTGTTTCTTTTAAAAAACTGTATTGCTTTTATTTTTCTTTTCCTTTGAAAGAGCATAAAAGTTGTCAAGAATTTTGAAATTTTTACTGAAATGGAAATTTTAATTTTTGACCAGCTCTCCCAGACAAAGCCAACCAAGTCTATTTCTGTTCTGTTCTCTCTTGTTCTATTTTGCTCTTCTATTGTCTATACTGAAATACTTGAGTGCCTTCCAGAAGTACATCAACTGACAAAACTAGCAGTTGTTACATGAAAATCTATTCTCCTTCTCTTCCCAGTGGGAAGATTATATAAGATGTTTTGTCTTAGTGAAGTTTTTGATTGATTTAAATTTTCCTCCCCGTTTCCGCATTTTCCCTGCTCCCTGTTTTGATGTTGCAATCAGTAACAAGAGCAGTTTTATGAGTTGAGGGTTTTCAAGCCCCTGATTGACTTACCCTGGTATGGGAGACCCACCCTTCCTAAATTTGTTATACTTCTTTTACCCTTTTATCGAGGTCAAAGTTATTTATGTTGCCATGCAACTCTAAACAGTGGGATATTTTTGCTTCAGCCCTGCAGGGATGTCATGGTTCTCTCAGTATCATTCCTGTGCAATTTGATGGGTGTGGGAAAGTTGTGTTGGAGATGGATAGGTGGCAACTGTGAAATCAGAGATTAGCAGCTGCGGAAGGATTTGGGGGGGTTTGGCTATAGTTTGTTCTTCCAGCTTGAATGGGTGTTCCCTTGATCGTTGCTTCATACCAGAACCTAGAACAAACAGAGCAGGATACCTGGGAAGAGTCTGCAGGGCTGAACCACAGGAGCAAACAGTGGATCAGGAGCAGAACCAAGGTATTTCACACTGAGTAAACAAACGCCCTGCAGTCACACTGACCTCTCCATGAACAGCAAGGGAATTTCAACTCCACTCCCTGGGAGAGCCCGTGACTGTCCTGGCATTACCAGGGTATCCACAGACACATGGCTGCAGTTTAAAAACACAAATTGAAACATGCCACATTAATTCCTTTTACTTACAGGAATCTTAAAGATTTAACTGCACAATTTGTCTGGGTGCTGTCACGTTCTATGACGCTGTTAGTCTCTGTGATGGAGAACTCCACATGATAACTCCACATGTTATCTTCCCTTGCTGAGTTAAATCCTGAAATTTAGTAGCAAGTGTTAGGGAAGCCTGCTGTGCACTCTGGATTCCCACATGCTCAGCTGCAATGACATATTTTTGATGTGAGAAACAAAGTTCACTCTTGGCACTGTAGGTAAGTGCTTTTTTCCACTGAGTTTTGTAGAAAAGAACTGAACATTCATTCTTATGCTGTGGCAGTCTGAGAACATGAAATTGTTCCCTACTTATGCTGGGCTACTGTTTTGAAAATACTGCATGTGTTTCCATGTGGAAGCTCATTGGCATGAGTGACAGGAGGGTCCACACTATTCCAGGCAGGGCTAGGGAATGGCAGGTGGGAGGATGGCAAGCTGATATCCTTTCTCACCTTGGAGCACTCCTTCAGGGGCATGACAAACTCAATCAATATCCCAGTGAGATTTACATAATTCTGACAAGCAAGAGAGTCTTAAAAAAATTAAAGTTATTTATTTTTAGTGAGGCAGATGATTAAGTCCTATGGGGTTTTTTTTCACTGCTACATGTCCCTAAATCACCCATTTAATTCAACTCTCTGCTGCCTTCCAGCCACATGGCTAAAAATCTGGAAGTAAGATCGGAAACATGAGGGGGACATTTTAATTTAATAGCGTGGAGGCGATATATTAATAACACATTTGCAACAGGGGAAGTGGGTCTTTCCAAGTTAGTGCAGTTTGAAAGAATTTATATAGACATTCCTGCTTAAGGAGTTGAAATTTTGCATGTTAGACATAATGTACGGATGACTTTTATGACAACAAAGTAACTGCACTTACAGCTTTCCTTGCTTAATTTACACAGCCTGGGATTCACAGCAGACAGGGACCCCAGGCTGTCAAGTGCAATAAACACGAGGCTCTCTGAACAGACACACCAGTGCCCAGGTGACCTCCTCCTTAGTGTCTCAGAGAAAGGGAGATGTGAATGTGAGCATCATGGGCTGATTAAAAACAACATCCAGTGTCACATTTCTGTAAAGAGGTGCATGTCAACACCTTCTCCCGATACATTTGAGAATTTGTTAAGTTTTTTTTATGCCACGAGAAAGAGAGCTGTAGCTTTGTTTACATCCAGCCCAGAAATTCTGAACCAAACAGTGATGTTAAATGTTGCCAGTTAGAAAATTGAACATGTAACTGGCTAGTGCAGAGCACGGCTTTTGTGCTCATGGATTTATGAATAAAACAGGCAAAGAGAACTCACAGAACTGCTTTGGTGAGGTTACAAGCTTCTGTATTGGGCATCTCAGCTTTTTCCCCTGGCATGTCCCCTCTGCTATTCTGTTGAGCATCATTAGTCTCGGTAAATTCCTAATTTTTCCATTCATTATTCCTATTCTTCTGTCTCTTGAAGGGGATCTAGGGTCTTTTTGATTTCTCTTGTCTAACACAACTTCTCTGAGTCTACAGGATAATTTTCTTCCTGTCAAATGTATCTGAAATCTGTTTTATCTGTCACTGTAGCTCAGTATGTTCATATTACACTGATCTCCATATGATTATTTCCTCTACCATTGGTCCTACTCCCTAAGCAAGGCTGTATTTCATCATTTCTCCAAGTGGTTCCCCATTCACAAGAACATCAAGCTTAATTTTCCCCTCAAATCAGCAAGGCCCTAGCCAAGACCAGACCTTCTCGCCCAACTTTCACCTGGATCTCACCTTGTCCCTTCTGCCATCACCATCTCTTTGAGCCATTCAGCCTTGTCACTGACAGATACTCTCTTGCACTCTCTTCAGAAGGAATCCCACTTCTGAGCTTGTTCTTAAGGCCATCACCTCTCTGAGTTCTCACAGAGCCTGAAGAGCTGCCCCTTGTCACATTATCTGCAGTAAAGTGTTAGATGACTTTTAAACCCATTTTTTTAATATGGGTGGTTGCACTTACACTGAAAAATTTTAGGACTTCACAAGGCAAAATGTTTGAAAACTACCTGAAATGGTGAATTTATCTGCTACATTTCTGTTTTGACAGGTATTTTCTTAATCTGCCTTTAAGAGCACACATGGCAATGCCACTCTAGGGGCAGTCCTGTCTTCTTCCTCACCAAAAGCAGTTTGGTATGAAATGTTCCTTTGAAAACAGTCTTATCTGGCCCCTTCCTAACTCTTGCCTTCATTTTGGGATATGTGAGGAGCAAATAAACCATCCTGTAGTTCATACACAAGTCTTGCAAATGACACTGTCCCTGGGGTAGCTGGATGAAAGCCATTCACTGACAAAAAGGAACATATAATATTTACTTTTTATAGAAGAGGAAGTGAGGACTAGTTCATGCATTTTGAAACCTTTGAGTTCCTAAGAGAAATGTTGGTAATATTGGTGTCAAACATTGTTATTTGTCTTGTTACGTAACTCACCTGTAGCTCAACTGCAGTTTTAAGTGTGCATGAACATGGGAGCATAAGGCTTGAGTAGGACTATGGTGTTGCAACTCCCAGGTGCTTTCTGAAAGGAAACAAGATCTTTTGCAAACTTTGAATCAATAAAAATATAGTAGTTGTCATTTCTATTAAGTTTCGTGGCAACTGATTTGCTTCATTTGTGTGAAGCTTCCATCTAATGACGCAAGTTAAAGATTTGGGTTTTGAAACAACTGCTGGGTGTTGGTTAGAAACCTTGCAATCTAAAATCTCACATAGAAGATATTTCCAGAAACAGTCATTTTCTGAGCACAGCTGAAGATGTTAGAGATGATTGTATAATGTTTTGTGTGTATTATAGGAACAGGTAAAGACAGGCACTAAAAGGGGATTTCTTTGCTTGAAATTCCCACCTAATGTCAGTGTTCATCTCTTTCTTGGCTTTTGATACAGCCCTTCAAGTTTTTGAGAGTCAGATACTTGGGACAGGCTCATGGAAATGCCAGGACAGATGGACAGATGCACTACATGTGCTTTAGTGAGCTAAAGCACTGTTGCAAAGAATTGCTGGAGACTATTTGTGCACAGAGAAACAAATAACTCATATTCCCAGCTCTGCAATCAAAAGCCATTCTTGGCTGGGGGAGATCCCTGCAACAACATTCTTGCCTCCCCTTGAGAGAAGGAAGCCAATGATTATTCTGTTACCCTTCATTATCATTCAGTGTGGTATAAACTGCCCAGGACTTGAACTCTCAAGTGCCCAGGAGGGCCAGTACATGAATATACCTTGTGTCAGCAGAGGCCATTTCAAATAATACAGATGATGACAGATTGATGTTGGTAGCTCATTAGGCAAAGCACTGACCGAGACATCAAATTCCTTTCAGCGAGAATATGGCTGGAGTGTTTGCTGTTGTGCATTAAAGGAGAGACACATTTTTCTTCTTTGATTTCTCTTGCTTCCTGCTTCCCATGTTTGCATCAGACAGTGCCAGCTATCAGATCTGTCATCATGTTTGACTTTCCTAATGTGAACAGCTGTGCCAGAAGAATCAAGGTGTAAAGCTAAACCCAATCTGCAGATACAGTATATATAGTATATTTCAACAAAAGACCTGTGTTCACAAGCCTCCTGTGGCACACTGATTTTAATATAACACTTGCCTTCTAGCTCGTCCAGATCCAACAGTACAATCTTCCCACCCTGGCCTGAACAGATAGAGAACAGATTTCTGAAACAGTGTAAGGTGTATTCAGATTGCTGTCTCCTTGATATACTAACTCCTGCTCTTGTGGGTTATGCTTTCACACTTCTGGAGCATGCCTTAACCCATGTGGTTGAGCTGGTAGCCTTCTGCCTCTTCCTGAAGAAGATGGGGAGAAGTTTTCCAAGCAGCAAATGCTGCCACAGTTCTCCGCCTACATGTCACAGTCCAACAGTGGAAGCCAGGTGACTTCTGCTGCCATCACATACCCCCACGGTGATCTGTCTGTGGAGGAAGACAAGAGTGCATTGCACAATGTGCTCTCAGAGAAGAGAGGTAGGTCCAGGATTCTGTGAAGGAAGGAATCTCCCGTCCATATTTGGTCCTTGTGCCCAGACAGGTTAAAATTCTTCTTAGGCTGGGGGCTAAGTAAAGGCAAACACACCTGAAGCTAGTTGGTCACAGTTGTGTCAGTGCCAGAAAAGAGGAGTCCACAGCTGCTGAGAGGAACCACGGAGATGAGATAGACACCAGGGGAAGAAATCAAAGCAAGGAGAGGAGGAGGGGAGTACTCAGCAATCGAAAAGCCCCCAGGGTGAGGATGGGTGCTGACATACCCGAGGCTCTGTTGGCTCCTGCTGCTCGTGGCAGCTCATCAGCCACTGTTGATAGCAGGCAGCTGATCCAGCACCACTGCACAGTTCTCTGCAGCCACACAGGGCTGGGGCTTTGAATGCACTAGGTGATCTTACAGCACTCAGGGTACTTTATTCCCACAGTGCTTTTCATATCCAAAATGATTTTACAAACTGTATCCCTCGGAGGTAGAAAGAGACAAACGTTGTATTTATACAAAATACAGTATTGAAATAAACATCACTACCAGTCTAGTGTAACAAATGTCACAGAGGGACCTGATTGCCATGGTACAAAAATGTTTTTTTAGAGTGAATGTGTGTTTCTTCCCTGTTTATGTGGTTTTCTCTGCTCTTAGGTCCTTGTCTTTCAGGTGTGGTCTAAGGTATATCCATAGAGTAAATTACAAGAGTTGTGATGAATTGCTTTAAATAGAACTGGCTTTAAATAAAGTCAATGAGAAATGACATTACGGGGCAGAAGCCTGTCAGACATTTCCCACAACTCAGTGTTGGGCTAGACTGACATGAAAAGATTAGAGTTAACAGTATGTCTAATGTTACTAGTCTGATGATTCACATACCTTTTATTGATTTTGTTTGAATTGAGTTTGTAACTGTTGCTTTGGTTTTAATTTATAAAACCAGTGGCCAAATGCACTGCTTTCTTAGTAATTCTTGCATTATAGAGAGCTACATGCAATGACAGTAACTGTGTCTGGCAGTCTACCATCTGGGTACATGCTAATAAAATAATCATCTGCGTAATTTTGGAAGTCATTGCAGATACTGGGGGGAAAATGTATTGGGTTTGAGAAGAAAATTGCAGGCAGCCCAGTAGAATAATAATTATACAAATAATTTCCCCTAAAATCCTGGAATGGTCTCTGTTGGGATTTGTTTTACATGCATCATGAAGCTGCCTATGATAACTTTGCTTTGATATGAAAGGTAAATAGAGGATGAATGATTAAATAATTTCTATTCAGTTTTGTTGAAAAGAAAATGTAAGTCAGTAAGAAATGAACAATTTCTCTGCTGTATTATAACAATAATGAAGGAGGAAACCCCTTTTTCCTTGCATCTCTAAGTAATAAACTAATAAGGATTACAGATCTTGGTCACAATTGGGTTCCATTGCTAGGATCAATATGTGTTTGTCAGTAAAAGACAGTTTGCTCTGTAAGGAATATATGCCCTTTGCTTCTTCTGCATTCTGAAATCAAGTGAAAGATGTCCCCTAATAAATCCAGAAAAAGTAATAATTCCATAAGAAGTACGTCTCTGTGAGAAGAAACACATGGTTCGAACAGATTAGCACTGTATTCAGGAGTAAATTCCCCTATTCCAGTCCAAAGGCTCTTTCTGCAGTTGGAGCTGAACACAAAACATCTTATTGGAGAAGGAATAATTTCTGAAATAGCTATTTCCATCTCCAGCTCCCACTCTGTCCCCATCCAGTTTATATTTACCAGAGACTCTAGAGAAGGTGCAACAGTGTCCAGGGGAAAAACACAGGAACAATGAGCCAGACTGGTTGGTATCTTTGATACAGCAGGGAGATGGAGTGGAGATCTTTGGATATTTATGAGCTTGGATGCCACAAATTGAAACCTCTCAGCAACTAAAGCCTGTGAAAAGAATTCTAGGGGAGAAAAATAGAAAAGCCCACTAAATTCCACTGAAACTAATCAGGTTAGAAGGGTCAGCGTGTAAAGTCCCTTCAGACTAGGGGGGCAATGTGGGATACTTAACATTGAAGTTTGTACTCAGGCTTTTGGGTGATTAATATTCAAATGGAAAGCTTGAGCTGGGAAACCAGTTTAGCCAACTTTGAAGGCACTACAGAATGGAAAATATACCAAGAGCAAAAGAGATAACAAGATGGTGGTAAACAGACTTGCAGAGTACTATGGGGAGCTTATGGAAGAAGACAGGAAGAAATGAACAGGCTTTCTTAGGGCAGAAGTTCAAGTTTGCTGTGTAACAAAGGTCAAAGAAACTGAATCTGAAATAAGAGCATGTTTTTGAAGATAAGCTATTAG
Source organism: Aegithalos caudatus (assembly GCA_013389925.1). NCBI lineage: Eukaryota > Metazoa > Chordata > Aves > Passeriformes > Aegithalidae > Aegithalos > Aegithalos caudatus. The sequence goes on along the minus strand of WEIU01023077.1, from coordinate 230,186 downwards.
GGCAGAAGAGCCTACAAACAAAAAATGCTTCAGAGTATCTAGAAACTAGAGGAGAAGCTGTGCATGGGCTTAAGGACATTTTATCTTCTGTCAAACTCTCTTAATGCTTAAATATTTTGGTGTTCAGAAAACTGTGGAAAACGTGCACAAACGACATGTCCCAGAGAGGCATATTCTGGGTGCAGAGGTTTGTACCTTCATCAAGATGGTGAATATGCTGAAAATTAAGGAGATGGTGCTACTAACAGGTTTTAATCACGAGGCTCAGGGACTGCCCCTGCCAACTGTTTTCAGCCACGGGTCCATGCCTGCAGTCCAAATGCCGGGATCCATGCCTAACGCTTCCCAACGGCAGCAAACTTGGGGCAATCTGGCAGATGTCCATCAGAGGTGCTCAACCACACCTGTGGCACTGTGACAGGTCGGGGGAACGGGGCAGGCATGGAGAATGGAGCGGGCTCAATTCCCATCTCTGTCCCAAAGGCACGGGTTGACGTTACGGGTCGCTGATGTAGCCGCTAACTGCCCCGGAAAGGGGAGGTGCCATTCCCTGCTCCTGGCCACTGGCTCTCACCCTCCTCTGGCATTGCTCCTTCATTCACCCAGCCATGCAGTGCAGTGATGCAGGGAGTTCTGCCATCAGAAAACGAATCATTCTTTGTGGTGAGGTTGGTTCTTTGGCAGATTAACGCCGAGAGTTGGGTTAACATGGACCCTGCACAGGTGGCTGTGCAGCCACATGGGAAACAACAGCAGCCGGAGGGAAACCTGGATAATCTAACCAGTCAAGTCACTGAATCATAGAAGATTTTTTGGAAGGGATCTCTGGAGATCATTTGGACACCCTGCCGACACAAAGCAAGACCATCACCGACATAACAGTGGTGGTTGGAGGCATCGGCTGTTTCAGCTTCTGTGCATGGGAAACGGGTGACGCCACACTGGGGAAGCTGAAGCAGCTGGAGATCAACAGGTGACAAGCACTGCCTTAGCCTGAAGGACGTACAAGACTACTCAAAGCTGCTGCTAGTCAAGGATAAGAATTCTGTTTTTCCTGGCCTTTGTATAGGGCTTGTGACGTGGATCCATGTTTTAGGCACAAGAATTCTGAATTTGTTCAAATACTAACATTTCTAAGCACAGCTTATGGAAAAAATGCAACCATATTGGTACATATGCCATTGAAGGGGGGATGATGCAGCCCTAAATAAGCATCTGTTTCCCAGTAGATTCCAAACCAGTGGCTGCCTGGAAGCTATTCCTGATGTGATACTGGCTGTCATATTTGTTTACCTAAACTGAATTATGTCAGAATAGAGAGACCTCCTTTATAGTAGCTTCCATGTTTCAGACTGGATCAGGTATAAACATTTCCTTCAAAGAAAATATTTACTTTTCATCAGAAGTTTACATAACATGTTCTCCAAAGGAACAAATACTGTGTTTCAGCATAGTTTGAAACACGGGAGATGGAAAATAAGTTAATGAACAACATTTAAGTCAACACCAAGCCACTTTCTTTCTCTAGTAAACACCCAGACCATCACACTGTGATGAAATAAGGAGAAGTTCACGGTCAGACTCTTTTAACTCACTCTTTATTATATTTTTGGGACCTCATGCAAAAATTCTACACTGGCCTTGAAAGGGTTAACTGCAGGCAGGGATAAATAATGCATATAATATACTTTAAAGTGAGTCTGATCTCACTGGAGAAGTCTGAGGGAGAATTATATAAAAATAATATAAATAAATGAGAATGAGTGGAGAAAGGCTTCATCCTCTCTAGTGGAAGGAAGCACCTGGTGATAGGTACTGTGGGGTTCTTTTAAAAAAAAATTACTGCCTGGCTGGCAAGACAAGAGAAAGGGGGAAGGAGTAAGAAATACCAAAAGTTTATGACCTCAGCCTGTGGCTGCAGGTCCTGTGCAGGGGAAGAACAGAGCTTGATTTCCTTTCTGGGAACTGGGATCTCCCCAAAACAAGCCCACACTATTTGTATTCAGTACTGGAGACTGCTGGCCTGTGTGAGGATGCTTCAGCAGCTGAGCAAATCCAAGGCTGGGCATGAGTTAAATAGAGGAGTGAGCCTTGGAAAGAGCTACATCTTTGCAGACATGCGTGAGGCATTTGTGGCTCATCCAAGAGACAATCCCAATCCATTTAAGCCTGATGACAGTGGTACATAAACCATTGCATCTTTTCATTTTATGACGATCTGTAGCCTTGTTCCAAACATAACAGGAATTAGCAACAAACTGCCTGCTTACCACGTCCCTAAAAAGCCATTGGCAGAGATGGAAGAGAGAAAATGTCACAGCAAAATCTGTATTTGCACAACAAAATCTGTACACTTTTATGGAGGGAAGTGGGCACAGGGGACAAGGCACTTTTTGTAATAGAACCCTTTCAGACTGGGCACAAGAAACGATCAAGCAGAAGCTCAGGCTTGTGATTGGAGAACAGCAAATAAAAAATGCCCTGTATTTCCAAGCAGTAACAACAGGGTTGCTTGACTTACAACTGTAGCACATAAGACTTATGAATAGACTTTGGAGGGAAGAATAATATGAGAGGAAGGGTAGGAGGGACAGAGAGAGGAAAGTGGAATAAAATGTAGCAGGCTTTTACTAGTATTGGATCATGTCACACTACTATTTTTAAGATAACCAATTTTCATAGGATAAATGTGGTTGATCTCCTAGGCTTTAGTATCTGATAGCTGCTATATGAGAAATTACTAAAGATGTTACTTACATGTTACAATTTTGCTGGCTAAGAGGAGACACAAAAATACGTACTATTAATAGGAAATGTATCAGCTTGGAGGAAAACTGATAGTGACATTTCCCAGATATCTTAAATTAGTCTTAAAACTTATCCTGCTTTAATATATTGGTTTATGTCCTCAGCACACAGGTAGGGACACTATTATGCAAACTGCTGGTAGCATTTAGAGGACACCATTAGTAAAGGAGGATCAGGATATGCTACACAAAGGGCCAGGTGATCTCGAGAAGTGGAGTAATAGAAGTGGAATGAAACACAACAAAAGAAAGAAGAGAAAAGCAGAGCCATGTAGCTGGGAACATTGTGCTGTAAACTTATCAGTAGTAAGAAAGAGAGGCAATGCCCAAATGTGGGCATTTAGCCTGATTTCAGGATGATTGGACTGTTAGCATGTAGCATCTGGAAAAGAATTTCAGTGTCTGATGGTGAGGAGCATCAGGACAGGGAAGTGTGAATGCCTTTGCCCAGGGAACTGGTAGAACATCTGCAGTGCCATACCCCTGTCTGGCACCCTGCTCAGCAACAAGCTTCTGTGGAGATGGGTGTAGGAAAAGGTGTCTAAGGTGAGCACAGCCCCTTACACAGAAGCAGACTAGGGAAGAGTAGCTCTTTTATTCTTGGAAATTCAAAACTAAGGGGAGCTAAGAGAAAATAAGGCCTTTTTTGTTTTTAACAGTACAGTCTGTCAGTCATTATCAGTCACTGAATCCTGGACAGATTAAACAGTCTGTCTGTCTGAAACAGAAAGGTTCACCCAAGCTTCCACTTGCTATTGTGCTTCCACTTACTGCATTGTGCAGTGATCTGGAAGCCCCAGGCACGTGCCAGTCCCTGTAGATCCAACAGTGGCCCTCCTTAGAGCAGAGACAGCCTAATCAGGTACATCTCAAAAATAAAGGAGAAATTGCAGAGGTGAGGAATGGTAATGTGGAGATAATTCCAGCTCCCCTGTGTGGGAGGTTGGTGTGCACAGACTGCAGAACTATTAGACATTTGTCTATGTAGCCTTTAAAAAGGAGAGTTGGAGGATGGTGTTAAGATAGCTAAATCTTTAGATCTAGTGCAAAGGCTTGTTTGAGATCTGCCATCACAAGTGGATAAAGCAAATGGATGTAAACTCATGTGAATGTGGACACAGCCTCTCTGGCAAGGCAGTGTTACTTAGGAGTGCCAAGGACACGTATTTGAGTCAAATGGCTTGGGGTTGGAGGGGAAGCTGGGTTGCAGTCCCCATTATGCAGACCTGAACCTGGGGTGACTCTGCCCGAGTCGCTGAGGTTTTACCAGTTGGCTTCCAGCCCAGTTTGGTTCACTTGACCAACTGTCTTTTCACCTTTGCTAGCAAACAGCAGGAGATAAAAGTTGGCCTTGTCTGTGCTCTTTTGGGTGACTTAATCCCCAGCACAGGCTTACTTATCAGACCTCTGTACACAAGGCAGAGTTAATTGGCTCTGATCCACCCGAGTGGAGGTCCCTGGAGCTATGCTGATTTTTACCAGAATATGTTCTGACTTAGCCATTCGATTTCTTTATGTAAAAGAGCCAGTTGGATTTTTCAGTGAGCTTAAATTAGTGATAAAAGATAAATCTTTCCCCGTTTCATGAGTTGGAAATATATTTATTGTGTGAGTGCTTGCTGGGGAGGTGAGAAAATTGTTCCCAAGCCACGGGGATGTATTTATTCCATCTCCCCTGCTCTCTAACACCAGACTGTGTTTTGGCTGCAGCAATGTGGATCCACCTGTGAGTTCCTGAGTGTTGATGTCACAACCCCTGCCTAAGTGGCCTCTGTTTTTATTCATCTTGCCTTACAAGACAAATAAAGGATCTGGAAGGATGAATAAGCAGAAGCCCAAGCAGCGGGGAGGCGGCGGCGGGTGCAGTGCGCGCCTGCCGCCAGCAGGTGGTGCTGCTGCACCTCCGTGCCAGCCCCTCCCGCGGGCCTGGAGGGGCCGGGGGGGGCTCGGCTCCGGATCCGCTAAAAATCCCCGCAGCCAAAGGCTCGGGAATGGCATCTCCTCAACCTCACAGGGCGTTCAGCACCCCAGTCACGGCCTGTGTCAGTCTGCTGAGCTTTGCTGAGTTCTCAGCTGAAAAACCACCATAGAGGAGAGTGGCAGGAAGCATAGCGAGTGTTACGAGACTTTGTGAATTTTAAATCTCCTTTCAGGAGTTCATAAAAAATTCTCTCTGGCCTATACTGGGGAAGCACTCTGAAAATTATTGCAAAGATTTGAAAGGCCAAGGTGCAAAACTTGAGATCAGCAACATAGATTTTTACTCCTTATTTTAACCTTTTTTCTTTACCCTACTGATGTCTCTGTTCCTTATCTTAATTATCTCTGAAGGAAATCCTATTCTTTCCTCTCTTTCTATATAAGATCCTGCAAATGTCATTAAGTCACATTGTTTCATTGCACTGGGGAGCCCAGGGAGCGTTTCTATCATCCTTATGCATGTGATTAACACAGATTTTTGTAATGGGAAGCAGTTCACCTGGACCGGTTTCCATGGTGCCGCTAAGCTGGAAGCATGGGATCTGGCACTCATTTGCTAAAAGCTGATGAGAAGTTGAAAGAGAATTTTCCCTTTGACCTTTCTTGGCAGAGGTCACTAGTGCTAATCAATATCCTTATTGGATTTCAAGCATTCAAGGACTCTTCTTAGACATACCCCCTGAAATTGCCATGAGGACTGATTACAGGGAGACAATCAGATTTGCAATATGGCAATTCCTTTCAGCAGCCACGGAAAGGTCAATCAAATACTTGTGAACCATTATGAACCACTGGACTCTTCTTCTTTAGTGATAAGGTGAGCTATGTTTTGGTTTGAAGGCAGCGTTGCTGCCAGCTTGTGCAGTTCATGTGCAGCATAAATAGAGAGAGATGAAGGTCTTAAAGGGCAGGTTTAATTTTGACAAGGGATGGTTGGACTATGACTGTCCCTGCCTTTCAGGAATGGCTTTATGTCAGATTCATTCTTTTACCCTGTTTTATAAGTTTTAGAGTAACCTTCCACTATTCATTAAAATGTCTGGGAAATTAAAAATCCACTCCTCTCTATTGTGGCAGTGATAGCAACAGAAAGCACATTTTGTTTCCCTATTTACCACTGTAGTCTAATACAGCTTGGCACAATGAGTAGGTGCACAACTTATGTGAGCAATAATTGGCAAAGACGTAGTAAAAGTCCATTTGCCAATGGTAACTGACATTTTCATCATATTTTTGTATTGCCCTTGTTAAGTATTAGTTCCTAATCAATACTTACATCCATCTTACTATGAATTTTAGCAATTAAAATCAAAGCTAACCATCAGTCCAGATTCCAGCAAATCAGTGAAAGCTTCCTGTAGGTTGTAAGAGCAAACAGGTCAGTATTGTCTGACCAAAAGCACAGAAATCAGTCAAGGATCCAGTTTTGTGGATGAACAGAGTCAGGGTCTTTCTCCTCTCATACACAGCCTCACCTTTACACTCACAGCACGTCCATGCTTACACAGAGCTACAGAAGACAGATGCCTGAAACCTGTTCAAAAACATTTTTGAGGTTAGGACTCGTCTTCAATGAGTTTTGCTTCATCCTAGAACAGTCAAAATTAATAAAGTTTTTGTGTAGGTACATACACCAGGTTTCACTTTAGAAGTATTGTCAAAAACAAATGCACTTCATTAGGAATTTAGTGGATTTTTTTCCCAGATAGATGTGAAATAAATAATGTGAATATTTTCACTTCTAGACAGGCAAAACATATTTTAAAAATGGTTAAAAATACCCGTGAGAGAGCTAGCAATCAACACTTTTTTTACTAGCTTTGTTTTGTATTCTTTTCTGACTAGTATGTTCATGACCAGCTGTTTTTAGAGCTAGTAAAAATTCTCAAGCTCACATTAGGAAGGTTTTCAGTTACATGATCTGTAGCTACAGTTGTTAGAATACTTGGCATGGCCTTTAAAAATGAGAAAATTGTTTTTGTTGAGTAAAGCACTGAAGCTCTGAAATAATATTTCACTGGACTTACAGAAAATGTATTTGAACTTTGCTTTTAATGCCCTAGTGACAGGCAATTTGGTAGGCAGGGAGTTTTCAAATGTGACTTAAAGCAATGTCCATTTAATCTGTGTGAACATTAGAAATTTCTGTGCATTTATGAGGGAAGAATTTGTACCAAATCAACCTTGACCAATATTTCTTTGTCCACACTAGTGTGCTATCTTGTCTCACCCAGGGTTGCCTCAGCAGTGATGGTGAAGTGCTGCAGCAAGGGCGTCTCTTGTCTTTGCTGCTCACCTTAAATGGGGAAACTGCTGGAGTGTAGTTAAATCCTAGCAAGTTTTCCTCTTAACTGTGCACAGCCTAATAATGTTTCTTGTTTTCTGGGCAGAAAATACCTATCTTGTCTCCCATCAGTCTCTGCCTGGCAGCTTGTACAAACCTCTATTACAGAAGAAAGCACAGTAAGAAGCATATTTGGACTACACTGATAGAGAAACTGGGGCTTATAATGGTGCAGTGGTTTGTTGCTCTCTCAGATTACTTCAGACTCCACAGGGAAAATAAATTCTGAGAGTAAAAGGAATGTGTGAAATTCAGAAGGGTTACAGGAAAAACTAGCCTGCCATTCTCAGAGCAGCAAGACTAATGAAATAAGGCCAGATGATTGGATTTACCACTAAGATTTATTAGGCAGGTTCATTTCAAGATTCATGAAACAAAGTGAAGGGCACAAATACCGGTATTGCCTGTAGCCCTACTTCCCCAGGTGCCTATGGGGAAAGAAGGAAGAAGGAAATAAGGTGAGAGCACTGAGATGGGCCAGCCTACTTCCTCCCTTTCATACCAGTGTTTCTGCCAAACAGGAGAAATGCTACATCCTTCTTCCAGCTCCTGTGACATGGCAGGGAACTGGGAACAGCTACTGGCCTGACATTGGCCAGGTCAGGGAAGAAATCTTGACCCTGTCTCTGGCCCCTAGCACCACCAATGTGGTGAGGGAATAGCCCTGCAGGGACAGTTTTCATGGCAGAGAAGAGCTTAGTGGCTCTTCTCAAATGTCCTGTGATTAATTCCCAGCCCTACTATTTACTTCTTGAAAAGCATTCCTAGTTATATGCTATAGTCACTGTCTCCATATAAAAATTCAGAAAATAAAGTTACAGAGCCAAAACAGATGAGCATAAGTAGTGTCAAAGAATCTGAATAATGGATTTTATTCTTAGGGTAGAAGTGGCCATTGCTTTGGATATGAGTGGACAGAGGATGCAAAATCCATAAGGAAGTCAAACATTCAGCTTCATATTCAGGACATCACTCTGCACCTCCTCTCAACCAATATGATGACTAAAAGGATCAAGCAATTTAAATATCAGTGGGGCTGGTTGAGATTTTCTTGTGGTTGTGTAATGAGAAATATGGCATATTCCTGCTTTTTTTGAACTGAGAGTCAGATGGAGTGTAACTAACATTTGTCCTGGTACCACTAGTCAAGTTTAATACACTTGAGTGGAACTAGAGGGGAATTGGGACGAATAATTTGGTCCCACAGCCATGACTTGTGGAAGCAGGACAGTCTGGAGATGTGACAGTTTCCTGACAATTGCTTGTGTCCTGCCATAGACAGTTGTAACAATTACACTTACGCTTAATTACTGCATTTAGACTGTGGTAGGCTAAAGCACTCCATAGGATAGGAGGTGTTAAGAAGCAGAATGCATTTTAAATTTAGAAAATCCCCTTGAGAAATATCCTTATTTCACACTTATTATTAGCAAAGCCAGCTTTGCAGTAAAAATCTTTGCTTCCATGACTGGAACCAGTGTCTTCAGCAAGAAGCAGGCATATAGAAATCTCCTGTATGGAGACATCGACATTTCATCTGCTCTGAAAATCTAGGAGCTGCTGAGTCATCTCCCATCTCATGTGTATTTGACATAATTTTTAAAGGTTATCAATACTGGGGCACTGAGTGCTTAACAGAGAGGGGTTTTTATCTTATTTCATTGTCCATGAGCCAGAAAGTAAATACCTGCCTGCTTCTGCTACTGTTAAATTCAATTACTAAAGTCCTTGTTTGTTCCAATGGTAGAGCATTTAATGTTGCAAACTTAAATAATTGAAATAAGTGACCCATAGTGATAGGAGGCACACATCCAACAGGCAGAAGGTCATTTCCTTCTTAAGCTGTTTATAGGTGTGAATTAAGATGCCTATGAAAAATGCTTTACCATTTCTTTCAGATTCACCCATGTAGCAAAATATATGCAGAGCAAGCAGAGTTTATAGGGGAAGGACTGGAGGAAGAAATTACAAATAACATTGTGCAGCCCCCAGTCTTGGCTGAGACTGTCAGCACCCAGCAGTTTCTGTTGTGCTGCTTATGGGCTGGGATTTTTGGTATCCTGTGTTCACTGCACACCTTGTGTGTTGGTTTCCTTTGAAAATTTAGGTACTTGTTTTCCTGCCTAATTGGAAGCAGAACTCATTTGAAAATGTATTCGCTTTCCCTCCAGGGATGGTGCTATACCAAAATACAGTGTATGCTTTGGCTTAATTTAATAAGTCATAATCTCTTCTCATATTTTATTACGTCTTAGTGCGAGGTGATTTTTTCCAGAGATGACTCAAAATAATACAAAAGAAAAAGCTTGTCCTGTGAACAAAACATGAATTATAGCTGATAAAATCAAGATAGTTTGAAGGCTTGCCAGCACAAAGAATAAACTCCCTCAGATTCCTAACTTACAGAGTAATGTTAGCAACACCAAATTTCCTGAGTAATTTCGAAGTCTAAAGGAACCTTAAGGACAGTCTAAGGAAAGTCTAAGGAAATCAATAGAAAGAAAAACATTCTGTTAATGCAGAAAATTGCTGCAAAATGAGGAAAAGAACAAGGTAATTTCTGCTGTTCTGATGAAGGCTCACAGCTTGCAGTGCTCTTGGACACATTTAACCTGTGCTTTTTGGATATGGATGTTGTTATGCTCATTGGGAGCTGCCATCTCAAGAAAGTATGTAATGCTGCCTGTGGAAATGTCAGCATAAGCAGAATGAGGTGTTCACTTGGTTTTCTGAGCTGCCTGCACAGGGATATTGTGCTGAGGCTCTGTACACTGCACTATCTCACAGCTCCTTGCCAGGTGCTGTTCAAGATGAGAGCTTTGGCTCTAAAGCCATTTATGGGTGGAACACAGCACTGCTGGCTCGGGCTGAGAGCCTTGGCAGAGGGTGTAAACTCAGCAAGCAGCCCGACTGAGCACACAGAGATTTACACTCTGAGTCCCATAGGATTTGGGAGTCTGGTGGAGCTGTTCATTTCAATCTCAAGGAGCATCTCTTAGTCAGACCTTTCTAGCAAAGGAAGTGGAACGTCAGAGAAAGAATGGATTGGATTTTTTAATATATTGAACTCACTTTTAAGAAAACAAAAAAAATCATAAGAATTCATTTTATAAAATGTGTAGAAGAGCCTTTCTTTGTCCTCATTACTTTCTCTGTTGCAGAACACAAGAAATGAGCTGATTTCAGTGGAGACTTTATCTCATGAGCTGAAATCAGCCCTGGCTCAATAAAGAATAAAAGAATGTATGTAAGCACTTTTACATTAAGGCTTTGGATGTAGGTAGAGTTATGACTAAAATGAAACTCATTTTTGTTAAACACTTTTAGGTGTGAAAGAGGAAATGGCACAAAGTGTGTGAAGCTCTCTGTCTCTTCAGGATGTCTCTCACGGGAACTTTTCTCTCGGTGCACATGATGTACAGGCTTGGTATTTTTAGAATGACAAAAGGCTGTTCTTTCTTCATCAGATCATTCACTTTTCTAGATGCCTTAGACCAGAGTTTTCAGAAGGTATCCACTGGACCTCTGCACAGTTTGAGAGATTTATAATCACTGTGCTGCTCTGCCTCGTGCTTTAGAGAAACGTTCTTGAACATTCCCCCAATCTGATCTCTGTTGGTGTTTTTGGGCCTCTCCAAAATTATAATTCTCAGAAATTAGACCCCTTGAGCCACAGGCAATATATTTAAGTGTCTGAAGATCATATTCCAAGCTTCTTTTGTAGCCTTGGGCAAGTTGCTTAACCTCTCTGGAAGCTTCAGTTTCCTCACCTGAAAAGGAGGGAGAATATGTAATTGTGCTGTACCACTTAATTCAGGAATGTGAGCAGGAGGAGCTCTGAACTCCTGGGGGCAGAATGCAATTACGTTACCAAATACTATTAGTACTAGTATTAGTATTAAATAACGATACATATTTATTCTAAATATACCCTTGTTCTACTTCGTGCAATACCATCTAAAAGACCATTCACATTACAGAGAGATGTGCCCTGTGTGGCATGGCTTAAGTCTGAGCTTCATGAAAATTTTGCCATTGGCTTGTGTGGAGCCAGAATTTCATTTCATGGTCAATCTCAAACCTGTATAAATCTGTGCAAGGACAAGACTTCTATATTGTGAAAATGTGAGTGGTCCTTTATTATTATGAATACTACAGAAACATTTTTTAGGCATAAAATACATTTAAAAAGAAAAAAAAACCATAATTATGCTTTTCAAATCAGTTAAATATTGCTGGCATTAAATATACTTTAGTCTTATGAATAATTTGAAAAGACTATTTCAGAGAAAGATTAATCAAGTTTCAGAAATATCCCAGAGTCAATGATTCTCATTGCAACTGCTGTCTGAAAATCAGTATGTGCTTTCTGAAATCTTCAGAGGACTGGTCCCTACCCCAAAGAATTCAAAATATAAGATGGGAAAGAGAAGTCCCTGAAACAAAATAATAGCCTCTCAGATGCTGGAATTGAAATTGGTCAAAGCTGACGGCAGTCTACTAATGTCTTTCTTATTTTTAGGATTTTGTTAAAAATGAAGACTGCAACACAAAACAGATTGAGGGGGTACAAAATCTGAGATGAGGAATCAGTTCCCCATTGACATGTTTTTGCCTGAGGAGTACATAGCCTCAATTTGAGTCAGACTTTTCAATTCTTCTTGTATAAGTGCAAGAGTGGTTATTTTAAATGCATGCATCATACTGAAAGGATGGTGGAATGGATGCTTTCTAGTTCAAGGTCTGCTGCTGAAAACATTTTCTGCTTTATTAGCTGTTTGCAGGCTGTGATGTCTCAGTGCTCAGTGAGAATACTCTCGGGTGCCAAGATTTGCAGGGTTCAGGCCAGAACAGAATGTAAGATTAGGTTCTGAACTGGTACAAGTGGACTAACTGCAAGGCTGCAGAGGGTAGCAAAACTGCACTTGTTGCTGCCCACTTATCACCTCCTCATGTCACTTGGAGTTTTCTCTTTCAGTCTGTTGCTGCAGCATGTTGGTCTAATAAATCACTTGTTTTACACCATATGCACCATGTGGATCTCTGCTGCTTTTAGCTCACTAACAGTTAATATCTGTGAGCCATATTCTCCCACAAAGAGAGCCACTCTGTCATGGAGAAACTCTTTATCAGCCTGGCAACTTGTGAACTCCTTAGCATTTGATCTGATGCAGACAGTGCTCCTGATGAAATCAATAACTGCATTGATTGAGTAACAACCTGAGGGACTGGGCCCTGGACTGGGCTAGCACAGCCAAGCGATGAATTCAGTGATTGAAATGTTTTCAGTAGAGTTAGGAGCTGTCCCCTAAGACAGGAGATTTTCTGCAGACTAGAGATTTTAGACATCATCGTATGAACTCTGATATATGGACAACTCACCCCTAAATCAATCTTTTCATGGTATAAACATGGCTCTCAAAGCTCTCAGTGTGACTGAACTCCCAAGAAGGGCCTGAAGATGCTGCCTTTTGTTCTTCCCCAGCTGTGTTCTGCACAAGGCAAAACACTGGTTCCCTTCAGTACAGAAAGTGCAGCTCATTGCTCCAAAGACGGAGCCTCCTTGGAGTGACTGGGAACAGCAGCACCTCAGAGCTACCCCGGGCTGTGCTGCCAGAGCCATTCCAGCCTTTTGCTCTCCCAGAAGTGAGGAAAGGCAGCTCTAATTGCTGCAGCTCTCCAAATCTTTTCAATGCCTCTGTGACACTTTCACCTTCCAGTCTTTCAGAAGTAATCCTGAAAATGGGCACTGTCAACTGAGAAAAAACAATGCGTTAATCTCCACAGCCACCTAAGGGCAAAGCAGACTTGGAGCACTTCAGTAGCTGAGCTTCATGAGCTCTGTGCTTCGTGCCAGTGTGACCAACCTCTGGAGACCTCACAGATTCATTCCTCCCCTTGGTTAACCAGCTTACCCAGCAGCATGACCGGGGTCAGTCGCACTCACTAAACTCCTGACCCTGGATAAAGCCTCACTGATCCCCTCAGCAGGACAACATCCTTTTGCAATACTGATAAAAGACCTGGTTCTGTGCACATTTGCACAGTTGGTCATTGAGTTATTCCTGACTAACACTAGCATTAGGAAAACACAGCAAAGATTTCTGAAATGTTTACATGGAATATTATTTTAGTGGGATATTTTGCCCCTTTTTTTTTTTACTTGATAACTGATCAATACTTTTTCCATGGCCCAGTGAGGATCAAAACCAGAAACGGGTCTGCATCTACTTATCGGTGCTCTTTTGTAGTGCAAGATACCATAATCTGCTGCAAAATATGTGATATCTATAGGATAACTAAAGCTTTGTCTATGTGGGAAAAATACAGTGATGCATAAATTTATAAATTCTAAACTTTATGCGTAAAATAAACTGATGCATAAATTTAAGGTTGGGTGAAAATTCTTCTACCGTGTGAGAGGTTTGTCAGAGTTATGGAGCTCAGAGAGACAGCATATCTGGGTATTTTTCTACCATGAAAAACAAAAACAACAACAAAATTTTAAAAACCCACAAACCAAAGCCAAACAAAACCTAAACCTTAACTAATTAATTGTGTTTTTTCTGTTTAGTGTGCCAAAATTTTGACCTGGTGTGTGGGCCACAGGAGGTGTTCTTAGGTGGGTGCTCAAAGAATCTTTCTTTTCCTCTGTGGGACCTTTCTTACCAAGTGGTTCAGATGATTCTGTGATAAGCCAGGATCAGATATCTATCTCTGAATCCAATTCTGCTAAAAAAAAAGGGCTATTGTCTCCCAGTCTTTCCTCCTCTCCCAGCTGTTTGTTGGTCTCTTCCTGCCAGATGTTATCACATCCTCAGATTGTTTGCAGAAATGTTCAGAAGAGGGTCCTTAAGTTGCTTCTGACAAAATCCTCTCAGTCAGCAAAGAGCTATTACTTAAACCATTTTGAGTAAACCTGTCTTGTTTTGATTGATAGGATTGGGAACGCTTCAAAGATGATCCCTTAAGAGGCTGCTGTGTCCTGCTTGCCTGCTGATTAGCTGGCAGGGCAGGGGCAGGTAGCTCAAGACAGTAACCACTCATGAATTTTTGGTCAGTGCATCTGCCCAACATCCCCCAGTAACCCCTCAGCTGGTGGTGGTGGGCTGGAACTCCTGGGTTCTGTTCCTGGTTGAGTGCTGACCCAGTACAGAGTCTTAAGCACATCAACCATTTATGCTTCAGTTTCTGCATCAAGGCATAATCATCCTCCCAGCAGGAGCACTGTGAGAGGTAATTGTAGAGTGATTTGATCCCCTTGGCGCTGAGTTACAGGTGACTGCTGCTACTTCTGCCTTTCATAAGAATTAACTTTTTTTTTTCTCTCTGATGTCTTCAGTAAATTAAAAGCCAAATTTGTGTTCACAATGGGAAACTGTGCTCCACTTTGAAGAACGTTGTTGTTTATTCTGATGATTCACTATCAGGAATGTTGCTATGTTAAGTGGCCCAGCAAGGAATCCTCCCTGTCAGCCCTCATCAGAACAAGCACACAATTCCCAGGAACAGTGCATCAAACTATTCAGCTGTCCACAGGGAGGGCTAAAATCTGCTCTCTGGGTGCCCCTCACATCCAGTTCAACTTTTTGTTTTGCTGGGTAAGGTTAGTGTGAGTGCATTCGTGTGTGTATTCAATTAAAACTCCCATCAGCTTCTCAGGGAGACCAACACTCACTGGAGTGCACAGCAGCACACCCAACATGTCAGTGAGAACAGCAGGAGGGAATAGTCCCCTTCCAGCAGTAACACAAGTTAGGAACACCTTTTCTCCTCCCAGAGACAGGCACATCAAGCTGTGTGCTGTAATGCCATGTTGCAATCCTCCTGACAACTTGGAGTAAGAATGCCATATGAATCTAAGGCTACAGCTCTGCAGTATAAAATATTAGCTTGAGGAATTTCCATCCCTGGCTCGGTCCAGTGACAGCACAGTCCCTCAGGTGATCATCTCTCCTGGCAGCACAGCCCAGTGCAGAGGTGATAATACAGTCAGGGGTCATTTCACTGCTGAAGAAAACAGAATATGTCACTACACCTGAAAGTGCCTGCTAAGGTGGTGCATGGCTGGGTTGCTCCTCAGTTTGGCTGTTGTCCCTTTTTACACCACTCCAGCTTTGTAGAGCAGTATGGCATGTATGTGGAGATATATATATATATATATAAAATCCATAATATGGTCTGAGCATCTCTTCTAGTGGAATAGCTGGGGTAAGGAGTGTTGCTTACATGGCTGGAATAATCTAAAATTGAGCCCTTAAAATGAATATTAACAACTACGCCTTGGTGACAGCAAAGGGTCAGTGTGCAAAGTGAGTGATTTTGTAGAACTGCTATTGCCCAGGAGTCAAAAAGCTATTTTCTAGCCGGTATCCTTCCAGAAAATTTTCACTCTTCAAATTATTATAAGATGCTTTCAGCTCTCCCAAGATGGTATGATGGATGGTGAGAAAAGCAAATGAAACATACTGAGTTTAAGCTGGTTTTCTGAGTTTAAGCTGGTTTACTGCTTAACTGTGTCTCTACTGGGTTTACTTTTTTTTAATTTTAAGCTGCAAAAGGGTTATTACCATCTTAAAGCAGGGAGCTCCAGTCTCCAAATCCTTATAACATCATGCAAAAGTAAATGGGACAGTGAACTGACAGACACTGTCATAACTTACTCACTGGAAGCTTGCTAAATCCTGCCTGTGAAGGCACAGAACCAAATCCCATCATCACCTGAGGCCAAGACAGTGTGACCATGGCAGCTTTGGGTGGAGCTTTGTCCACATCACCAGACACAGTTAAGGGCCAGCCCTTACCTTCTCTGTATTCCAAGGACATCTCTTCCTCTTGTGTCTGCCTGAGCAGTCACAGTGTGACAGCGCCTGCCATGACTGAAATCTTTAAGAGGAAATATGGAGATAGTGTGGGAAAGTTGGAAGATTGGATTTACCAGGGAAGCTTGACCCAATTCATTCCCCCAAGCGTGGGTTGGGATTGCAGGAGTATCTCCTGTCAGCCTCCTGCAAGTAGGGACGATCCACCCCAGTCCTTGGAGGCTGTCTCTCCTTTCCTCCCTCCCTCCCTTGTCTCCACCACGCCAGGGCTCCCTTGGAGCAGTGTTGCCAGACATCTGTTAGCTGCTGCTACCTCTGATCACTTCTCTGCTTACCACACACTGAGCCCCAGGAGCAGCTCACACCCTCTTCAGTGACGTTCATTAACTGCTCCTTCTTCTCTCTCCATGGCCACTGCTACTTTTGGATGGGTTTGTGATGGTACCAGGGTTCCTCCTTCTTGGAGGCCAGGGGACAGGGGACAGGACCTGGGGCAGGGAGGGCAGTGTGAGAAGCCTTTCCCCTCCTGCTTTGCTTCCAGGGTATAGTCCAGGCTGCTCATCTGTTTTTCTGAGGCATTTCTGCTTGCTCCCTACAAAGGCTCATTTTCTCTGGCTGATTTCAGAAGCAGTGGGAGACGCCGATGCAAAGCCAGCGTTGTAAAAGCACACTGAAACCTAGCTTAGGCTTGGAGCCTGGCCTAGCCAGATCAGCAGTAAAATTTTCAAAAGGAAAGAGGAAAAAAGCTATTTCCCATCACAGGAGCAGTGGGGTGTTTTCCATGGGAACAATGATGTTCTGGTTAAGTTCTAAGAACTTTTCTAATTATTAGGCCAAACCAATGAGAAAGCTGATGTCAGCAGGAAGAGCTGATGGGAGGAATTATAATTGTGTCTGGGGCCATATGAAAGCATTATACCATGTCTTGCTCCAGACTTTGCATGAGTCATTTTCCTCCTGGTCAGGATTGTGTATTGAAGTGCAGACTGGCAGTTGTCTGGATCTTTCCTTGTGCCAAAACTGCTGTGAAGTTGGTGTTGTTTGTTGTTGTTTTTTTTTCCAGTGCCACTGTGAGAAGTACCATCAATAGAATTTCTTTTCTGTGGAGGCAGCATCAAGCAAGGCATCACACTGCGTGGGGCAGTAATTGCAACACTTGCTGCTGATTTATTGTCAGCAACTTCTCTTGTGGAGAGAGTGCTTCCTCAGTTCCATCCATAAAACTCCAGTGGTTTCAGGAGGAATTATGGCTGCTTGCCACTTCTGAGTATCTGCCTCTGAGCACTTAGGTCTTTAACTGTATGTAGATTTTCTGTAGAAGCCTATTTGCAGCAGAGACCTACTTTTAGACATCACAGTGCAGGACTCTTCCCAAATTATACTGTTGTTTCCATCTGTAAAGGTGAGATAACAGTTTTGCCTCTCCCTGGATTAGAAGGCTCCAGTTTTTAAAAGTAGATCCAAGGGATCTACCCCTTTCCTCCCCCTTCAGCACATCCCAGTTCCTCTTGTTTTCAGATAGAGCAGGATTGAACTCCAGGATCCTCCAAGGAGACAGTCATCAATTTATTGATGTTGTCAACAGGTGAAATGGGTTACAAGACAGTATAAATCTAAATTTTGTAGGAAGCAACAAAGTAAGCAGTTATGCCATAGAATATGGGCAAAGCCTGAAAATGAACTGATAGTTGTGCCTAGCATTTCCCATGCTACATCTTTAAATCAAAGGGAAAAAACCATCAGCCACCTCATGCTCTGTGTCTTTCATGCCCATGGGATGAGTTAAGCCACCACAGCAGCTCTGGTGCCTTCACTCACAGGTCTGTGGGACCTGCTGAATCCTCCTGCAGTCTTTCCAGGACATAATCTGTAAGGTTTCATTGTATGTCAGCCCTGCTTAAATGTTCATGCACTGAAAATATGCAAAGGTTTCTGTCCCAGCAGCAAAGCTCTGGCAGAGCTCCCCTTCCTCAAACCTCTCCTAGGCAGCTCTTTTTGGCCACTGTGGGTGTGAGTGCTCTGAAGAGTCTGTGCTCAGCCCTGGTGTGAGGTCTCTGCTCACAGTGGAGCATAGATTTTCCCAGACCCAGACATAGGAATACTCAGAATTTTACTGTTTACACATGCAAGGATATGTTCTTTCACAGAATGCACCTGCTTTGTACAGAATTTTAAAGCACTATTCCTTTAGCAGCACAAAAATAGAGGAATATCCAAAAAAAAAAAACCCAAAACACACCCCCCCTAAAAAAAGGCCGCTGACAAAATATCTCTATTTACCACCATGGGCATTATTCAGACAACTGTAAGTTGATCAGTTTTTCTTTGCAGTTCATCTTATGACTTTTGAGACCTGAAATCTGTTCCCAGCTCTGCCTTTTGGATGGTACCTCATCTAAACCAGGATGGGCCCGCTGTAAAAAAAATTTCCTTCTACTCCAAATCTTGTGTATTTTGCTAGAAGTATCTTTCTATATCCCAAAGACTGATATATTTTGATTTATGTGTTTTTTTTTTTGATGCATTTCTCTGCACAAGGGCTGGAAGAAGTGACTTTTCCTACTCGATCTTATCTTATTCCTCCAGATAAGCTTCCTTCCATCAGTCTTCAATGTTTTCTGATGTAAATTGGTAAAACTGGAATTAAAATTCATCCTGCTGCAGTATGTGGTGGTTTCCCTCTCAACAGTTTTCCGAGTGAGAGCAGCAAGTGTGAAGGTGTTGAAAAGCAGCCTGCAGTGCTCCATGTCAGCTGGAGCTCGAGCAGGAAACGCTGCTGTACCAAGATCAAAAACTGCTATTAGCACGGTGTCCAGGGCAATGCTGCCTATTCTTCTTGTTCTGTTAAAGAACATGCTATTTTCTTGCTTCATTGCTCCATCTGTAGCGCACTGGCAGTGGTGATTGTTATTATTGTTATTAAGGGAGAGCCTATCATGCTTTTCAGTGGAAAATTGGATTCTTGACAAGATCGTTTTGCTTGAAGTTTAGTCTTTGGTGGGAAATTTTCACTTTTTTTATTAAAAACCATTCAAAGAATATATTTTTTGCCTGGAACTTTTACAAAGTATTTCTTCAGTGCAATGTTGTTAATTTTTATGGGAGATGGGGACAGATGTGTTTATATTTTCTGTCTGTTTTTATGGCTCACTGTTATAGCATTGACTCTTGTGGCTCCTCAGAAAACCATTCAAGTGCCAAAGAATGAACAGAGGGCCTGTATCTATTTCACAGTTTTACCAGGACAAATCCATGCTAGCACCACTGAAAGAAAGGAAGTTTCCTTGTATATCTGTCAGTCTGTCCACAGGGCTGCTTGACTGGTTGAGCACTGGAGGCAGAAGCTCCCTAGTGCAGACATGGCTTATATTGGCAGAATAATACTAATCTTTTGCCAGTCTACTTCAAAATACTTTCCCATACTTCACGAACTATGCCTGGAAGAAAACTTTTTTTCTGCTGACATTGCTTTTGTCAGAAGAAAAAAAATATCCAGCTTCTCATCAAGACAGTCATTTGACTGGACCCACGACGTGCAGGCAAGACTCAGAGGCTGTACCTGGTCCTGACTGTCACTTGGCTCATCCTGCAAGGGGCCTTCTGCTCCTGTTGCTTCCTTGGAGTAAAACCAAATAACACCACTCCCCACCTCTCTAACTTGGGTCAAAACTGTAAAGGTGCAGGGAGATTTGGTAGTGAAGCAAGTCTCCCTCCTAGGCAGTGACTTTCACATGAAGGGCTGGGCTCATGGCCTGACCTGCCAGCAGAACAAGGTTCTGTCTGCCTGGTGATAAAGCCACAAAGCCCTGGGGGCACTCCTGGCACCTCCTGAAGTGCAATCTAAGGTGCATGTCAGCACTGATTAAATGGAAGCTTTATAGAAGGTGGTTTGGACCTTGATTATTTTAGAAGCACCAGCAGTCAGGGAACTGGATCACTTGAGCTGTCAGCTGGGTGATTTAGTGCAACTCCTAGAGGGAATAATGAAGGTTGTGATAAACTGCAGTGTAAGAAGCCGGTAAATAACTTTTATGGAAGAACTGTATTTGGAAACACTGAATAATGGCAACTAATGTCACAGATCTTATGGAAAGGTGCTTTCCAGAGTTATATATTTAAATGGTCATAGTGGGTCTAAACTGGTCTTTGGTAAGTCAGTGGAAATCAATAGAATTATTTCAGGGTTGATTTAAGAAAAGAAAACATTGTCAATAATGTTACATATTTATTGATAACGTGAAACAATTAACTGCTCTGGAGAGGAGGAGTAAATGTGTTTATGTTAATGCTGATTTATTACTTTATTACTTCCATAACACAAAACAAGACTTCCAAGCCACAGCATCCATTTGTTTTTTTTTTATCTTGACCTATTTATCAGTTTTGTTTTATCATGGAGCCCACACAAATGAGGAGAGGCATTTATTATGTTCTTTTTATTTCACAATGCATAATTCAAATCCGGAAAAGCCGTTTCTGACATAAACACACATTTATTTTTAACGCTTTAATGTGATTTAATTTTCTATAGGTTATTTTAAGAACTGGTCGGTCACATTTTGATCTTCATTTTTATTGTTTTTAAATTCAGAAAACTATCTAAATTAATGTCCAGTGGAAAATTAGATCCCATGTTCTGGTTGTGGACAGAATTACATCAATAAATTCTAACTAAAAATTATACATGAGATTCCCTTTAGCTTTCATGAGCCAAATTTCTTTGCTACTCCAGCAAAATTTGCAGAGTAAATAACTGAAGCCACTCTGAAATACTATTTGTTTTCAGAGTGCTATCCCGTGGATGCTGGACACTGGACAGGTGCTTGTATTGACTGTAATTAGAATTTGGCTTGATCGCACCTGAAGCATCCATACACACAGAGAGAACTTTCCAAAAATCTGTCTGCACAGGTCATGGGGATCTTTTCTGTGCTTCTGTGCACTTTGGGAGAGCATTTACTGCGTTGGGACCTGTCCTGAATGGGTGCACAGCTGTGACACGGTGATGGATGGTGGAGGACCAGGTGTGTGCCGAGCCATCAGACCCAGTCCTGGTCAGCTCTGGCTGCAGAGGGTGGGCTCCTGGCTGCTGCAGGCACCAGGGGCTCCACAGGTCAGAGGATGAGTGGCTCTGATCCCTGCTTGGGCACTGGCCACCCATTTTGTCCGTGGGCTCTGTAAATCCTCTGCAGCTCTTGTTATTTGAGTCCTCATTATTTACCAGCCTGAACTTAGCACCAGTGGCAGGTCTTGTTCTCCCTGCAGCACACACTGGCATCCAGCCCCTGTGCAGTTCTCAGGGGCTCTGATGTTTCCCATGATGACCCCAGAGATTTATGTGCTGCTGGGGCCTTGCATTTCCAGTGAGCTCTTGTCTGCCTTTGCAGTGTCTGTGGCACAGTGGGATGTGCCCCTGTGAAAGAGGTTGGAGACACTGGGGACTCCAAGAGCATCATGAGAAAAGTACAATTTGGAATAGGTCAGACAGAAGCATTTTTAACTGATCAGTGACAGAACACTTGTATAGCATCTCCTCCTCTGCTTCCCTCTTCTTCCAAGTGGTTGCAGACATCCAGCCTATACACTGGTTCAGAAAAAAGCCAACAAAACAGGTGAAGAAAACAACCATTTAGGCAAACAAAAGTAGGGAGCCATCCCTGGGAGGGAGGGAAACGCTTAAAAAGCTTCTTAACTTCCAGAGTACTAAGAATGAATCAAAGTAGATAAGGAGACCTTAGGGAGAGATGGCTCTTGGTGGAGCCCATAGGAATGGCACACTCAGTATTATCTTGCCTCAGATGTGGGGAGTTGGGAAAAATTACAGGCTGTTAAGCCAAAGGGAGCATTCTTCTAGTTAGGATAAGTTCTTAGCCAGCCCTCTCAGATCTTAAAAATAATAATTTTACCACCACAGAGGTAATGTGAGGCGAGTATTGTCTTTTTTTTCAGGTTGCAATGAATCTGCAATAAGTGTTGAAATGCCTTCCCTGTTCTCCCTGCAAAGAAGAAATTTTAAGACCAGAATTATTAGAAGTGTCAGAAAACGTGAAGAGCAGCAGGAAGCTGCTAATGGCTTGTAAAGTGGCATAAGGAGAATCTGAAGGATGCCAGGAGGGTAGAAAAAACAGTGCAATGTTTCTTCTCTGGCTTTTGAATTTCTGGGTGACAGCTGAAATTTGGGAGCCTGATGGTCAGTTTTGTGACCCCTCACTGCAGCTCTGTGGGTTTTATTTTCAAGTCCTGGGTAGCTTCTGATTGACTAAAGTCAGTTATGATAAATTATAGTCAGTAATGACAAAACTGTTATTTTCTGCAAATAGGCAGTATCAATGGATAACAGCCTTGGTGAACTTTTATTTAGGACCAGTCGGTGATCCTTTTATAATTTTTGTTTTTCCTTTCACTATTCTTCCCCTCTTAGAAATCCTAATTTTTCAAAATTGAAATGATTCATGAACCAGGATCTTCTCTAACTCAGCCAAAGCATGGAACTGCTTTTTCACAATGTGTATGACAGTATTTTCTGACATTTTTTACCTGAAATATTAATATTCTTATTTCAATTGGAGTCACTTTCTACTTTGAAGTTTTAAGGTAATTGAGATCAGAAGATTTAAATTAAAAAATTAAAATAGAAACAAAATATTTTAAAATTACAACAAAACACTCTGAATGACCTAACCTGAACATTTTGTTCACCTTTCAGTTGGCAAAATTTCTAGATTTTTCTGATTTGACTGCACCACAGGAGCAAAGCATTGACAAACCAGGGTTCTTTGACTGGTGCAGGGGTTCCTCCTGCCCTGCAACAACTACATAAAATTGTGACATAGCAAAGTCATGCGTGAGTAATAAGACTTTTGGAGGTGCCCACAGTGTATTCTGACATTTCCAACAATTTTGTGAAGTAGCAGGTTTTCCCTCTATTCTCTCTATTCCTGCCTTTTCGAAGGTATACTACCAAAAACAATTTATTTGTATGAAATTAGCAAAAGGCTTTTCATAGGTGCATTGATGGATTCAGGTAGAAGCATATGTAGCATATCTAATGTATATGAGAATAAGAGAGAATAAGAGCAGATCAGAAAATTAGCAATTGCAGTCAGGTTAGTTGATCCTTTCTAGAAACCAGCTGTTCCCAGTCCCCTCTCCCTTGCCTTTCCATAATGCCGAGTTGAGCCAGCCCCATCCCTGATCAAACAGGATTTTCTGAGGTCCCATCTCAGCACCAAGTGAGGGCACTGCCCTTCACAGGCAGAGGCAGCAGGCTTTGCTCCTGTCTGGGTACAGCCCTGCAAAGTGTGAGTGCAATGCTCTAGTGCTGCTCAAACCAGCATGGGTGTACTTGCCAGAAAATCTGTACACAGGTAAAGTAAGGCAGTTATCCACTGCTCTGGGTTATGCTGTCATTCCGTATCAAGACAAATTAGTGTACTCGGAAGCAATCAGAAGTAATTACTCTTTAAGAAACAATAGGCATCACTCTGTGGCTTCTACCTGACAGCTAAAGGACTTGGCTTCCTCTGAAAAACCCATACAGCTTAATCTTCTTGTGTCAGATCATATTTCCTTGTCTTCTCTTGGTAAATGTTTACATTGCTGCAGTAAAAGGGGCACTGCATGATCTGGGCTAACAGGGGACTGTGTGTTTAGAGATAGTAATGGGAGCCTGCATCTCTGCTATCACCAGATGAGTGCAGAGAAGGTTTGCAGGTACAAAATAGCACCCCTGCGGGGGCTTGAGTGGTCCCATTCTCAGGAGTAAATCCTCATTCCATGAAGTCAGTTCCTACTGTTAGATAAGCTGACTCTGTGGCACAACAATGATGGGGAATAAAATGATAGGAAGTGAACACAGTGACCTGGCTGTTTTTTTGCTCTTCAGGGAAGACGCTCAATGACATTCCAACTGATCCATTTTAGGGGAGTAGATACACACACTGAACCCTGCTTTTGCCACCCCTACTGCTGCGTTCCAATCGCCACTTGTCATTTTTAAGTGTTTCTTTAAAGACTGAACCCTTCTCAAAGGTTCCAGTGGCATCTTTGAAATCTGATAGAAATCTAAAGTCAATGTGTGTGCCAGTCAATGCCTTCGATTTACATTCTCCAGGAGGAACTCCAGGATTCATCTCAGTGGAAATGAAGTGAAAGAATGGCAGACTGAGATCCAAGTAAGCTCCATACTTAGAGGGATAAGGAAGAATGTGTGGGCCTGATATTTCTGAGTCTGAAATGTTTTCAGACTCAGAAATATTAGGCCCAGAAGAATGACTTTTTCTTATGCAGTAAAAAAAAAAAAAAAAAAAAAAAGCAATTCTAAATTTCCGATCCTGACAAAGGCTGTCATTATTCCTGCTGCCCTTAGACACCTATTTCAACTTTTTGCAACTTACCTTTGCAGTAGCTGGTGGGAAAAGAAAGCTAAGTAACACTAAAGTGATTTTGTGGCTAACTCAGTTATGCAGTGCGTAGGAAATCTGGATTCAGCTCCCAGCATTGTTTTGGATGTGCTGTGTAATTGAATACACGGTGTCTGTTCACTTCAGTTCTCCCTCCATCAGCTAAAACTGAGAACAGTTCCATATCATCAGAAGGTAAGAGATCAAAATAGACATAGGCCAGTAAATATCATTCTTTAACTGGGTTTTACTCTTTCTGTGAGAATTAACAGTGAGACAAGGCTTTTAGGGACAGTCTCTTTCTTAAGAACAAAATTTAGTTGACATTCATTAGTATTTTACAAAATACTACAACTCTCAGCAGACTTTCTCATGCTAGGTTTCTTCATCGAGAGGGTGGTGTAGCACTGGGAGAGGTCACCAAAAGTGGTTGTGAAATTTCCATCTTTATATATTTTTAAGAGGCTGTGGGGCCAAGCCGTGGTTGACCTGATCTGGTGTTGGCAGCACTCCTGCTTTGAGTGGGAGGCTGGACTGCAGATCTCCAGAGGTCTCTTCCAACCAGCATTTCTGTGACTCTGTGAATCTAATTAGCTTCATCCTACATGGAAATATCAAAGTTATTTTAGGAAATATCTGTATCTGTGTGCAGTAGAAGCAAAGAAGAAAAGTGTTTATTATCCTTTATTACTAGGATTGAGTAAGTATACTGTCAAAGGCAAACTCTTGAATAGCCCAGCTTTCTGGCTCTCTTGAAGCAAAACTAAAGACAGATATTAGATTAGATTAGATTAGATACGTTATCAATTTTTCAAATTAATTTTTCTATTATATCAATTGGTTACGCATCTTACATAATAATTTATTTGACAACGCCATCCTGGTTTCACTTCTGTATAATAATGCTAAACAAAAAAATTGTCAAGCATTAACTCTACAAACATATTGCAAACTGCAGCTTAAGTATGTCAGTGTCTTATGAGGATACTTGAGGCTGAAATACCTTCCCTACCTACAGACTTTTCAAACTAATACATATATGCTCTACAGAGTTAACAGCTGCTGCTATTCCACTAATGGGAAGTATTTTCTCTCTCTTGTATTCCAAATAAATCATTATTCACATCTTTCTGTCTTATGTTCAAGGTCCAGATAGTCCCATCTCTGTAATAGAAACCAGTAGAACTTAATGAGTTCTCTCAAAACTCAGAGTGACTTGTGTGTACTCTCTTATACCTATTAATGCTAAAAGCTCTCACATAAAGAAGAACTGTAGTGTAGTAACAACATGAGGTTCTCATTTTATATTTTTGTGTTTACTCCTTATTAGTATTTCACGTATATGAACTGATATAAAAAGAGTGTGCATGCATATTTACAAGGATGCACAATGCAATGAATTCTGCATCATTCTATTAATGGGTTTTTGAATCATTTTTTTGAGGGGGAGGAGAATTGTTGCATTTGAGTGTCACTTGGTCCCTATGCATATATGAAAAAAGTATGAATGACGTGCCAGGAATTAAGGAAATGAAAGATGCAGAAAGTCAAGGCACTGAGTGGATGTTGGCCTTAATTTCCTCCTGTCATCTTACTGGTATCTTTCATGCTTATTGAATACCTAAATTCTCCATCCCTGCAGTTTTTGTCTCGAGAAAAGGTGTAGTAAGTGTACTAAAGAATAATTATTTTCCTTCCATGCACATTAATAATTTAGGTGTTCCTTTTAAGCACAAAGTTCCGGCTTGTTACTCTGTGTCTGTATGCTGGGAGAAAAGGGTAGGAAGAGAAGCAATGACAGCACTATTTTGGCTGGGACTTTGGGAGCTCCAGTGCTGAGCTGTGCAAGCTGCCCCAGCAGGAGCTGCAGCCTCATGGCTCCCAAGGTGAATTGGAGTTGATCCATTTCATCCTTACTTTGGGCTGGTAATGCACTGCCCTTGGCACCTCACCACTCCACCAGCAGAACACAGGGAATACAGGGAAAGGTGCATACCCTGCTGTCCTGAAGGGAAGTGTTTTTCTGAGGATGTAGATTCCCTAGGAGGGAGACTCAGCCATGAGAAAGGTTTGTTAGAGGGCTCCCCTGAGGTACAGCCAGGGGCACACGTGGGCAGTGAATGCCACAAGTCAGGAGGAGGGCACGCTGTGACTGGATTGTGGGGTCTCCATCTCCTACAGCCAGCTAGCACTGTGGGACTGGGGAGGACATCTGCCTAAATGGCAGAAGATGAAGCAGAAGCACCAAATCAGAGTGGGCTCTGTTCTTCTGCCTGGGATTTTTTTTTTTTTTTTTAGGGTGAATACAATAGACTGATCCTAGTTTCAAGAGGTAAACAGCAGTGAAGGGTGCTGTGCCTGCCAGAGCTGCCTGGACTGGCTCTGGAATGATATCCAAACACAGATACCTACTTTACTCTCTTCCTTAGGGGTCCTTGCACTGTGTTTTTTGCCATTACATCCAAAGAGTGTGGGTGCAGGGATGTAGCAAACAGCTGCCTTGTGTCACTCGCTGTCTCGTTCTCTGCCTGGGCAGGGAGCAGTGTTTCAGCGGGGGATGTCTGTCTAAATCTGTACTCTGCTCTGTGTTTATGTTGGAAATGGAAAGATCAAAGCATGTGCTTGCAGTTAAAAATGGAGACTGTGTAATTAGGGATCTCCTCGCTCCGAGTCACATGTGCTTGTACATGCACTCACATACATGAGATACTCCTGCCCTCATCACCGCCCCATCCTGGGACAGGAGACAGCTCTGAATCGAGCTGTTCCTTGCCATGGCCATCAGAGGTCAGGGCTGCCTTTGAAGGGAAGTGGCTTAACCTTATCTGTGACTAATGTTGTCTGCAGCGAGGAGAGATCCAAGACCATGTGATGATAGTGGCCCTGTTCAGTCAGAACAAGGCCCTGCCCAGCCTGGTGTTCTGTCACAGACTGCAGTGCTGGAAGTGTAAGAAAAGAGCATAAAATGGTACTGGAGAGGACTCCTTTTCTTGATGTCTTTCTGGTGGTCAATGTGGAGGCACTTTCTGAGCTCCAGGCTGTATCTGAATTGCAGTATATAGTGGCTGTTAGAGACCCATGAATTTATCTAATTTTTTGAATGCACTTATTCCTTTCAACTCTACATCAGTGAACATCCACATTCAACTACCAACTGCGTAAAAAACATTTCCTTTCTATTATAAGAGCAATTACTCCATTTGCTTTCTCCATCCCACTCCATGCTAAATACCTCAATCACATCCAAGTTCAGCTATTGTTTGTCAAGCAAACGAGTCCTTGTGTATGAAGTCTCTTCTACTAGAGAAGCCATTTGGTACCTCTGATGTTCTTGTTGCTTCTTCTCACTCTAATGTACCTTTTTGAGATTGCACAAACAGAATTGCAGACAGTGCTCAAGGAATCACACTGGGGAATGACAAAATTGCAGAATAATGTTTTCCATTTTGTTGCTTCTTCCTTTCCCATTTGTCCTTGGCAGTGTGTGAGTTATCAAGTTGCTCTGTTGTTAGAAGGGCCTACAGGGAGAGCCTTGGAGACTCCTGGAGGAAGGATGTGGATAACAGGACATGATTTATCTGTTTAATTTATGTTGGACTGTTTGATTTTGCAAAATTAACTTCCTCCCTGAAGAAAGATGTCAGATGAAATTTTCAGTTGAAAGGTGCAAGGGGAGAGTGAGAGATTAGTGTTCAGAGCAGTGCAAAGTTGTGTGCTTTGATCCTCCTGCACACTCACTGCTCTTCTCCACCATGTGTCTTGCCTATAGGACACAGTTTTGGGGGGACTTATCCAAAAGCTGCCAACCAGATTGTTTCCCTTGGATCAGACCCTATCGAATCAGTTATGTCCTTGGCTTTACACATGCAAAAGAAGCACTTCATTAAAAGAAACAAAATACTTCCCAGAGTCTGACAGCTTGCATTTTAACTATCACCCCTAACAAGGGACCTTAAAACTGACCCCAAGACTTAATTTAACCATTACAATTCCATTAGTCTAATTTGTCATGAAACGTTTTTAACTAATTACCTGCATTTGTAAGTTAGTCCACATGTCATGAGATAAGAAGTCAAGCATAGTCATAGGTCACTGCTCTGGGCTGCCATCACATAACACAGACCCTAGATGAAAGGGAATTCAGAGTTGATAGGAGGAATCCAAATGACAGCTACTCAGCCAGTACAAGGCAGTCGTGGCTGTAATGTAAAAATTAGACCATTGTTTTAGAAGTGGTGTTTTGGAAAAGATGGGGCATGCCCTCATTAGCAGAATAAGGTCTAGGAATACTGAGCATTCCTCGTAAGCATTTGTCTTGAAGGTGGTAATTTGATAAATACAGGTCCCCACTAAAACCATTTGCTAAATTTGGCAGACAACAGTATTAAATATTTATGACTGAATTTAGAGCTGTCCCTTTTCAAAGAGACGTGATTATATCCTGAATGGCACTTTAAAAAGCTCATTTGGGAACTTTTGTTGGTTTCCTCAAACAACAAATGTTGAAACAGAGGAAAAGACCAATTAGGAGTCTGATTAAAGGTTGCTCAAGCCTTTCACTGAATAGTTTGGATTTGGCTCCCTATTACTTGTTGGAAATCTGCCCATGAATTTATAGTGGGAGCTACAACATGCTGTGTGCCACAAACACCTCTCTCTCTTAGATCTAGGCAACTGTAAACTTCCCCTCATTTCTCTTGTTCCAGTGCCTGTGACATTCCCCCTGAGACTAGATGAGGAGAAGGATATGGTACGTGATTAATGCAGGATGAAGCATTCAAAAAATTTTCTCATTCTTGTTCCTGTTTCCTTCCTCAGTGAGCGGAGGTGCAGAGGGAGGTCACCCAGAGTGATTCCCCCATCAATACAGAGCGTCACCATCACACTTTTGGCTGCTGCTGCTGGGTGTGAGGGGTAATTAAATCTCTGCCTCCACCCCAGCTCCCCATCCCTTGCTGTTCCTTACAGACAGCAGATGCCATTGAATTCTTCACTTCCATCACTCATTGGATCAATACAAAGGGCCGGCAACGACACAGCTTTACTGGTCAGGCCAGCCCTACCTTTGTACTCCCTAAGTACAGGCTCTGTCCAAGCCATAAATCACAGCTACTCTAAATTATAGAGGCTGCCAACACATCAGAGGCCTGGAGTGGGAGCTCCCTGTGATCACAGCAGGGAGGGGAGGATAAGGAAGGCCCTGACCAAGCTGTCTGTTTTGTACTCAGGAGCTTTATTCAGACAGCAAGGAAGAGTGCCTGGGAGCCTTGTGTGCTCCTCTTGCCTGCCGCAGTGGCTCAGCAGTGTTCTGGGGTTACCTGCTGTCCTCAGGAAAAATCGAAATCCTCCTTCTCAAGGCCATAAGGCTGTCACTGGGATTAGGAAGAAACTTCCTTTGCTGGCATTTTACTGCAGACTTGATACCTGCATGTACCCTTTCTTTGCATCCCTGTGGGGAGAGAGGACTGACTCATTGATTTGCATCTTCCTCTTACCAGCAGCCAGCACTGGGAGTGCTCAGCCCTCTGTCAGGGGGAGGAAGAGCAGTGCCCACTGTCCCCAGCTCCTGCCACACAGCCCTGCACGCTCACACTGCTCAGTGGTGTGCACATCATGGCACTTCTTTCTTTCCTGTGTGGAAGATCACCTGTTATTTTCTACCAATATTCCTCCAAATCTTTCAAGATAAATGAATCTTCAGATCTCCAAATCTTTAGCCTGTCTGAAACCAGCATAAAATATCTACCAGTCTGCAATGAAAAATCACAGACAATCCATCCTTTCGATCTCTTGCTTTTATCCTAAGCTGATAAGGGAGGCCCTCCTGTGCTTGTCAGCTTTGCATTCTTGGTGTGTGCAGCATAGCTGAGGATTGCAGATTAAAGGTGAAGAGTTGAACAGGGAAAAAATGCAGGAGTGAAGCAGCTGTTTAATGAGATAGGGGGGCTTTCCTCTTGAAAACTGCTTATCCATATCCTGTCTCTTGGTAATTGCTAGTATTTTCTTTATGGGGAATGCTAGCACTGTTTTCCTGGTTTAATATATTTTACCCACTTGCATGATCATCTTTTCACTTTGGTAGGTGAAACCATTATTTATGAAATTGTGAATGTCAACAGCATTTTTTTTTAAGCTGCTTAGTACTGTCCTGTGCATCTTTTGTCTTATAGTTAGAACAAAGTTCAAGTGTGCTAAGGAGTTAAAGCTCAATGTGTAACTAAGTTTGAGCCCTTGCAGTTCCAGGTTTGGAAACTCCTTTCCACCCAAGTCTCTCTCAATCTCCAACAGAACATATAAAGTTACTAATCCAGATATTGTTGCATTGACTTTCAGTGGTGGGATGTGCTGTGCTGATAGAATCAAACATTTGAAAGACAAGCCCTGGCAGCTGTTTTAGCCTGCTCAAGTCACCGTCTGTCTTTCCACTAGAAATATTTTCATTTTTGAAAACTCCTCCCTATGCCTTGCCCTGTTTTTCAGGTAGACCCTTCACCTCCTGGTGTCCCTAAGGATATCAGGTAGGACAGCTTCATCACCGGTCCTGGTGTCTTCATCAGTGATGTAATTTGCTGGGATATATCTCCAAAAAGAGATGTAAGAATCCATCATTACAAAATCTGCATAAGCTTACAGGGGCCAGAGCAGCTAATAAGGATCACTGGGAAAAGACCAATGCATGTGTGCAGCCATTTGTACCTACCACTGTCTTTGCTGGTCTCTGGAGAGGTGCTGGGAGAGCACAACAGCCACTGGTGGAGAAAAACAAGAGAAGAGGAAGGATTCATCTGCCAGGAAGAGATGCAGTCATGACTCTGGCTTGGTGTGATAAACAGCATGTGCTGTTCAGAGATCTGGCTGTGCACAGGCCATATTTCCCCTGATCTCTCTCCAACTTGGAGATCCTTCTGCTGTGGTTGATGTGAACAAATCTCATTCTTTGTATCACCTCCATTGCAAATGAGGTTAAGAAATGGGAACATTTCAGGGTTAGAAGGAGTGATCTGTGACTTTTCAGATACCAGAAGTTCCCGATCTTTTTTGTACAGATAATGTCAATGTTTATATATGTGTAAGTGATAACAGGGAGGTTGGAGAAATGCTGGGATTTTGAGCTGGGATTGGAGGGTTGCTGTGAGGTGGGGGCTTCTGAAATGGCAGAGACTTGGGATCACAGTCTGGAGAAGATGAATGCCTTGGCTTGAAGTGTATTGCCACAGTCTGGAGCAGGAAATCATACTGGGTTTGAGATGTGGAACAGAAGAGAGAGAAAATCTGCCTCACAAGGGATTGAAGGAATTTATTTTAGGGACTTCAAGGACTGAAGTAACTCATTTCACATGACTTTTCCTGCTCTATCCCATGCTCATGACTGCATGCAACAGTCATTTTTGCTGATGGAAATTTGGTCGCTGTATTTTCTGTTCCACTGTCATCTCCTTGTCTCTTTACTTGTCCATACAGTATCATATACCCTATGGCATCATATAATTAAAATAGATGATTATGCAGATGTAAGTGGATCCCTAAGGAAATTTAGCACATGGACATTACACCACAGGCAACTTTTAACTGATTATGCAGCTACTAGGAAGTTTCTTCTTTTTAAACTTAAAAACATCTTAACTTTTTTCCTTCTTTTTTAATGCTAACAGCTTAACATTTTCCTCTCCAGATAAGCTCTGAAATGGAAGAGAGAGAGCAGCATACCTTATGGAAGTGAAGGCTGTAGGTTTATGGGTTTAGAAGTCTCTGAAAAGCACAAAAATATTTCCTCCCATTCGCAACACCCCTCCCCCTGCACACAGAGTGCAGACCCTGTATACATTTGGTTTCCAGATCTGTGATTCCCACCCTCCTTTTTATAAGCTGTGAATTTTTTTCCTTTCAAAGCACAGATTTTACCCCTGTCCTATGCCTCCAGGGAAGCTTTTGTCCTATGAGTGCCCTAGGCTTTTAAAGAATGTGGAAACTTCTTGGTTTATTCTGTTTCTGTTCTGCTACCTCCAGTTCCTGAATTCTGTTCCTCTGTGGCCCCTGCTAATGCAGTCAGTCCCCAGTGGGGGTTTTCTCTGCAGTTCCAGTGAAATGTGGCTGTGTGCACAGGGACTGCAGCCTTCTAGCCAGCATTCTTTTCTTGTTATTTAGTAGAGAAGAGGTATCACTTTTTCCCCCTCTCCATCATCAGCCTGATTTTATTACAATCACATAATGCCAACACTGTTCATGTTTCCTCATCCCAAGACTTGGTGGATCCATTCAAACACCGTGTAAATCCCTCTCTATTCTCAGTAGCACCTTTATGATGGTATTGCCTTTCCAAGCTACAGTTGATCTTGCAAGCCTTCACACCAGCTAATCCAACCTCTTTTGGCTTCTTTCCCAAAGGTGCAGAGTTCTAAGGGGAACACTCAGCAAGGATATTTTCATTCAGTATCAGTGGATCCAGAATTTCTTATTTTCTTAGACCTACAGGGCTGCTCACTCCTCTCCATTACTAGCAGCTATGAGGGATAGATACTGCTTACAGAATATAATAATTCTAAAAGGAAATAAGACAAAATAAGGAATCTAAAAGCTGTTTGTGTTTTCTATCTGTAGGTACAAGTCAGGTAGAGCTGCCTTAACATTTGTGCTCCTGATTAAGGAATAGCCTGTTACATAATAAGCAGTGCATACTCTTTTCTGAGAGCAATCTTGCAGGAGAAACCACCTGGGTCGATGGAGCAAGGATTAGCTGGTGCCTGAAGCAGAGACTGTATAGACAGCATCTCCAACAGTATTCCTCAGAGCAGCTTGCAGAACTCTGGCAGATCATAGCAGAAGTCTTCTACTTTATTATGTGCTGAAAAGTAACTGGTTTTTACACATTAGACACTAATCAAGGTCACCCTTTCATTGCTGAATGCTCTGCATTTACTGCTCTCTTGGCAGGAGGGCTTGCTCTGCTCCTGTGTGTTCAGAAAACAAACCAAAATAAAATAAAAGGAGAAGAAATCCTTTGGCCAACCATCTGTTGGAACAGAGGCCACGGACACAGTGCAGATACAAATGCCTGGATGCATTTTGCAGGTGTGCCCTGTGACCCATCTTTCCGTGGAGAAATTCACTGGGAAAATAGATTGCACTAGACTGTTCCTGCAACTGCAGTTAATCGTGCCTTTTCTATATTACTGCTACAGGATTAACACAAACATTGCTTCTATTTTCAGGCTTATCAAAGGCAGCAGCACATCTCTCTAATCTCCTATTTCCCTGCTCTCTTTAAAGTGTTTAAATGAATGGAGCACTGATGAGCAGGGATGTGGTGCCAGCAGGGATGGTGTCATTTAATGCCTCGCTATTTATGCTATTTAATGCCTGTGTGGCTTTATGTGCCCTGGGTGACTTGCAAACCATCTGGCACCCTCCACCCTTTCACAGGACAGACGGAGGTGTAGACAGCACCTTCACTTGTCTCTGGTTCAGAGAGTGACCAGCAGCAGTAAAACAGTCCAGTTCTGATGTGCCTGCTCCTACACAGCCTGCACCTGCTGTCATTGAAGGATGAAGCTTGGAGGCCACAGATTGGTGACCCTTGATACCAGGCAGTCTGGATCTCAGTGAGCTGTGGGCATTTACCTACATTCCTGTTGGACTGCTTGGCACACACAACCTGGATTTTTCTTACAGCTGTAAAAAGCATAATGATATCTGATCTGCCCAGCACCTGTTTGTGCACTGTTAACTTGTCAAAAGGTTTCAGACAAGCTGGAATCAGCAGAATTGCATGTGTCATATCAGCTCCTTGTCCTAAGAGTCCTACAGCTGGATTTGCAGTATCATTGAATGACAGCCTGAATTTTTAGCTGTATTACTTACACAAATCACAAATACTTGGGTTGTGTCCTCCAATCTGCTAGGAAGTGGGCTGAGATCCACCCTGCAGCTTTCACACCACTGTCAGCTGGCATTAACTTCCAGTCATTTTTTCCTTTGAGGCCAGATCGAAATCAGTGACCTAGAAGTAAAATACTCTGTATTTTGTTAGCAAGCAGTCCCTGGAGTTGTGCAGTCTAAACTGGGATGTTTT
The DNA here is from genome assembly GCA_013389925.1 of Aegithalos caudatus. Lineage (NCBI taxonomy): Eukaryota > Metazoa > Chordata > Aves > Passeriformes > Aegithalidae > Aegithalos > Aegithalos caudatus. The sequence goes on along the minus strand of WEIU01023077.1, from coordinate 195,762 downwards.
CTCAGTGAGCTCTTTCGTATATCTTCTATGGCAATTGTGCTGTAATTACCACAATCCTCTTTCTGGAAGCAGAATTTATTAATTGCTTTCCACTTCCTCCGATGCATTTCTGCTCAGATCACAGTGAAATAAAGAACTTTCTTTAGTATGTAGAAGGGTTATGATATCCTACTGTAACACATTCATTTTCTATGGTGACAATCAGAGATCATATTATGGATTCACTGATATTCCTGCAAGGAGAGCAAACTGGAAACTGTGTTGAACACTTACTGCACTGCCTGTTAGCAGTACAGCTGTGGGATCTGACCCTGAAAATGCTCAGTTCTGGGAGAATATTTGCAGAAGTAAAGAGTAGTCATGTGTAGAAAAATTTTCACAATCAGCCTTCATGTTTATGGGATGGATCACTTGTGGACAGTGCTGAGAGTCTGCTGGGAAATGCTGGCTGCCCTTGGCAGTGCCATTGCTGGAGGTTCATTTTATTCAGCATTTTAAGGAAGTGCCCAGCTCACATTGTAACTTTACTGCAGTCTGTTCATATGAATAAGTTATGTCTCCATTTTTTCTGGAGTTCAGATTCTGTGGTCAGATTCAAGGTCAGATCCAGCTGGTCACTCTATGGCAGTGTATAATGAATTGCCAGCATCCCAGAACATACAAAATTGGAGATTAGAAGCAGCTCCACCTTATTATCATGATAGTCAATTGCAAGTGGTAGTGCAGTGGATAAAGGGCAAGGTAATGTAACATGTGAGTGGAATAGCTCTCAATCTGTGTATTATGAAATTGTCATTCTGTGCCACTGTTCAGCATAAATGGACTAATCTTCAGTTTGAAAATGAGGAGAGCTTGACTGTTAAAGAATAGGTCATTTGGCTTGTGGCAGCAGCAGAAGATGCTGTAATATTAGCTGTAAGAACTTGTGCATTCTTGGTAAGGAGATAAAAATGATTAAATTGCACTGCTTGCTTCTCTATCTTTTAAAGTAATTCATATTTGGCCCTGGATTCAGCTAAGCATTTGCATAATTCCTCAGGCCATTCCTATTCAGCCATGCATTTCAGTTTGTGCTTAAGCTCAAGCAAGTGCTGAAGCTCTTTTCAGTTCCAGGGACTTCAGCCTTGCAGAACAAAGTCTGGGCTGTTACTTTGTTTCAGTAGCTTCTGAGGTTGCTGTGCTGTAGCAAATGGAAGTTTCCTTTGTATGTACCAGATGGAAGTTTGTATTTGTTGTATTATGGGTTGAATACTCTTTAATGACTCAGAAAGGTTAAGGGTGAAGATGTTGGGGCCCTGGAGAGGATAATTTTTAATAGAGTCCTCTGTTGGAAATCCAAAAGCCAGAACAGGGGTCACGTCTCCGAAGAGTTTCACGGACTCTGCAAAACTGGCAGTCACACTGACTGCCTCCCTTCCGCTGGGCTCCTCCTGGAAAGGAATGAGCAGAGCCAACGGGAAGGTTTTGTTGGGCTCTTTGGGACATGGAGCTCTTCAGGCTGAATTCTGATCCAAATTATGCTCTGTTTTCCAGAGAACTTTCTCAACTTTGGTAGGGTTGTGCCAGGTGGTAGCCATTTGTGATGTGAATTGTAGTTTTAATGTATCTTTCAAAAATTTCAGTATTACTTTATGTATTTGTACTGTGCAAACTTGGGAGGGAGAGTTGGAGAAGAACCTTGATACACTGATTTTTTTTTATTTTGTGGGGCTGGAAAGTTCAAAACATTTTGCCTGGCATTATAAAGCTCTTGTTGTGTCGGTTCAGTTTAGAATATGTCAGCCAGCAGAGTTCCACTGCTTCGTGAAGATGTGTGTGGGAACTGGAAATTTTTAAAATGGGATTGACCCCAATTTAAAATGAAATGTTTGGTTATGGCTTTTTATAGGAAATACAATGAAACAATTAACTTTTTTTTTTTTTTCCTTTGGAAAAAATAATTTTCAAACATTTGGTAGGAAACCCTTTACAGAACAGATTTATGGCCTGAAGTCTTGTTCACAGTCAAACTGGTGGGAATTTTGCTGCTGACTTTCATGTAGCCATTTTACTGAGGTTTTCTTTGCAGCAGGAGGGATTGTGTGACTCTCTATCTGGAGGTATTAATGTAACTTCAAAGCTTCTTGGCCCACTTCAGAAATAAAGAATATTCTTACATATCCCACTGACTTGTTGGAGGTCTTGCTTTATTGAAGGTAACATGATTTTTGTCTCTGTCCCAGAGAACCACAAGGAACTCAATCTATATTTGTTAAAATGGAGACCAGCAACATGTTCTTCTAATATAACAGTAGCAGAGGAAAGGGCAAATGTCCAGGTTAGTGCTCTGCTTTGCTGGGGTGTTTTCACATCGTTGCTTTAAAATGTTTGTTCTGTGGGGGAGAATCACTGCAGCTTCCAGATGTAGGTGTTCACAGGCAGATTCTGTTTCAATGCAGTGCTGTGCATGATTCTGTCTCTGCCTGCACCCAGTGCATGAGATGATTCACCTGCCCCTGGATTTTACTTTCTGTATAGCAGATTTTATTAATCCCCAGAAAGCTCTATCTGGAAGCTGGTTTTCCACCCCAAACTGAGGTCTTGCTATTAACAATCTTCTATGAGCATGGAGCAGTTCATTCCATTGCTGAGTCCTTTGTTACCTCTTCTTCACATGGGACAAAGGGTCAACAATAGTGAGAGAAGGAAGAGAAAGGATTGGAAGAATCAGAGGAGGAGGAAAAGGAGAACTCAGTGATCTCTTCTCATGAGATACATGCATTTGGAAATCTGATAAAATATGTTTGTAATGTTTTTCATAAGAAACATTAAATGAAAGCACAGTTAGTCTTGGACTTAACCTACCCATTTTCCCTTGGATTTAGGGCTAGATCAGGGCAATCTTCCAGTTCTGCACTTCAAGCCCATCTCTACCTGCTTTACTGGCAAGCTGCACCACACTGAGGACAGCCTCTGTCTACCTCTGTGTGATAGACACAAAAAGAACAGGTTCTTCATGGAAGAAGTGATTCCTAGGAAGGGCCTGAGAGCTGAGTTTCAAAAGCATCTTGTTCCCAAAGAAAGGCCAAATTTTTCAAAAGGGCTGAACAACAAGCACTCCTGCTGTGACAGATGGCTGAGTATTTCAAAAGATCTTGCTATTAAAGCTGGCTGGAGATTCTCTATTCTCTTGTTTTTGACAGGAACTTGGGTTTTCTGTTAAACACAATAATAGTGCAGAATGGACAGATTTTCCTTCCAGCATTCTATTTTTATGTGAATGTTTTAATTGTCTTGGTCAGGGAAACTCTCACTCCTGTAATACATTGATTTACACTCACTGTCCTGGATAGCCTGACAGACACTTCTCAAAGTCTGATCCTGGGTTCTGAGCCCTCCAGTGGCAATGAAGCTGTTCCAAAGCTCTGGATGAACACAAGGGTGCTGTGTGTGATGTGGTGGGCAGAATGTGCTGCTTCCAGACAGGTTTTCTTGGTTGTCTTTTAGGTCTCCTAGAGTGGATTTAGTTTTGAGATACTTGATTTGGGATCCTGAACACAAGATTTCCAGTGGGTGAATGTCTTCACTTGTCGCTGCTCACAGGTAGGACTGGGAGTGAAAGGCAAGCTGTGATTGTATGTAGCTGAACATGCAGAAAGTAGGATCTTGGAACTTGAGGCTGTTTCTCAAAATGTGCACTTTAACATTTCCATGATTTAACTTTCCCATCCATAAATAGGAAGTCAATCTCCATCATCAGTGAAGGACTTAAAAAGTTCAGTGTTTATACATGCAGCTTTGGAGAAGCAGAAATGAAAAAAAATAAAAATCCTTTTCTTTCATCTGAATGTCTCAAAGCTCTTCTAAACTCTTTATTAATTGAGCAGTCATAATGATGTGCCAATGGGGATGAAGGGGGAGGAATAATTTACAGGTGGGAGAAATGAGGCATGAATGACTTGCTAGGCTTACCGTGCCATGCTGTTAGTGTGTGTCAGATCCAGACAGATACCTTCTGTCCTGTCTCCTTTTGCATCTGTGATGGGTGGCTGGGAGCATCAGTTTCCCCCCCCTCCCTGCTTCCTACTCTTCTTCTGTAGGGAACCCCACTCCTCATCCCCAGGGTGCTGATTCATGGAAGTGCAAGGAGTCCATGTGTCACTTCTCTGAGGGAGCAGGCCTGGAAGCTGGGACATTTGTTTCAACTCCCAAGTTCCACCTACTGGACAGGACACAGCGAGAGAGTCAACTCCACTGCATGGGAGAAAGGAATAAGGAAATGAAACTTCTGGGTGCTCTTAGAGCAATGGCACATTCTACTCTGCCTTCCTCCTCCTGACCTTGTGCACAGCTGGATTTTGGTGTGCTGTCCGCTGCACACCTTCCACAACTATTCAGTTTATACCTTTGCTTCACTGAGCAGAGTAGCTCAGGAATATCTGACCTGGCTCTGAAATACCAACTCACCTCTGAGAAACAACAATGTCCCCTTTGTCACTGTGTCTTTCTTGACTGAACTCCTGTATCTGGGGTCAGTACACTTTAGTACAGAAAACATTGAATCTTCTGGCATATATAGAATAAACGAGCACAAGGTAAATTAAAAATTTCTAAAACTTACAGAATGGAGAGGATAAAACTACTGCTTAGAAAAATACCTAGTGCAGAACTTCATCTAGAGTTTGGCTAAGAATCCTGTTTAAACTTAGTTCTTAAACACAGCTGTGAAACTCATGAAGATGTCACATCAGTAGCTCACCCAACAACCTTGAGAGCCTCCTGGGAAGGTAATCACAGCATCAATAGTGAGCAGTAATTCTAGCAGGCTGCTTTTCTCATTCCTCTGGCTACTCCTTGTTGAGCTCCTGTAACTCCAGACATGAAGATTTTCTTTTACCCAACGTGGTTCCAACTGCTTCTCCCTATCATATTATTCATATCTGAAAGGCAAAGGAAAAACATTAACATAAATGCTGGACCCTGGAATACAAGTCTTTTATTTAACTGACAGGGCTTATGGTTACCTTCAGACATAGTTTTTAAAGTAGTTTTTAGCTGGATGACAGAGATAAGCCCTCCAGGAAAAAGCAGTGGTAAAGTTGTGGGTCATTATAAATATTTTGTTCTCTCTGTAGTCATGTTTTTCATTCTTTTTCAGTTTATGTATCTTGTAAAAATTTTCCAGTAAATCTGCTACCTTCTATGTGGTGAATTTAAGCCTATTGATTTGTAGCAGTCCTAATTGCATTTTACAGAACCCCTACTACCTCAGGGACCAGAGCTTGAAAAGTCCTGTTTAGTGAAATGGATTGTCTTCCACAGGTCATTGACACCCTATATTCTGCCTTATCTAAATTAGCCAGTCTCCAGTATTCTCTGATCTAATCCCAAAAGTAGGGGTGTGTGTTATGTGCAGATATAATGCTTACACATACATTTCTATTGAGCAGTCATTGGAAAAGGAGCTGAAAGCAGGTAGAGCAGCTCAGTGCCTGCTAACAGCTGGCTTTTCTGCAGCTTGGCAGGTGATGGAGTTCCTTCAGGAGCCCACTGCCAATGGTTAGCACATGCTGTTGTGAGAAATCTCATCAGTCAAAAAAGTCCCATAAATAATTTAGAGGAAAGCAATTAGCACACACAGCTGTAGCTGTTTGCAAAGTCACAGTTATACCTGCCAGGGCAATCTGGAAATGGAAATTTCAAAACCATTTCTTGAAGTGGCCAGAACTGTCTAACTTGGAGCTAAGGCTGATGGGTAGTTGTTGATGAATAACGAGCAAATTGCACTTTCATGTTTTTTTATGTATAATGAAATCCAGGAGAGAATTTTAGTATTTTGTGCATAGTGGGAGAGTGATCAAAGGGGTGCACAGTTTTAAAAACTCCAGCAGTCAAGGCCTTATCATTTTCAAGGGCTCTGCAATTCATTCAGCTTCAGAGCAGGGGGGACAGATTTTAACAGAGACTTGGACATGCATTTTGAAGGCATCAGCTAGTTAGAGTTTGTCTGTATGTACAGACTGCTCAGAGAGGACAGGCAGGAGGAAAGGGAAGAAGATATTGTTTGAAGTATCTCATCTGAGTATGCTTGCCGTGACAGATCGATGAGAGCAAATTGTCTGAGGACTTCTGAGCAATGATAAAAGGGAAGGGAACCTGCTCTTTAAGAATCTCAAGCAACTACAGGGAAGGTGTGAAAACAATGTATTTTTGTTTGTGCAGGTGAGTCCTGAGAAGGGGTATCAAACATTAAACCTAGAGATGACACAAGGCTGTGTAAATAGAGCACATGTAAATGTATTCTAGGAGAGGGTTAGAAGTCACCTACCATGACACTATATTGGGACAAGGGGACAGACAACATAACATCGCAAGATCCTCTCAGCATTTCTGAGAGCTGTGCATTCAGTAATGGTATCTCTGCTAACTGAATTCCTAAAACATGTTCATCTTCACAGGATCCCCCCTTGGCTAGGGAATTATTATTCCTGTTACCAGCTGGAAACTAAATCACAGCATGTTACCACATGAGGCAATCCCAGTCCTAAACTCTAAGATTACTTCCTCTTTCTAAGAGGGAACACTGTATTGTAAAAAAAAAAAAACCCATTCAAATGTGGGTTGCTCATAGTATGAATGCTACAAAGCATTTCAACTATACTTAAAGACCATCTGAATTAGAAAAGACTGGAGTTAGAATTTATAGCAGTGGCATTATTTTATTCTGCAACTCTCCTGTGGAAAAACAAGTCCCAGTTTCCACTGTTGTCTGCACCATTTGACCAATTCTTCTAAATCCAGCTGCCATCACCTAGCTAAAAAAGCAGCAGAGAAGCCCAAGAACCCAGCTGCCACTTTTGGGTGGTTTCCATCCAAGGAAAATTCCACGGGTGAACCTTAGAGAGTAACCAAAAGCAGCAGCTGCTCACTGACTGTCAGCTGGATGAAAATCCCTGCAGTCAGTCAACAGCCTGCCCCAGCTGGTCTGGCCTCACAGAGTCAAGTAAGGCCTCCTGTAAGTGATATTAATGGGAGTCTATGTAGAAATCTTTTACAATAGATTTTGTTTGACTGCAATGGGAACTTTAACACATTATGGCAGCACACCTACCTGGACTGCATAATGATTAGCTGTTAATGTGTTTAGGTAAGAGGCTCAAATATTTCATTTGCTTATTTCTTTCATTTTTTTAACACTTACTAGCTCTTAATAGAAATGGGGAATGTGAACAATGTCCTTCAGAACTGCAGATGAATAATTGTTCAGCAGCCAGAGTTTCAGTAACTTTGAAAATCTTCCTTGAACAGAAATTCAGCCTGGGGTGAATCATTGGTCACTGGGGTGAATCTGGAGTATTTTGTGGTTTTTCTTCTTGTGAGTTAATCCAATTTTATCCCAATTTAACATGTTAAAATATATATAGATGGGATCGTTGTGGCTCTTCTTTAAGCCAACTTAACACATTTTATAAGATTCTAAATCACATTATCTTCTGGACCACAAATAAATGTTCAAGAAATGCAAGTTTAAATAATTATCTAAAAGCCTTTAAATGAGTATCTTTCCCTCCTATCCAGAGAAAAGTGAGTGCAGAATTTGGATCACTATCCATAAAAGCCTGTAGGGATATTTACAGGTATCCTTCTTGAAACAAGCGGAGCCCTTGATCTTTATAACATTACTGCAGATATGTATTAACTGCAATGCAATGCAGAAATATGAGAAACTACTAAAAATGTCAACTAGGTCAACTAAGGATGAGTCAGGATTTTGTTCAAAACAATAGGCATAATGTTTTTATCATTCAATAAAATATTAATTGTACATGAGAGATGAATTCTGCTTTTAAAAAGGGGGTTTATCTGGCTACAGGGTTTGGCTGGGCTTTGCCAGTGACTGCACTGTACATGAAGGTAAACATCGATCTTTGATGGTATCTTCTGGGTCCAGAGGCCACCACCTGAAGTGTTCTATCACACCCCCTCCCCCCCATTCTGGGAGCTCTGGAGTCTGGATTGGGATGTCTGTCCATTGTCTCGGATGATAACAGATAAGAAGGGAAGAAACTGTTTTTCTCTAAAGGTAGATTCGTCTCCCTCACCTTTAATTTGTAGGAGCTGTCTGGGTGTGTCCATAATGAATGGAGAAGGAATGGTTTCTTTACCTGAAGATTCATTGTCTAATCTAGATTTGATGACTTGCCACTGAAGGAGAATATACTTTGTTGTTCACTTCAGAAGTCCTGGCAGTAAGGTCAGATTGGATGTCTTTCTCACAGTCTCTCAATTTTGGTTAATACCACTGTATATCAGCACAGGGGAATCCCTGATACTTCTTGTACTAGAACAACTCTGGTAACACTGTACAGGTTTTGCTTGGGGTTTGTTTTTGTGTTGTTGGGATTTTTTGTGCGGGGTGGGGTCTTTTGTTGGGTTGGGTTTTATTTGTTTTTTTTTGTATACACAAAGAGCACAAAGAATCCTTTAATGAAACCTGTTTTCCCTTTTTAGACTCAGCCACTAACAATAATCCATTATCTTAAATCATCAACATTTATCAGTGTGAAGTTCAAGTGCTTACAGTCACTAGCCATAGGCCAGCCACACTGGATACCTTTCAAATGCAAAAAACTGATGCTTCAAACTACCAAGGTTCCTTATTCACCTGGGACTCAACCCAGCACAGGAACCTTTCTTTCATTGGACTCTAATGTGAGAGTCTACATTCCTTTTAAAGACACATGCAGAAGAGATTAAAGAAATTCTGCTCTTTTGGCAGTGGCACCATGGCTTTTTCTACAGCTCTTCCAGAGACTGCATGGCAACAGAGGTTGTGTCTGAACACTTTCAAATCCCTCTGTGTGGTCAGGGTATTATCTGCTTGGCTTTTAAAAAGTCCAAGGATACAGGATGAACTGATGTCTCTGAGGCAGAGGCTGACAGTAGGTGCTGATCTTCTGTTGCATCTCTTGAAATACCTCAATCAGGCCATGCCTATGTTTATAAGATGATAGTTGCTGTGTTGGAGTGGCCCCTAGCTTGGGTTGGGGCATTCTCCTTTCACTTCTATCTTCAACTCAGAAAATGGGCACAGGTCTGAATAACAAACTTGTCATCACGAATATTTCCTGTAAGTACCAGGGCTCCAAATATACTGCCTAGATTTTCTTTTTTTTTTTTTTTTTTTTTTTTTTTTTTTTTTTGTGAGAGGAAAAATTTTTTTTTTTTTTGAGTAGAGATGGATAATCTATTTTATTTGTCAGTTCTAATTTGAAGAGCAAAGTTCATTCTGTGTCAAAAGCCTTAGGTATGGCAGCCCAGTTCCAGAAAATATTGCATAAATGTCTTCACAGGACACTGGGAAAGGCTGACATCCTTGCCTACGTCATTTTGAACACCATATTTGACCTTACTTTCTCCTAGTGGATTCTCCCAGGCTAAGAAAAATTCATAAACACAGTTGCCTTTCAATGGTCTGAAAACATGTAGGAAGGCCCCTCCAGCACTCTCATTTCTCTCCGAAGATGGTCTCAGCTTCTCCAGCCTCTCCTGATAACAAAGATTTTCACTGACTGAAACATCCTCATTTCTATCCTACAGTGAGTGTTCTGTATCCTTCTCCATGTACAGTTCTGGTGCTGCAGTAACTGTAGCTATATCCTGCTTTAGAAGAGTTTGGTAATAACGATATTAGTATCATTTGGGGAAGCTGATAATCAAATCTCTGCTGGTTTTCACCTCTTTTTCTTTCAAGTTGCAAGAATTGCAACAACAGCTTGGTCCTTCTTCTAATTTATTCCTTATTCCATTTCACTCTTTTGTTTCTGATGAAAGAACCTCTCACAATCTGATATCAGTGAAAGCCAGCACAGTGTTAAAAGCAAGTCCCACGTCTGGCTGCCAAGCAAAAGACAAAATGTACCAGTAGGATGCTGTGCAGCAGCAGTACTTCCAGGAGGCAGCCTTCTTCCAGATCTTGTCCCTGGTGTGTCACCGCTAGAGAGAACACAACCAACATGTTTTAATGAAGAATATTAGCAGCTGACTGGAAAGGAAAAGAACTGTGTTAATTTTTTCTGTAATACCATTTGGACTAGTGCCATTTATACATGTTCAGGGGAGATTCCCACTATGCTTCCAGCCTTGACCATTTCAAGCCCTGCCTCTGGTGGTCCCTATGCAACTCTGGAGAAAAATTGTTATGTATTGCTTCTCCTATTCTTTTTGTTTGGTTGGTTTCATTTTCTCCATGTGGATAAATTCAGTCATTCAGTTTCCAGTGAGCCTCATGGATAGTTGTAGTGGCATAACAGAGGACAGTGGAAGGGAACAGAGATGCAGGAGCAAAAAAGAGTGACAGGAAGCAAGAAATTCCTCTGTTGGCTTCAATGCTTAAATAAACATGTGGAATTGTACCTAGAACTGGCTTTATATTGCCTGCTGAGCAGCTGGTGAGCTACAGAGCACAGGAGTGGTTACCTGCATATTTTCTGGGTTACAGAAGTAGACTCTGCAGCCTGTGTTGGTACCATGACGACACTGCCTGTGGTACCTGGAATAGCTCATTTAAACATAGCCTGTAGATGGTCTCTGGGAGCTTTGGTCTGTGCAGGCAGTACAGCAAGATATAATTATGGATTTTCCAAGTCCAAAGCTAAACATTTTGTTAGGACTGCCTTTCTTTCACTCACTTCCACAGTCCCTTTTGCAGTTATATCCCAGTCCTGTTGACTTCAATCTGTTTATTTTCAAAACATACCTGCAGGGCAGGCAAGCAGTCCTGTGTGCGTCCTGTTGAGTGAGATCTGAGAACACACTCAAAAGCAGCAGGAATCACTTGGGACTTTACTACTCCAACTGTGTGAGGGCAGCCACCAGTGCCACAGGGAGAGCTGATGGGCTGTGTGGCTCCTCATTCCTCAGCACAACACTGGGTATCTGCACTTCACTGTTTGAGGGTGGCTCAAGCTATTCTGACTTGCACACAAAGTGGCTAGGGAGCAATGCCATGCAAGGGCATTTTGTGCCCTGCAGCCGGGGCTAGGAGGTGACTGCTGTGGGGGAAGCACTGTCCTGAAATGCCAGATATATGGGGGCTCACTCTAGGAGTTTGTAGTGGAGCAGGATATTGGTGTCAATGCACATCATTCTCAATTGCTAAGCATCCTCTCTCCCTCATGAAAATTAGCCTTCCCTCTAAAATTCTTGTCAGTGTTGTAATTATGAAAGTACAGATATTTTAAATGTGTTTGAGTAAATGTGCAAGTTGTGGTGGTTTTGTGCTTTAAAAGCTCTGCCTGTATTTATATAATAGGGTTATAATCATAGAGGAGAAACTGAAAGCCTCACCCTGCAGTGGTAAAAATGTCAGAGGTGCCCTCACACCCACCTCTGCCAGAAGTTGCTGGGTGAATTGTGTAGGCCACGGAGTAGCCCTAAACAACCTATCAGAAGTCTGCCTTTAAAATGTTGTGGGTTTGAGGGTTTTTAACCAGGTCACTTTGCAAATCCAATTTGGAGTTTGCTGCATACATTATATGGACAGTCCTTGCTTTGGGGTAACCCACGTGTACTAAGATGTGCAGCTGGAGAATTGGCAACCCCTTAAATGAGGTTTGTGTGGATCTACATGGCTGTAGTGATATAAGGCTTAATCTTTATCAAGTCCATTGAATTTGGGGGAAGAAGAAATGCCACTTTTACCTTATTGTGATATAGAAGTCAATGTTTAAATTCTAGAAGATTCACTTCTGGGATATGCTGAAGTGATCTTCTTTCAGAAGCTGCTGTGCACTTTTCCTAGGAGGAGTAAGTGAACAAGTAGGGATAGAGGCAGCAGAATCCCAGGCAGGGTTATGAGCACATGGGGTGGCCATGGGGAGGGTCAGCAGGGGCAGAGCTTCTCCAGCTGACTAAGATTCTTTTCATAAACTGGGCAGGGGCTGGAAGTATTGAGGCAAGATTATGTAGTGGGGATGTTTCCTCTCAGGAGAGCTTGGGCTACCTCTGCTATATTATTGCTTCCTTCCAACCTCTTGCACCCCTGTGCCATAGAAGGATTAACCTCATGAAAATTCTTAGGGCCTGAAAAAACTTCAGACTTCCAAAGCATGGGCCAAAGAGTAGCTGCATTCCATCATTATGTACATAGTTGTGTTCAGGTTAGAGTTCGGCTGCTGTGAATGTATCTTTTTTCAAGCTTCTTTACTTTGTTGTAATCTAACAACAATCCTTTCCATGTATTTAATGAAAGTATGTGTTGAGACCTACAGATATTTCTGCCAGTATAGTCTTTACATCACAACTTGAAGTTATGTGAAGGAATGTACAAGTTCTCTGGAGTGGCCCTTCGTTTTATTTTGATTCAGAAGTGGAAAAACAGGCAGGGACAACAAAGAGCAAATTTAATTTTCCTTCTTAAACCCTGCCAGTTCGAATAATCTCTTGCTGAGTTTCCTGATGTGGCTGTTCACATTCCTTCATGGATTCAGACTGGCTGTTAGCAGCCTCCAAATAAAACATGGTTATATGGAGATTTACCTTGGCCCTGTTTTTGCTTGGCGACATGAGACGCAGAGAGCAGCCAACTGCTTCGGCTCATGCTACGTGTCCTCTTCCAGAAACTGCTTCCTGTACAAGCCCACTGCTCTCCAAATTAATGGGATTGTTGCTTTAGCTCAAGATGTAGGAGATTTAATTCTGGTGTTTGTGTCAGCAATCAATGAAGTCAGGAAACTGCCTTTACAGAGCATTCAAAAGCCCTTTTATTCCGAAAGAATCAAATCCAGGCTTCTGTTAAATGCAGTAAAGGCTGCCATCATTAAAACATTGAGGCTGCAAGTTTGGCCACAAAAATGTTACCGTAATGCAGTTGGTATTCAGTCCTTTCTGTCAGCGTTGCCAAGTCTGGCTTTTATTTATTTATTCATTTTCACAAGTCTCATGTTTTTCAGGCATTCCATAAAGCCTTGGTGTTTACAGGCATCTTACTCATCTGAGAATCTCAGCTTCCAGTTTTTAAAGATCTGCTATTAGCCCTCACGGACAGGGAGGAAGAAGGAACGTGTGATAAGGCTGATCCTCACAGGCAAAACCAGGAGGCTCATAAAACCCCACGTTTAAAAAGTCAAATATGATTTTTTAAGAGGATCTCATGAACTTGGTCTCCCATTTATGTGTCTCAAGTGCCTGCCGTAGACTCTACTAATGATTGCCTGGGTCTGGCCGTGATGTGAGTGCAGAGGTGCTGCTAGATGCAGAGAGCTCTGCAGCACTCAGATGGATTGGGGGAGGAATCCTCTTTCCATTTATTATATTCCTGTTTTAACTTCATGGCCTGAGCCTTGCCCTGTGCACCCTGTTTACTGTGTGTTTCATAAAGGCCAGAGGACTCATCCTGTTGCTCTGAAACTGTTTAGCCCATCTTTGGCTGGATTTACTGTTCAGGAAGAACAAACAGTTGCTTAGGAAAGTGCTGTATTTAACAAGAGAGCCAGGCTGGACTTTTTTCAAGCAGATAAAAGCCAGTAACTCTCAGCTTGGCAGGGACTTTGCCATTTTGTTTGTTGCATCACACCATTGTCTTCTCTATCCCTTCTTTTTTAAAATTTCTTTGTTACAGCATTTCACAAACCACAGCCTGGATACTGAAATTCCTGAAGGAATGCACAGCATAATGAATACTGCATGATCACAAAATAGTTCGCCTCATGCAAAGCCATAGCAGAAAACGATGCAAATGGCTGTTTCCCAATCGTCCCTGCTTCACTGGTTTCTTTTATTTGGAGAAATTCTTTCAGCTTCTCCTCACAGGGGCTACGGAGTGAGAGGAAGTGTAACCTTCCTCCACCCAGAAACAAAAATGCAATGGTTTTGGAGCACTTCCCATTTCCATGATGTCTCTGTAGAAGGCAGCACAGAAGTTAAACTGGCCTGTACCTTCTTCCCCGGCTGCAGCCAGGGGAACCGGGGTACACAGATGCCATGTGCACATGGCAGGACATAGAGAAACAAGCGCTGCCTCGTAGGAGAAGCAGCTTTACCAGACTGCTGGGACCAGAGTTAACAGCAGAACTTTTTAATTTCGGGATTTTCAGCAGCACTTCCATATATCGAGATATTAATTAATGGCTTATTTTAAAAGGTCAGGTTGTTGAGTTTCTTATTTTGTAAATTGGTTTTTTGAGAAGCACTTCCACAGACCGAGATATTAATTAACGGTTTATTTTAAAAAGTCAGGTTGACACGTTTAAGTATCTCATTTCCGCGGCCGTTCTCGGGCACAGCGGCGGCCCCGAGGTCCCGGCAGGACGAAGCCACCAGGGAGGACCCGTGTCACCTTCGGCATCGCAGCTCAGCCGCCCCAAGGCTGCCCCGCCTGGGCTTCCCAGAGAACGCGGGCAGGACCGTCTGTG
>WEIU01023077.1:27507-181233 GCA_013389925.1 Aegithalos caudatus | reverse complement strand
GAGGCCGCGGGGCGCCGCGTGTGGCTGCGCTGCCTTCCGGCCCTCCCTGCGCTCCGGCCTCCTGCTCTGCCCGCCCCGCGCTGTCCTGGGGCTGCCAGCGGGAGTCGGGGGGAATCCAGGCACGCTGTGCCCTGGGCAGCACGGGGAGGCTCTCCCTGACTACGTGCTGTGAGAATTGAGGCGTTGATGGGGTTGGGAAGCTGTAGAAGGAAATTTTCAGGTGTTGCAATAGCTTTGTTTCTCCATCACTGGTCTCTCGAACCCGATCCTCTGCCCCAAGTTGTCTTCCCCCTGAGATTCGCAGTCTCTCTGCAGTGTAAGCACAGCGCTGATCTGCTCCGGTGCTCTTTGCTCTCCCTTCCCTCAGCCCTTCCAAGCTGTGCTGGCCAGGAGGGACAGGGAGCTCGGCAGCAGCAGCTGTGGGTGCTGAGCCACGAACGGGACATGTGTTCCTCAGCTAAAAGCTACATTTAACTAATGTGCTCTACCATTTCCAAACTCCACTTGTTCCAGCTCAGACTTCTAGCTCAGAAGAGAGATGGAATGCCTTTGTTAATACCATCATCTTTTCATGATGCTAACACAAGAAGAGAAGTAATTTTTAAAAGCTGCAGGGAAAAATGTTTAATACTTGTAGAAATACACTCTTAAGGAAGGCCTACAGAAAGCATCAATGAGACCCTTGACCTCAGACACATTCGAGGACCTCAGATGAAATGCCAGTTTCTGTTCCCTTCACAGAGCTTAGACTGCAAAATTTGATGGACTTTGTTTCAGCTATTTCCATACTTCTGTTTTGCAGAGGTATTCAGGAAAGAAGGGACAAGGCTTGAGTCACATTTCATTAAAATCAATCTAAAGCCTGAAGTTTAAAAATATATATCCTTATGCTTTGCTTATACAAAAAGATCTTTGGGTTCTTTAATCTACAAAATTTCTATCTCTGTTTTATGACAGTATTTCTCTTAAAAGTTGTTATCTAATATACATATCTCCATTAATCTAGTTGCTAAAGGAGGATGTTTCTGTAAGTAAATTCTATCATCTTGCCAGAAATAAATCTAGTAGTTGTGTAGCCAGCTAGGTGAGACTGTGAGATCGTTCCCAGAAATGCTGGTTGAGAGAAGAGTCCATGGCAACAGTAGGAGCTGAAGCCTTGCAGTGTGACCATGAGGTCACCAGCTACGTGTCCTGCTGTGTTCCTCTGAGTCAGTAACTTCGGACTTTGGCTGTTTCTGTATGGTCTTGTGCTAATGAGTTATGTTTTGTCAAAGTGCCTTTCCCTAGGGCTTGCTTCATGAACAAAATGTTTGTTTAACAGTCCACAAAGCTGTGCTGGTCAGAAAAGAAAGAGAAGAGGGGATAGTTGCCAGTATGCTTTTGCATGTGGTAGTTGCATCATTTCAGACTTCCTGACCTTATCAGCTTAGCTCTGGCCACGTGGTGGTTTGAAGAGAGACACCCTTCTGCAGTTTCCCCTCTCTCTTTCCAATTTTGGATCCTGCTTGGGGGAGGGAGGGCATCTTGCACAGCGTATCTCAGCTGCACACCACAGTCTCAGGCTGGCCTTCTCTTTCCTCCTTACCTCCTGTCCTTGAGAGCTGCCAAGACTTCTGCTGGGAAAAGCTGAACTCTGGATGTTGTAAGAGCTGCCTCCCACGGGAGCAGGTGATGCATTAATTACTCCTGCCTGCACAAGGCCACACTCAAAGCTGTTTGCTTTATTTTCATTACTGATGCTCTTAAAAACAAGCTTCTTTAACAGAAGAATTTCCATGTATCTCTTGATCTACTGGGCACCCTGACACAGCCCCAGATGGCTTGTGATCTAAGCATGAAGGAGCAGCTCTTCTGCACTGCTGTGGGTTTGTTCTGCACTTGTGTGGACAAAAGGTTTCTGTGGTCTGACAGTTCAGGTGTCAGAAACCTTTGGTAGGGTCCTGTCAGCACTATTTGCTGGGACTGCTTTCCCCATGTATGTGCTTTTCAGTTAAAACCTGGGGTCTCTAAATAAAACTGTCAAAAATAAATAGGACTGCCAAGGACTAATGAATGGTTAAACTAAGAGGCTTATAGTGGATGAAATATATGAATGTAAAGATACAAATGTAAAGGAACTTTTACAGTACTCAGTTTCACTGAATGTGATGTAAGTTGCAGCCATGTAAGTTGCAAATGGAGCGATGTGCTGATTGATCTAAAGAAAATACAGCTTATGTGCACTGAATTTGTTACTCATAAAGGATTGAGGGCCTCATGATCTTTCATTCCCATGCAAGTGTGCAGTGCTTGATGTCAAGTTCCCAAACATATTTTTTAAAACTTTGAGTATAAAGCAAATGTATAATCATAATCTGCCATTGATGTGGAGGTGTAACAGTCTGGGGTTGTCTTTGTCCACTGCAAAAGAGATTGTGCCTTTTAATATTTAACCATTTGCAGATGGTATATCAAACACAGCTAAAGGGGTGAGTTATGGTAAATTTCTTTCACTTTTGGTCTTTGGGATGTGTACATCTTGGGCTTTTTGAGTTTGAGTTTTGCTGGTGTAGTACTGGCAGCATCTGTGTGCAGTCACACAGCACAGCACAGAAACCTGGCTACCTCCACTGACTAACCTAACAGTCTGTTAGTGGTGCAAGTTCCTCAGTTCAGAGCTTTTTCATCTGTATTAGTGAATGGGGCAAATATTTCACTTTCTTTTCAGGTTCTTAAACTTCGGGCAGTTCTTGCTTTATTTTTGGTTTTACATTGCTCACTTCAGTTCCTTTTCTAGCAGTGCACTTCTAAGCTGTCCTTTTGTCTTGCTGGTTTATGGTGCCAAGTAAACCCAGGGATACCCCTGTAGCACTGGTAGAAAGTGAGTTCTTCAAGCAGCATCTTGAATTAAATATTTGCATATGGATTATCTTTTGTCACTCTAAGTAACACTGCTCTTAGAAAAGTGAATTGTTTCAGCTCCTAGGGACTGGGATTAACTGCTCTTTGGAGGCCTTTACTTTAAGGGGATCCAGACTCAAAGCTGATCATGTTTGAAAAGGGAGAGGGGAGGGCAAGAAAACTTTGCTTGGATTAAATGGCTTACTCAAACTTTATTTACACTTCAAGGAGAAACATTTTTGTACAGAAAAATTGTATGATGTGTAGAAATTGGTGAGGGCATCACAGACAAACATGATTTTTTTTAAATCCTGTAAGTTATAATTAAAGCATTTTTAATGATCTAAGTTTAAAATGAAACAGAAGAACAGGTAGGTAGAGTAGCTTTCCTAACATCTTCCTTTGTTGCAGTTTTAAGAAGCTGGATTTCATGACACTGATGAGCGAATTATCTATTTCCATTGCTGTTGCAATTGTGTTGAAACTGTGGCATCAATCTTGTCTCTGTTCAGGTTTGCCTTGGGTGCTTTTTGTTACCAGGACTTCCCTTTGTTTGAGTCTCATTCTGTGTTTTTCCCACTGTGATCCTGAGTTCAGTCTCTTATGGGTAGAAAACAGTGGCAGCTGTAGGAATTCAGCTCCTGCATAGTCCATGGCCATTCAGAAATTAATTTTTCTATGTCTGAGGCAGTGTCTGTTGGGCTTGACTGTGGGAGAGCAAGGAGAAAGGTGATGACTCCAAATTGTTCAGGAGTTTTCTTAAAAGCTGGCAGGTATGTGGCACCTATTGCAGAGCCTGAGAAGATTAAACCTTTGCCTTCATCTGCTCTGCTCTCCTTGGAATGCTCAACACTCGCTGTGTTGGCAGAAGCCCCTCGTGTACCGGGCTCTGTTGAGAATGTTGAGATTTGCCTGGGTTTGTTTGTTTTACCTGGATGAAATGTGTCTGGAATAAGCTGTCCTAGCAAGCCTGTGGTTTGGCTGATGTTTACTGAGGCCACTCAAGGAATGCTTTGTAGGTGCTGCACACAATAGACAGACACATAGTTTGCAGTGGAAAAGTGGGTGTAAACTGCATCTAGGGTGGAGAAATATGGAAGTGCTAGATGAGCAAGTGCAAGAAAATTGGTGTGATGAGATGTTATGTCCTGATTTTTCTGATAAGCAAGTGGTGTGGTGAGTAATAGAGGGTTACAAGAGAGCCAGGCCCTGTTGCAGTGCTTTTTTACTGTTAAGCTGTGCTGTCACTGGAGGTAGGCAGGTTTCTTTCTACCTTGTAGGTATAGTGAATTTTCAGGACAGTTTTCTGTGTGATGGGAATATCTTACCCAAGTGAGAAATTATATTCTTTTTCCTCTCTGCATTTCCACTCCCCTCTCACTCCTCCACAAAAAAAACACAAAAAAAACCCAAAAAAACAAAAAAAAAAAAAAAAACCAAAAAAAAAAAAAAAAAAAAAAACCAAACAAAAAAACACCCAACAACAACAAAAAAAACCAAAACCACACAACAAAATAACACCTCAAATGCTGTTTGTGTCTAAGATGAGTAGAGTGAAAAATGCAGAAGAGCTTCTTAAGTCAGACTTTGAATACCAGGTTTTGCAGATGTCATTCATACTTGCCTTAAAAGTCCAATTGTTAGTGTTTTATTTTCATTTATAGACTCTAGACTTTTATTTTGAGCTACACATGACTGTGTAATGATTAGGACAGACATGGCTAAGGCAAATCTTGCTATAATAGTCTGTAAGTCTGATAGAAGAGCAGGACAAAGTCCTTTTCTGAACCTGAGAAAAATACAAACTTGTAAAACACGGGATACATAGTGAGGCTGGGTCAATTTGCATGTAGCATCTCATGTTGTGTGTGCTGCTTTTGCCTTCCCCTTGTGTTTCTGGATTCTTCTAACTTTTAATTAATATTTTTAGCTATGTAGTGGAGATAAACAGATATTACTAAGCAGGCTTTACATGCTTGTGTAGTCTCAGATATATCCTTATTGAGCACTGAGATGCAGATTCATTAGTGGGGAAAGGAATTTTTAAGATGATTAGCTGCTGTACTGCATTGGTACTGTTTTGCTAATTTAAAGATAAATACTGATTATAGAAGCTGATAGGTGGTGTCTATGGAGTGAGGTGTTGCTGTAAATACAGAGCGTTTACTTCAGGAGTAAACTATGCCATACTTTATCTGGTCAGAGAATCAAAATTTCTGTGGGTGTTTGTGTTTTGCTGTTCCTTTAAAGGAAAACTTGGTGTGAGCTTGTGAAGTGTTTTCAGAGGCTGCTTTCGTTTATTGCACAAGAGTAAGGGCTCCTTTGTACAGTGCTGATGGGGTGGGGTACCTGCACACACTTGTCGATAACTTGGACTTCAAAGTTTTGTTTTTCAAAAGCCTTTTGAGGCAAGCTGGTTAACTGTGCTTGCCCTGAGGTGTAGGCAGTGAGAGAGGTTTAACCTCAGGCTAGAGAGTCATGAATTACATATGGGGAGCATGGGATGGGTGGGAATTGCCTGTTTATTGCTCTACCTCTAGGGAAGGTAAATGAGCAAAGCCTGTTCACACACCGAACCATTGCAACTATTGCTTGTTTTTCCTTTTGGTGCAAGTGAAAATGTCTTAGGGAATGTGGGGTTGTGGTTGGAGGAGAGGTGGAATTTTAGATAGGCATGTGGTCTGAGGGATGTGCCTTACTGCTCAGCTATTATGTTACAGTCCAGATAACTCTGAATTAATTTCCCTTATTCTTTCAGCTGTTTTCGAAGATCATGATGCAGCAGAAAAATGAAAAGCCATAGGAGATATTTGCTTTGGCAAAGAAGTCAGTTGCTGACCCAGTCTGGAAGATGGACCACTGGTTTTGGGAAGCTTGGGAAATACTGCTTCCAAGACCAATTTTTCCTAACTTAGAAGAAAAGACAGAGTGCTCATCGATTTGTGAGCTTAAACCACAACAAACTGTACAGAAGACTGTGGTGCAGAAGGAAGACACTTGAGCTCCAAAGCAGGTGGGCTCGTGATGTGCTTCTAAATGCAGAAACTTCTCCAAAACTTACTGTTGAGTCATACAGCTTTCTTTAATAAACTACTGAGAGCAAAAAGATCCTGTCCCTATCGCCAAGCTGAAAGCTCGTCTGGAGAAGCAGTAGGGAAACTCAACAATGTATCCTTTCACAGTGAAGATTCTTTGAATGAAGAATTTGAAACTGTTGCTGTTTCCAATGGCCTATCTGGCCATATCCATTATGTCTCAAGTGGCTCGCTGGAAGGTGCTGCCTTACCTGTAAAGAAAGGTGGTTTTGTATATAGCAGGGGAGAGAGCAATAATGATGAGGGCAACACAGTCCTGGTAGTTTTAAACAACTTTAAAAGGAAATGCTGTTTCAAAGGGAGTGGAATGGAACTTGTGGCCCCTTGACAGCTCTAAAGAGGTCCAAATTTAACCATCATTCTGTAAAAAAGAGATTTTTATTTATGATGCATAAGAAACTTTCTATGGTTAGGTTTCGGTATAGAATCATAAAATTCCCGAAACTTCGAGCAAGAGGCAAGACTTGCAAATTAAGAAAAATCAAGCAAAGGTGGGTGCAGAAAGTTACAAGGGACCATCAAGAAACGCTTCAGCGGGATTTTGAAAGTAGATTGTGTCATTTGTTTTCCTCCTGGAAATCCAAAAGTAAGCGTCTTTGGAAGCGGTACAGCTTATCAGATATGAACAATAATACGCCCGAATCTTTAGGAGCGGAGAGTGAAATATGTGCACCTGAGATCTGCCACACGCAGGATGTGTCTGCTGAGCCGTGTTCTGAGGGTCCAGAATCCAGAGGGCAGGATGGCAGTGTGGATGCTGTCCCACCAGAACTGCATGTTAGAGCTTCTCCAGAGGCAGAAACCTTGCACCAGGTGGAGATCAACGGGGCTCTGGCAGAGGATCATTGCTCTGACATTGTCGTCTCCGTGGCAGGAAAAGAAATTGCTGTTTCTGATCAAGATGGTGCAGAATCCAAGGAGGTTGTGGGTGTAGATGGAATGACACTGTTGCAATCCTCCTTGCAGGATTCTGATGTCAGTGATAATTTTGCAAATGGACCTTTATCCATGGAGCTGACACAGAATGAGGACAGCTCTAGCCAGATGGAAGTAGAAGGCTCCTTAAACTTGGACATTTTTAGTTCCAAATTACTAGATCACCCTTACTGTAAAAGTCCTCTTGAGGAGCCTTCACCAGAAAGCACAGGACTGAAATCAGGAGCTCGGAAGGGAGGCAAAAGGAACAGTCAGAAAACTTCCCGAGTGGCTGATGAGCAGTTGGCAACGTGGCTTTGTGGTATACCTTTTAAATATCTTAGGGCATCCAGGAGTTCCTGAAAACTGCTGCATGTATTGTAGAGTTTACATATTGTGTTAATTCTTATAAAAATGGTTTCTTACTCTGAATTGTAAAGGTCACTTAGCATAACATTTGATTAAATGAGGCTCCAAAGAGGAGAGCTGCATGGAGGAGAGCTGCATGGAGGAGCGACAAATGAATGTTTATCTTGCAAGCTATTTTAAGATTATTGTATTTTAGAGAATACGATGTAGTTTAATTTGAATCTGCAGAAAATTGCTGATAGAAATTTTAAATGTCTTATCATGTGGAATCAAAAGGTTCAGGTTTTTAACCAGTTGACAATTGTTATTCTTAATTTGCTTTTTGAAAATCCTAGGTATTCTAATGCTTCCTTCTACCCTTAAACTCTCTTCTCTTGCTCTTAAACTAAGTCACTTAAACTCAGGTTTTAATAGCTAAATGCTGTTCATTGTCCCTTAGTTTTCTCTCTATTTGTTCATAGAGTAAGCTTAATGAATCCTATGAGACAATACTTTTCAAAAAGACTAGTCTTAGGTTCAGAGAAGGTTCAGCAAAAAGGTATACGATAGTATCTCTAAAGAGGAGCATGATAAAAATAGTAACTGGTATCTTATTTATGTGTAGCAGCATTCTACACACAGAGTAAGGAGCAGTAAGCTAACAAGTTGTGCCATCTTGTACCATCAGTGTGACTTCAGAGATCTTCTGATAACTTCCTTTGGAGAAATTGGCTCTTTAGAGTCCCATAAACTTTAAGCTGGTGTCAATGAGTGTTAAAGGAATTGTTTGAAGTTTGATGTGCGCTGATTTCTCTACCTACCTGTTCGTCCTTAAATTTTGCAATTGATTTCACTAAAGCAAAATGTGAAGAAGGAGATAGTGAGCCTCAAGAGAGGAGTTAGCTCTCCACATCCATATCTGTAAGTTAGTGTGGGATATGCATCTCTGTGACTGGCTTTATGTGATCCAGCAAGGACCAGATGTTGTGTGAGAAATTGAGAGAAACTGTGGTAACCCAGTGAAGAGATCACTTCTGGAATGGAGTTTTAGTTTGTCAGTGAGAAAAAGAGATGTAGTCCTTCTAGAACAGGCAAGAGCCAATGTTGTATTAGGGTGTCAAAGGTTGGCTTTGTGGTCTGATGGTATAGTTTTCTTGGCTGAAAAGCTGTAAAGAAGAATTTTAGTTGTGGTATAACTGTGTACAGGAACTCTTGCATGTTTAGGAGTGTTGTTAATAATTAACTGCACCCTAAAAGTGCTAACCTGGCAAGAGTTGCTGGGGTAGAAACATGAAGGAGGTGCAAGTGTTAGGGCTGCTCCTGGGTTTTGAATTTCTCTGCAGCAGCTGAACTGGGATGTTAATGGGCTGCAATGCTTAGTACATTCAGAAGTGCTATTAGGTATCAAACAGCCCCATGGCAATTCCTGTTCATGATGGGTATCTGATTTTGCCCCAGGGCTGAACTTTGTATTCTCTTCCTTGAGTTACACCAGCCCAAGTGAGGTCAGTGTAGTTGGAGGTCTGAAACTCTGCTGCTCTTAGTTGTAATACAAGAACAGTTCTTCCTCTGTGTATTAATAAAAAGCCTTTAAATTTTTATATATTAAAACAGAATAAGGTACACTCATAAGCCCCATGCATTGTTTAGCTAGAGTTCTAGCCAGAGTGAGAAACATCTTCCCTGTCACAGTTTACTGAGATCTAAGGGATAGAAGTTGTTAGGCTAAAGTGTGGCAGAGTTGCAAGGAAGGTTCTTTTCCCATGAAGAATGCTTCGTTGTAGTTTGATCTTGCTTTTCAATCCTTCCTCCCTTCCTTCTGTCACATTTGTCATATCTTCACTGCTGTTCTCAGCTCGTTGTGTTTTGGGTTTTTTCTTAGTGTCTCTCCTTTGGTTTTTATTCTTACTGCTGTTCTGGCACTTTTTCTGTCCAATGTTTCTCTCATCTTGCTTTTTCCTATCTTGATCTTGAAGGTTTCCAGGAAATGTTTTTAAAGCCTTAGTAAGCACACACTGACCTATCCAGTGATGCTCCGCCATCACACCCTAGCCTCAGAAGAGTCTTGGACTTTGAATTAATGCAATTTTCCTGGACTGTGATCTCAGATCCAGTTTTCTGTACACAGAACACATGTTTTCTGCTGCATCTGAAAATTCATTTTCAGAGAGCTGAACAACTTTGTCTTTTTCCTCATGTTTACTGGCAAGTGTTGAAATCCTGTTCTCCATTCTCTTTCATTCTCAGAGTGGTTTTGGATGCTTGTGTGGAATTTATATCTCCAGTGTTCCAATCTTGTGTTTGAGAAAGAAAAAAGTCTGTTTCCTAGGTTTTTCAATTCCTCCAGCATTCATCTCTTCATTATTTCCAAGTTAATATCATTCTCTGGTGTGGTTGCTCAGTGTTTTCCTGGCTGACATGGCTGTCTGTGTCACCTTAAATGCCATCCCTAGGACACAAGGGTAAGGAGTTAAACTTGCTGGGAGCCTGTCTGGCGTCTTTTCCGTTCGCTGTGGTGCGGCAGCGGAACTGAGCAGGCTGCAGGCACTGCCAGCTCCAGCTGCTGCGTTTGAGGAGAGTCATTCTGCCTGCCATAAGGACAGGATACTGGCTTTTCAATGAAACCTGTTGCAGGAACTGATGGCTTTTCACGTTGCAGTAAAATGATTTAAAATGCTAATTGAAGTAGGGAAGGGGATGGATTCTTCTCTAGCACTGGTATAATTAGTTTGCTGTAGATATGAATGTGTATGGCAAGAACAGGGGCTGAGCTTTTCCTGTGAAGCTGAGTGATCAGATTAATGCATTTTTATTTTTGTCTTTCTTCCCCTACCGCCGCTTTTATTTAATGTTGCCAATTTGAGCTTAGTTTTCTTAAATATATACTTGCCACGTGTGGTGCTGCATGTTGGTTGGGTGCAGAATAACTGCTGCTTGTACCTGCAAGAACAGAGAGCTTTATTGGATTGGTGAACTCAGAAGGTTTTTATATGTTTGCACTTTCATTTTTTTGGTATATTTAAAGGATTCCTAGATGAAGTTATGAAGAAATATGGCAGTTTAGTACCACTCTGTGAAAAAGATGTCATGGGAAGATTAAAAGAAGTCTTTAATGAAGATTTCTCCCATAGGTGTGTAGCAGTATCACATTGTACACCTGGTAAAGTACAAATCACTTCCATTGCTACTGCATGCTCTGCATCTAACAACTAGCAGAACAGAATCCATTTGCCATGACCTTGACTTGATTTTTTCTCTACCCTTTCAATCCTGTTTTAGAAAACCTTTTATCACCAGGGAAATCATGAAGTATCGGGAAAAACATCCAAAAACCTCCACTTGCAATTTCCGGGTCTTCTATAATAAGCACATGCTAGATATGGATGATTTGGCTACACTGGAAGGCCAGAACTGGCTGAATGACCAGGTCAGAGATGCTTGGTGTTTATGTGCTTCCCTAACCCTTTTTAGCCCATTTTTATTAGAGTACCAGTTGTACAGCTTCTGCTGACATTACAGGTGGACTATCTTTAGTTTACACTTCACGAGTAAAAGGAATGGTGGGCTGCTTTTACAGTGGCAGGTGCAGTAAGTCTGGAAGCTGAGAGGTGTCACAATTAGACTGTTTCCTTTTGAAGAAATGCTGTTGTACTATTTTGATAAAATAGTGGCTACGCATATAGGTTTTAGTAATTTCCCCCATCCCCAGCTTGAGCTTACAAGAATGACAGAGTGAAACAGCAAACTGTGGCCCACAGCCAAAAAACCAGGAAGGCTGCAGAGACCAGGGCATGCACCAGTAGATAAATTGAATTAAACTGCATTTAAGATTGAGGCAGACTTCAGCCAGTTACAGCCTCTCTCCAGGATGACCACTATTAATTGCAGAATGCTTGTCCTTCAGACAAAGTGGCTGTAAAGGCTTCTCTCCATATTGCTGGTTTAAGTGGGTGTTCTGTGGGCATTTGTGAATATGGGTCTCAAAACATGGTGATGTATTTAACTATTTACTAACTCTTCCAGATAATTAACATGTATGGTGAACTCGTAATGGATGCAGTTCCTGAAAAGGTGAGCAGGTTTTGTTATTACACAAATGCACCTAGTGAGAGATGGAGAGGGGAGGGCAAAACTTTGCACACTTCAGATACAGAATCAGCATTCAACTCGATGGTCTGAGTGGTTCCATTATAATTTTTGTTGCTATGTACTACTCAGATTTTCTACCTTTCCTTTTCCCTTTTCAGTGCTGTTGCCCTTGTTTCAGGAACTGACTGTATTATTAGTTCTGCAGGTGGTCTCTGTGGTAGCCTAATGTCACTGATGTACCTGTAGATGTGTCCTGTTTTGGCCCTTCCCACTCTCCTTACTTCCCTAGAGGTTTCTGTTTCCAGTTTATCTGCTTCTAAAGTGCTGTATTCATGCCTTTGCACACCAGCCTGGTGTTTCAGCTGAAATTTCTGATGAAGATGGATTTCTGCTGAGATGACAAACCATGAGTGTTAGCATCTGAACCATGCACATGTGCTGCTTGCACTCACCCTCCCGCCCACCTCGTAGCTGTGGGGGCTGTGACAGCTCAAGCTGTGTCAGCTGCCTGCCTGGTGAATGTGAATTTCTGTGGAGCTGCTTGGTTCCTTGGCAGTATTGACTCTGCAGGACTCTTGTTTTGTGCATCCTCCTCAAAATGCTCACAGCTTTGCAGCTGCAGCGCCTGACTTGGTGGCAGTTGAGAGAAAGAAAGCAAAGAAAAAGTANATTATAAAACCCCATCTGTTTACTAGTAGGGCAGAACAGTTTTCAGGTGAGATCACAAAGCAAGAACCAAACAAAGCCATTCTTAGATGAGCTCTGCACAATGCAACTCTTAAAATCTTCAAGCTCTGTGGAAAGAGCATTGTTACTTTGATTGGAGGTGATGGTGATTCTTCATTAGTATTCTCTGTATTTCCTGAGTGTGCTAGGCTTGGGGTATTGGAGATTGTATCTGTTTGCTTGTGTCTGCTTTTTCTTCCTAGTGCATAATTGAAATCCTCATGGGAGATTTTGTGCTGGTACCTCAGAATGTGGTTTTGAAGTCTGTTGGCATAGCTAATGGATGTTAGACTGTGTTCTCAGATGCTGAATTTTATAATTTTTTTTTCAAGTAACAACTCAAGCCTTTTACCACCTCTACACTAGCAGAATTATTAAAAACAGATGTTGCAGATTTCTATTTGTATTAATCTGTTCCTATAATTGAAAGAAACTAAGCACAGGGAATAACAGCATTAACTTGGAGCTAATTTTTTTTTTTTTTTTTGCATAAGCCTACATCTTTTTGTCATAAATACCGGTTTTCACTTAGCAAATGGATTGGTCATACCTTAAAAATACTTCTTAATAGCAGAATATTGTTCTTGTTGGGAGCTGGTCATAAGAGTTGAATACCAAAGACAATGTTGTTGGACTAAATTTCATAACTGTTTTGATCAATTTTCTTTTTTCTGAGTCTCAGCTTCCAGCAACTAAAGCCAGAAGTTACTCCCTTCTCTACCACCCCTGCTTTTTCAGTCCAGTGTTCTCTCTTCCTTGATCCCTGTGAAAAACAGCAAAAACTAACTCCTTGTCCTGGTGTTTTTCTCCCATGTCTGTCCCCAGCAAAACAATTAAACATGATATGCCTGGAGATACAAAAATGTAAATATAGATGCTGCAGTGGCTCACATGATATATTATAGGGAAATAAGGGTTATTTTATTAGCTTGCTGAAGAATAGTAATAGTTGAGGCTTGGCAAAGCCTCTGTTTTTCCCTACTGGGTTTCTGTTTCTAAACGTGCATTAAATATTGCCTCATTACAAGTTGTTTTGTATAAATTATCCTGGGAAGGGGAATGACTGTGCATGAAAATTTCTGTGCTCATTCCTCCCCTCTCTCTCTCTCTCTTTTTAGGTTCATTTCTTTAACAGCTTTTTTCATAGACAGCTCGTAACCAAAGGATATAATGGGGTAAAACGATGGACTAAAAAGGTACCTTTAAAGTGGTGTCATCAGTGCTGGGGTTCTGCTGGACTGGGCTCAGGCAGTCACTAACTTGAAGCTGGGTTACAGCGTGTTACTTGCAAAGGATGTGTTAGCAAAGGAGCTGTACAAAGGGGGAAGGGCCTGATGAAAATAGTAGTGTGGCACTATTCGGGTTAGTATGGGTATGTTGTACTTGGAATGGCTAAATCTTCAGTGGGAGGTTATCTCTTTGTGTATGTTCACAAGCTGTTAATTTAACTGCAAGAAATGTCTCTTACTGCTGCTGACAGTACCAGGTACACTAATCTACAGGAGAGCAGACTTAATTCTACTTTTTCCTTTTATCTCAAACTGGCATTCTTTGACAAAATCAAATTGTTACTCCAAGTAACACATACCAAGTACTAGAAAGCAGAAAAGAGACCCGTGGTTAATAAGCCAGACTGTTGTTCTCGTGACAAGAACAGAATTCACCTTGCTTTCCAGAACCCACACCAGATCATGGTGTGATATTTTCAGGGGTAGCTAATGCAAAAAGAAATACTCTCTTTTTTTCTTTTTTTTTTTTCTTTTTTTTTTTTTTGTGAACATTTGTCCTTTCTAATACGGGAGATGAGGCAAGACTAATCAAAGGCCGTGTTTGAATGTATGATCTTTCTGCAGAAGTACTTAAATAGCACACATCTGTGAAATGCTAGAGATGAACTCATTATCCAAATATAAAATCTATTCATATAATTTATTAAAAATCTCTTTAAAGAGAGATGGAATATCGGTGCTTAATATTCCCACATATTATTTTTTAAACATTCTTTTTCTCCAGCAACCCAAGTTTTTTAAAACCCCAAAATTAAGGTAGATTCTGGAAGCAGGATCTGTATTGTTGCTGCTGAGAGGTACCTGATGAGACAGGACAATTTTTAGACATTTACACTTAAATTCCTGAGGAATCTCAAGCAAGAATGAGAACTAAGCAGTTTCTGTGGGAAGGATTCTGTAGACTCCTTCATCCTGCAATGTGCAATTAAGGGGAATTTGTTTCTGCTCTTCAAACACACCAGAATATTGCACCATGTTTTATCAATGTTCTCTCCTGGGGTACAGGATATCCTGTGCTGGCTCTGTCTGCCGTGGTTTCAGAGCTCCTGTTTGTGTGTGATCCCCCATCACACTGGCCCTCCTGATGCAGTGTCATGACACAGAGCTGACTCTGCTCTCTCGGTGAAGTGAATCTGGGTTGCCACCACTCCTCCTGTACATCAGTTCTTAACTGAAGACCCCACTTTTGGCTGCCTGTTTCTGCTCTTCTGCTGCAGGATTGCACACCTGCAGTAATCCCACAACTAGGGCCACATGAGGATCCTTGAGTTTCGTGTGGTTCTGCTGTTGATGGACATCACAGAAGATGTAGTTCATTTATCTTATTCCAGTTTTCCTTTGTGGTCTCAGCTTGCTGCTGGCTGCCATCCCTCTGCTTCTCTCCAGGAATGATGGATCTGTGTGCAGCGAGTGTGCTGTAATCCGCTCAGGAAGCAGTTCCTGCAGGTGGGAGCAGGGTCGATGCTTGTCACAATCAAAGGACTGTTGTGAGCCAGGCTCGCCTGATAACTGCTGTGAATGCTCAGACCTTTTTTGTCTCTTCAACTTCCCATTGTTACTCAAGGAATAGACTTTTCTTTCCTACAAAAGACCTGCCCTTGCCAGTAGTGTTGCAATTATGTACTGCTCAAATTGCACAGTGCTTAAAAAAACAGGAAAAAAGCTTAGAAATCTTCCCACAGGATGAGTTCATTTAGTTCAGTATTCTATTTTTGCTTATTTTCTGGACTATGCCACCAAAACCCCAGTAATTAGACACTCATTTCAAGAGGAGCTAGGAGAAGGAAGATCATGAAAGGCCCTGGCTTGGCTGGCTTCCAAAAGCATAGAGGCTCATCTGCCATACAGACACCGGGGGTGTTTGCATCTGATCTACTTGTTCTATACTTCAGGACCTTTTCCCTTGTTTGCTTGCCTGTGACCACTGTACATATGCTACAAAGTTAGCTTTGAGAAAGGATGAATCTGCTCTACCTTCTTCCCCTCCTTTCTTCTGCTCACCAAAGCATCCTGCACTCCTCTGCCTTCCTCTGGCAAGTCCCAGAGCCTGTGTTAGAACAGAAGGGGTCAAACTGCAAACTTGCTAGTTTTGTGGGGTGTTTGTAATTACAGCTTCTTCAGAGAATCATGGAATAGCTTGGGTTGGAAGGGACCTTACAAATCATCCAGTTCTACTCCCTTGCCACGGGCAGGGACACTTTCCACTATTCCAGGATGCTCCAAGCCCCATCCAGCCTGGCCTTGAACACTTCCTGAGGTGGGGCAGCCACAGCTTCTCTGGGCGCTCTGTGCCTGTG
Organism: Aegithalos caudatus; assembly: GCA_013389925.1. NCBI lineage: Eukaryota > Metazoa > Chordata > Aves > Passeriformes > Aegithalidae > Aegithalos > Aegithalos caudatus. The sequence continues at coordinate 165,594 of WEIU01023077.1, read as the reverse complement.
TCTCAGCACCCTCACAGGGAAGAATTTCTTTCTTACATCTCATCTAAACCTGTCCTCTGTCAGCTTAAAGCCATTCCCGCTTGTCCTATCATTCCATGCCCTTGTCCAAAGTCCCTCTCCAGCTTTGTTGTAGCCCTTTAGGTACTAGAAGGTGCTATAAAGTCTCTACAGAGCCTTCCCTTCTCCAGACTGGACAGCCCCAACTCCCTCAGTCTGCCTTCATAGCAGAGGTACCCCAGGCCTCTGAACATCTTTTGGGCTTCCTCTAGACCTGTTCCAACAGCTCCACCTCCTTCTTACGCTGGGGGCCTCAGATCTGGGCACAGCACTGCAGGTGTGGTCTCCTGTGAGAGCAACAGAAAGGCAGAATCTTCTCCCTGACTTGCTGGCCTCACTGCTTGTGATGCATTCCAGCATGCATTCGGCTTTCTGGGCTGTGAATGCATGTTGATGCATTGTCTTGAGCTTCTCATCAACAACCCCAAAGTCTATCACCCACTCACAAAGCAGCTCTGACAGATACGAGTGGTGCTCACACTGGACAAGTGTCATTACTGAAGAGATGTAGGTAACCTAAACTGAGGCTCAATTGTATTGCCATCATTACCTAAGGATGAATCCCACTTCAACACGTTTCAGTGCAACATGAGTGGGATTTTGTCACAAATATAGTAGTGATTAATTCTGATACTGTACAAGGTTCTTCAGCCACTTTCTAGACTGCAACTGTATTTTTGTGCTTGCTGGTAAGTTGTGTATTAGGTAAACATGAATGTGGTGAAAGAGTGGAGGGAGGGGGCAAAAGAAGATTTGGAGTGGCAAATTATGGAGTTATGGAGTGGCGGAGAGGAAACTTGGATACAATTAATCTCTTGCTTTGCTGTATTCTGCCTGTGGAACATTCTCTAATGTATGTTGTTCTTTTTGCCAGGTGGACTTGTTTAAAAAGACTCTCTTGTTAATTCCTATTCACCTGGAAGTCCACTGGTCCCTCATTACTGTGAACATCCCCAGTCGAATTATTTCGTTTTACGATTCCCAAGGCATTCATTTTAAGTTTTGCGTAGAGGTAAGAGTGACAGCTGTGTCTGCAAAGTCTGAACTGTTTTGTTAAACAAAACACTCCCCCTTTGTTTCTGTCCAGCCATAAACTTTAAATGTGGTATGTCTGTCATTGTCGTGCTGTGTATGAAATGAGAATCAGCCTGTCCTGCTGAGGAATCTGAAGCACAGAGCTCGAGGGTCACACCAGAGCTGGGACCTGAGGTCAGATTGCCTATTGCCCAATTAGCCTGACGTGTAATCAGCACAGCTTTGGTGACTCTGACTTGGCACTCCCACAAAAAGCAGGAGCTCAAAGCCCAGTGCCATGGGGAAGCAGAAGAACCCCTAGGAGAGTGAGGGCATTTCTTTCATCTGTTAAGGGACTTGTGTTTAGGATAAATGATAGATTGTGGTCCTTTAGGGGAGATAGGTTGCCTGGGTGAGAGCACAGGACTGAAGATGCCATAGTGTTGCCCAGTGGGGCTTATGTGTTAGTGTGCTATTAACAGTGTGTTGCCTTTTTCCTTGCCCTGCATTGAAACAGGGTCTTTGCCTCTGGTTATAACCCAGCAACCTTTCAGGGCTGCAATCTGAACACTGGAGTTAAATTATCAGTCTTCCTGATAAAGAGCAGCCAGGAAATTTTTGCTGGGCTTAGCAAATTGTAATGACCCTCTTGCAAAAGCTAATTTTGTCAACTTAATTGCTTGCTTGATGCAGCAGCCCTCTACTTTTAACTGTGTGTAGTTGTTGGCTTACAGAAGAGTAGTAATTATTGTACCCAGGAGAGTTCCCAGGTAGGACTTCTGAATGAAGATAGTGTGCCTGCTGGCATTTGCTGAGGATGAAGCTAATGTTTGTCCTGGGAGCAAGAGATCTCATGCTCTCTAGCTTGTGAATGTGCAGCGTGAACCAGCCATCCCTCTCGGAAGACCTACAGTCTCCTGCAGCCTTGCAACATGGTCCTTCCAGGCAAGGCATTGCACCTGATTGTATCACAGACATGAGGAACTTTTATTTGTGCCTGTTTTAGGGGCAGGAGAGGAGCAATACCCTAAAATTCACTGTTCCACACTAAGGTGAATATTTATGTGCTGCAGTGTTTAAATTGTGCTGTAAATGCCCAGCCTGTTTACAGAAAAGTAGGTTTTGCTTAACCCCAAGACCATAGTCTCATTTATCTTGCTTCCTTCTCTTCGCTTGTGTCAGCCTATTTTTTTTTCCCCTGTATGACACTAAAACTCTCCCTGGAGCTTTGTTGATTAGCTGCAGAACTCGAGCGTTTTGTATTGAGACTCCAGCAGGAAAATGCGGTTGTATTTAAAGTAAGGGCCTTGATGTCAGCCAGTAAGCCAGGAAAGAACACATGCCAGGCTGCTCTGTTTTTTTCTGGATGTCTGAGAGCACTCTGACCTTGTGCCTGGGTGCCACAGCTAGTCTGGTATGAAATAGAGCAGTGTGGAGTGTGGCTCAGGGGTGTTAGAGCTCCCCTTGATAGACTAAAATAAACCTTGATGGTAGAAGGCACACTACCCACCAGAGTTCATTTCTTTACCTCTAGATCTGAGCTCAGCTCCTAATGCTCACCTGAAATTTGTCCTCATTGTCAAAAGAATACCAACTAAGCAGTCAGTGTCTCTCTCCTGTTCTTTAGTGGGTGAATAATGTTGCTTTTTTTCCCCTTTCTTCTTTAAAGAACATTCGAAAGTATTTGCTGACTGAAGCAAAAGAGAAGAATCGCCCCGAGTTCCTTCAGGGTTGGCAGACTGCTGTGACAAAGGTAAATGACAGCACTTTGAGCCCTGGGGTCTGACTTTGTGGGAGGTTTCATGAAGCTGCTTCTAAATTCATATATTTGTACAAGTGGTAAATGGGTTTATGTTACCCACATGGAGGTTGCTGGGAGAGATGCAGGTAATTACACGTGGGAATTCCAGCTCTGTTGCTCATTCAGCTCCCACCAGGGCTTTAGCACTTTCTGCAAGTGACTTGGTGATGTGAGCCTTTCTCTGGACAATTAACTGCATGCACAGCAAAACCTCAGCTGGTGTCTGTATTGACACAAGGTCAAGGGCTGGATGAGCTGGACACTCAGCTGCCCCCCTTCTCCTGAAAGGGCTGTTCTGAATGAATGGGCTTTGGTGAGGGAGGGAACAGCAGTGTTGCTACTGCTGATATTTGATGTTTGCTATGGATAGAGGGCTTTGGTCTCCAGGGCTGTTTGTGGCACATTGCGTTTGATCACAAATAAACAAAGTCTGGCAACAATAAAAGGCAATAACTTGTGTGTAGTGTAAATGAGGGAATCTGTAATTTGTGTAGCCATCCCATAATGGCTCCAAAGATATAAAACAGATCATTGCACACTAGACATGCTTCCAACAGCTCCCTCCTTGCACAGGTTTATTTTTAGATGCTGATACAATGATGAAATGATGAAATGATTCCTCTCTACACTCATGTACAACCTGTGCAGTCAGTTCATCCTCCTGCATTCTGTGAGGCATAAGATCTGGGAGTTGAGAAAAAACAATTACTTTGCCTTTTCAAGTGCCAGAGACATAATAGCACTAGTGATTGGGACTTTTTAGCTCTGCATATCAAAATTGAGCATGTTTGAGGAAATAATGAAGGTTGAAAGTTATCATTTGAGACTGCCTTGCTCAGTCCTGTTGCTTGGTGAAGAACCATTTGTCATGTTCCCTGAAACCCTTTGGTGTGGCTGGGGGAGGAAAGCCACTGCTGGTAGCATGGATGCTGAGAGTAATCTTCCTCTAGGCCTGTGTGACTTTGCTGATAGAGTTTTGTCCTGTGTAAAGTAGATAATGCTGTACAAACATTTATTTAAACTAATTGAGAAGCTGTTCTGTGTAGGTCACTAAAAGAAAATAAACTTGAAAGAAAGACTTGTAATTTATTTTCTGTCCTACACTTTATATTTTTCTAAATATTAGGTGTTACTCTAACAAGGTGTTGAGTGTCACCTTGCAAAGTTTGTGTGAGAACAAGTAATTACAACTCCAGCTTCTGGTGCTGCAGAACAGCTAGCTCTGAGCATGAGACAACTGATCCTGATGCTGAATCTCCTTTTGGACTTTAAGCAGGAGTTAGAGAAAGAAAGGATAAGTAAAAGGATAAGGACCTGACATGTCTCTGGTTGTTTCTTTTCCTTTCAGTGCATTCCACAACAGAAAAATGACAGTGACTGTGGGGTTTTTGTGCTCCAGGTAAGAGTATTCCTTTTCAAAAATCAGTGGCCTGTATTGTTCATGTAATAAATGACCTTTTTTTTCAACCAAGCCTTTTCCTTTTCCCCAGTACTGCAAGTGCCTCGCCTTAGACCAGCCTTTTCAGTTCTCCCAGGAAGATATGCCCCGAGTGAGAAAAAGGATTTACAAGGAGCTGTGTGAACGCCAGCTAATAGACTAATAAAATTCAGCCAACCTAATTTCTCTGGCATTTCTGACAAGTTGCAGCTGGTGTTTGTGTACTTGAATTTCTGAAAACTTCCATGAATTTTGAGCGATTCTCAGCTGAGTGGTGTGGCCACTGTTGTTACCTCAATCTTTTGCAAAGTTCTTTAATTGGCAGAACATAACAGAGCTGCCATAGACTATTCCTAATGTCAGTTTGGTTCTCTTATGTTCTTTCCTGTATTTAATATTTATTATTTCAGCATGCATATAGGCAAAGCATGCAACTAAAACCATGAAACAGTAGATTTGGGACACCTTTGAGGTGTAGCTAGAAATGACAAATACAGGTGAATTTGTCTGGAAAAAATAAAGATGCATGATATGTTTTCTGATGCAATAATGCTTTGAATGTATCCAAAAAAAAAATCAATGCCATAAAAAGAACAGCTAGAACCTATTTGATAGTTCCATTGTCCCTGTTGTGGCTGTGTAATACTGAATACCACATTTTAGGGTGGCTAAACTCATCTACAGTTTTAATTTGTGAAGACCCCCTTTTCAAATAGTTCAAGTTGCTAATAAAGTTTGTTCTGTTAGCATTTCTCTGGCTGTCATTATCAGCCCGTCCCTATAGATAAAAAGCAGCCTTTGCACAAATAAAGCTTCAGCACTTGTCTGTATAATAGAAAGTACAGAAGTCTTCAGTCAGGCAGATGGATGGTAAGTTCCACAATATGTGTATTAAGGAGAATTATAAAGCTGGCCCTGAAGAGTCACAGCTTCGATAGTAAGATAAACTCCTTGGCTGTAACTGTTTACATCTCAGATGGCTTTGAGTCATTTCTCAGATCCACAATATGCAGTGAAAATGTACCATTTCTCCCTTCAGCTGTCTTCAAAGCTTGTTGTCTTTAACCTCCCGTTGGCTTTTGCTTTTGTTCAAATGTAAATTAATTCATTTCTGCTGCATCTGCTGTTTGATTGTCTCGAACATCCCCGGTTTTGTCCGCACTCAGTAGCGCCGGTGGGTGTGGGTGGGAGTTCCAGTACTGGTGGTGGGTGCAGTGGTATCATCCTGCTCCAAAGGGCTGGCAGCCCAGAGCCCAGCCCTGAACGTCACAGGGTTGTTGAGTGGGCAAAGGATGAGTGAGAGCAGTGGATCTGCTGGGCTTTCACCTTGGTCTGTAAACTGTGACGTGCTCCTTGCTGAAGTGAGCTACTTCTGTTTGAAGAGATTGTTATCTGGCACTGCTACACCAGCAAATGTCTTTGCTGTGTTTTTCTGCCAGATACAGGAATGAGCCCAGAGGAAAAGTATTTTCATTGCTAAACATCATCTGCTGCACAGCTTCACTTTGTGTCCGTCCATAGTCCTGGCTTCTGATAGAGGAAAACCACTTTGACTTCCCTGTCTTGCAAATTAATTCAGACTTGAGCTAAGCCAGGTGCAAATCCCTCCTAGATGACGGGAGAGAGAAGGGAGGGAGTGCCAAGCACAGTCAGGCTGGGAAGTGGAAGCACATGCACCCTGTGCTGTGCTGGAGAAGGAGCTCCTGCAGTATTCTTGCATGTTCCCACTTCCCCTTGTTGGCAGCTGGCAAGGACTGGCTTAATTTAGCAAGATAAGGAAAGCCTTAAGCACTTGGTTAGATAATTTAAACGAGGAAGTTAATGAATCAGAAAGAACCTAAGACCCAGACAAGCAAGATACATCTGCCCATTGTATGGTGCAGAGCACCCCACAGCACATGGTTTATTTGTGTTTCCCTGAGGTGTAACTGACAGGTGAGTCAGTCTTGAGGTGTTTGTGAGCAGTGGAGGGTGACTTCCAGGAAAATTGAAACTTGGAATGTAGTTTCTCCTGTGGGGTAGCACTTAGAAGCCAGTGCTGCCCTTCTCATCTACTCTATGCACTGGTGTCACATGAATGATTCCACTGCTTGTGTGGTGGGACAACTGATCCAGGCTACAAGTAACCCCAGGACAGTTCCTCAGTATAACTTGCTACTAAGTGTATATCCTGATATGAAGGAATACACAGAATTGTGTGGTCAGGAAGAGATGGGGAGGTGGTGCCACTTCGTGTGCATGCAAGTTTTTTTTTTCAAGACTCCTGGCAGAAAGGGAGTGGAACCAAAAGAGAACTGCATGAGCAAATTGCTTTTATTTTCAAGGCATGAGCAATTTGGTAAGGAAGCTTGAAAGGTGTCCTGGGAGACTACCAGCCTGGAAGGTTCAATGCTCAAAGAAAGACCCTTATTTTTTTGTGCAAGTTGCCTTGGTGGATATTTTTCATTGCATGGAAATGTGCTGGAACATTGAACTACAGACAGTTGTTTCCTAAGGCTTGGTGCCTACCACAGATTGGTAAGCATCCATCTTGTCTGTATGAGAGCTCGTGAGGAGTCTTTAATCATGATCCCCTTATCAGCAGCATCAGCCAAAACACAGGATTTCTGTGAACTGTATGTTGAATGTGGGTGCTTTGAAGCAAGTGCATGTGTGCCCCAGATCATTTGAGGGGAGGGGGCTTGCATTTGAATCTGCTGCCTTGTGAACTGGGGAACAGGGTGGGGAAACATGCATGTTGGAAAGTACTTCTTATGTGCTTTCTTGTCATCTAGAGGTTTCCTGACAAGTGTTCCAGTTGGTTATGGGACAGCACAGAGGAGTTGCACTTGAGTCTCCAGCTGTGAACACACCAGTGAGGGGCCTCTGAAAAAAAAAGGAGGGGAAATTGAAAACAGATCTAATGTAAGCAAAGTATGTTGGTGCAGTGTTGAAATTAATCACAGGCAGTCGGAATCTCAAGCTCTGTAATGGTGTATCCTGTGAAACTGGACTAATTAACTCCTCCTTGAGAATGTCTTTGATGCCTTAAAGGAGATGGACTTCATAATCTGTAGTCATTTTACTAGTTCTTAAAACATTCAGAACTATGTAGAGTGTTTTTATTATGAGAGGCACATTTATGTGGTTGTAGTTATGGCTGTTAGCAATTCCATTAATGTGATCTTAAGATTTTCATAAATCACTCTGAACTGGTTTGGCGGATGCTTAAATTTCACGACTTGTTCCAAAGAGATTGTCTCGCTGTGCTGATTTATACAAATGGTCCCAGAACTGGTAAAGCCTCTGCCTTGTGCGTGACAAATTTAAGCTACCTGAGTTGTAATAAACCTTAAACAGAATTGAAAATGAATTATCAGTTTCCATTTAGTTTGCTTTAATCTATAGTTTTAAATGACTATGCCCCTGATACAAATCAATAAATGCAGAGTGTGGCCTTGATTCTGCAAGGTGAGTAGAGAGATGCCTATTGCTGAGCTGCTGGTACTTGCAGAATGGAGGCTGCACCTTTTTGCTGTGTAATGTGCAGTTGTTCTGTTCTTACCTGGCTCTCTTGAGTGTGAAGGTGATATTCTGAAGTTTCACATGCACTGATCACCAAGCCTGATAGGCTTGCACAGAGCTGCTGGCTTGTGTTGAATCTCCAGCATAATGCTTAACCTACCTTTACTTTCTCAGAGTTTTGATTGGCGTTATCTACTGTAGCATTTACTCAATTCAACGTGAAAATTTAAACCTTGGGAAGTGCTGCAGAGTTAACTCCACTGAGCGATGACTGCTGTGGGTATGCTCTTGCATTGAATGAAGCCCACGTTCCTGTGAAGTAATAAAATTGAGTTTTACCATAAACCCTATTTTCTTTCAGTGGTTTGGTTTCATTTTAATTTTAAAAGCAACCGATGTGATGTTTGAGGGAATGTTTGTAGCAGCTTGTTTGGGATCTGTGTTATTAGGAGAAGCCTCTCCAGTTGATTAGTTCAATAACTCTGAGCTGAACACTAATGATGCTTTCTGTCTCACAGTGATGTAACTTACTGTGGTTTAATTCTGACAACATACAAGATTGGAGATGTCACCCATTGCATAAATAAGAGTGAAAATCTAGCATTAGACACTTTCTTCTAAGGTGGCATTTAAAAAGCACAGATCTGTCAACAGAACACGTAGGACTTAAATTGCTTTTCTAGATCAAACTACACTAATGTCCTTCTTGTATTGCTTGTGGATTTAGCTGTGTAACTATAGAGTTAAATCTTGTCTTTGCCACATGTTACAAAGCTATACAGCTTGTGAATTTGTGATAATGATGAGAATGAAGGCTTAGCAAATGACTCTTTAAGCTATTAATCATGAGACTGGCAACATCATTGTCTTTATTACATTCATAATTTAAAAATCCTATCATGGAGGAGGAAACATGGATGCTTGTTAAATATATTCTTCAGTGGAAAGTACTAAGAAATCAGATCATTAAAGTACAGAATCATAAGAGACACTAGAGCCTTGCCAGGAACAATAATTACTATTTATATGTAATAGGCACTGGGAGGGAAAAAGATGAGTCTGGTTTGCTTATGCCTGAACTTAATGGGTTTTATGAGTAACCAGCTAGAAGGATTTGGGGATTGAATTTCATTTCAGAGTATGTAATATTACAAACTATAGAGCTAAAAACTGTTGTAAACGGAGTGAAATATCTTGAGAAATCAACTGGTTTGTTTTCTTTCAACACAAGTAAGCAGAACATGTGCAAAGCAGCTCCAGCTCCTGCCTAAAATTCTGATGAGTTCTTAATTCTTGGGTTTAATTTCAGCATTGTTGGTAACTCATCTCCCTTAAACCTGGCACTTTGAGGTTCCAGACCTTACCTAAACACTAAGCTTACCTGGGGCTCTTCACAGGCAACTTTGGGAAGTGGCTGAGAGGAGGAGGGATTAAAAATCCATTGGGGAATCTGTTTGCACCACCTGATAAATGTTTTGGGGGAGGAAAGGGAGGGGAGAAACTGAGCTTTAAAAAAATATGTATTTAACTGGATAATGTGGGTCAGGTCATGTTTATGGTAGGTATAGAAGTCGATGCAGACAAGGAGCTATCTTGTTTATGGAAACCTTTGAGATGAGTGGGAGAGAAATGCAGGGAAGAGATGCCTTCTGCAGGGATTATTGCTCTGCACAAAGGGACATTCTGTCTTGCATCAAGCCTGTGCATTTTACGTCAACTTAATGCAGGCAGCAACTGCAGCAAAGAAGAAATTCCCTCTGCAGTGCTCAGCTGAAGATCACGTTTGTTTAGGGCAGTTGGGGCTTGACAATTTATCCTCGGCATCTCTTGACAGCTCCAGCCCACTGAAGAGCTGGCAGGCATTGCTGCTCCAGGCAAACACAGGGTTGCTCCAAGGGAAGGTGCTCACAAATCCAATAGATTCCAGCTCACCTTTCAGGTCTGGCTTCTTTGGGGTTTCAGGTTTGGGAGGGGGGGTTGGTGTTCTTTGTTTTGTTTTTAAAGAAGTTTGAAGTACAGAGAATTTTAGAGTATTTTTTCAATTAGTATATTCCCTTTTCATTCAGGAAACTTGGCTTAGGAGATCTGCTCGTAGTTTTGCATACTGAAATGCTTCTGTTTCACTATTAATGGGCAGAAAAGAGTCTTCAGGGCAGAATTTTTGGCAGAGTTTAGGGTTTTGTCCTCTGGTGAATGGCTCTTCAGGTGAATGTTTTTTTTCCTTTAGAACGTGAGTATAGCTAAAATATTCTTAAGTAATGAAATGTAATGCTTTTAAAAAAATGGCCACTTAAGATCTTTGTAAGCAGTTGGTTGTCCCCAGATGGGATATCCTAGTCTTTAGAAGGGACTGGGAAGTATTTTGAGGGGATTAGTGCTATTCAGAAAGCAGGAAGAATAAAGGTCCAGCTCCCAAATTCACCCTTTGATCATTTTACCAGAACGAACATCAGAAACAGAGCATCTAAGTCCTGGTGCAGTTCTTAGTAGGGCTGTATCTCATGGCCTTTCCTGGGGCTTTGGGGGTTCCCTGGGTGCAGCCTGAGTCAGATGGATCTTCCCAGGGTACTCTTTGGCCACCAGATGTCACGCAAGGACCACCAGAACAGGTTGTGCTGCTGTGCTCCAGCTCCCAGCTCATGGGTTGACCAAGCCCTGGTGTCTCCTGGTTGCGTGTCGCTGCCACGTCGGTGGTTGTCTCCTCACACGTTCCTCAGCAACGTCTGTGCTGCACTTGCAGAAAGAATGTGTGTGTTAAACCAACCCCCCAGCACCACCTTCCACCCACCATCAAATCCACTGAAAATCCCTCTGTATCAAACATGTAAGTGTTTGGCTCCAATGTGATTACTCCAGAGTCCCATCAATTTTACAAATTGGCCAAAACATTTTTGGTAGAGAAGCCTTGCATACCAGAGGTCTTTAGGCTGATCAAACTGCTGCCCTACCATAGATCATGACTGTTATTTTTATAACTCTGTATTACCGTGGCAAATGTTGGGAGGGGGGAGAAACCACATCAGTAGCAACTTCTGCCTGATTTGTGGTCATATGCTTATAACTTGACATGGTTTTGCAAATAACTAAACAAAACCAGGAATTCATTTAGGGGGAGAAGAAAACCTTACCCAAAACTGAAAAAAACCGGCTGCATCAAATATCTTGTGTGAAGAGTCTGAATTGTTCACAATTTGGATCTTTTAATGGAAAATGGTTCAGCACAGAAATGGGAACTGGTTGCCCTCTGTTAGTGAGTTGGGTCTGTGCTATGGCTGTCAACCACTGCCAAACACTGTGACAGCCTCTGGGCCATGCATTTTCTTGAATTTTTATTTAATTGCTGGTGTCTGCTCAGGCTTTGTCCTAAATTTAGTAACATTTGGTGCTCACTTTTCTCTGCAATACCTTTATAAATTCCCATATAATCTGATCTCTAATTTTAAAGCCATCTGTCATTTTTGAGCTGTATATTTTCCAGCTTTAAAAGGTCTTGTTCAAGGAAAATTTAAATTCATGGCCTACTGAAAATGCATTTTTCTTTAAATTATTCATTGGTAAAATGTCTTTGAACTTGTGTTTGTGTAGCTGGTGAGTCGGGGACAGATGTTGGGATTCCGGGATGGTCCTTGCACAGATGCCGAATCCAGTGCACTGCTCACCCCACGGCAGCAGTGGGACTTAGTGCATCGACACCTCACCCAGGGACCAACCTTCAGAGAGGTGTCCCCTGTCTGTCACACGCCGTCCTGTTCACTAGGTGGCATTGCTTCCCAGTGTAAAAGCGTCTAAATACTTCATTAATTATGCTAATCCCCGTGGTGGACCGAAAGTGAACTGCACTGCCATGGCTTCACTCGTGTCCTTTTATTCTCCTTTGCTGTTGGGATTTCTTGGGTTGAGTGTCTTGCAGCATGGTCATCCCAGTTGTTGAAGTTCTGGGTCCAGGGAAGGCTTTGGCTTGGAAAACTTAAGTGAGCCTGTTGGGAACACTCTGAAGATACTGCCCTGGCTGTTGGTAGCCAGCTCTGTGGTGCCAAGTCCGCCAAAGTCATCATTCTCAAGTTATTGACCTGGATTATCACCTTGAATAAGAAAAAATCAATGTGCTTTCTGGAGCAGTGATGGTGAAGCCTTGCCTGTCCTAGAGTGGGAGTAAAGTGTGCTGATGTGGGAATCCTTTCTGACATCAGACCAACCGTGGGGGCAGCAGGAGAGCAAGGTGCTCTGGAGGATAGTGAGCTGCTACTCATCTCTTAGGTGTTTTGAGGGATATTTGTTCATCTCTTTTCCATGTAGCCCTGTTATTTTATTTTACATTCCTATGCCCTTCATTGTCTTCCTCCTTTCCTTACCCAAGTCTTAATTAAGGGCTGAAACACAGTAGATTTAAGAATCCTGTCTGTTGCCAATGGGAATTAATTGCTGCCTTTTGTAGGCTTTAAAATGAGATGAATTTTGGTTTTACAGGCTCGTTTTAGTAGCAGGAATACGTGGTTTGTCCGTGAGGCATATCAGGAAGGCGAGGTGGGAAGGTCTCTGTGAGGTGCAGCTCTCACCTCCGTAGGCGTTGGGTCCCGGGTGTGTGAAATCACGGGAACCTGCGAGCTGAGAATGACCAAACCCCCTGGAGGCAGCCAGAGAGCAGGGTGCTGCCCCTCGAGGGAAGGGGGTCCTGCCACTTCCCAGCCCTGAATTCCAGCAGTGCTTCCCAGCCTGCAATATTGATGCCCCTTTCTTTCCCTCTGCAAACTGTGGAGGTGCCACATCCGAATTAAGACCCGCAGAAGCAGCTCTGTCCTGAGCTGGTCAGGACAGGTGAGTCTCATGCTGGGCTCAAGAACATCCTTGCTTTGCTCTCATGAAAGGACAAGACAAAGTAGTTTTTGAGCAAGACTTCTAATGAATAAGCAAGATAAAAATAAATGTAAATTGAAGATCCTGTTTCTCGTGTATTTTATTAAAGAGTACAGAGTTGTTCATTCTTGCTGTGTAGTATAATTGCTAAAACATGATTTGTAACCAAATATAGCTGCTTGCATTAAAAATGGCATTACTTCTTACTAGGGAGGATGATATGGTAAAGGAATGCTCATTTAAACAATTACATAGTTCAATTTTTGTATTCAAAACATCAGCTTTTTCACTTTTTTAAAAGTGAACATAACCTTGAGATGGTTTTTAGCTTGAATTTTGTTGGACTGCACTTGAATGAAGAATGCTATGCAATTAAAATAAACAATATACTTTAAAAACTGGTTATATACAGAAATTAAACTTGTCAAACCATGTTTTGCATTTTGCAGTGATTGAATACAAGATAATGAATGTGACAGATTCTGGTCACAACAGGATGATGCCTTTCATCATCCAGGGCCTCTGCAGCCATGGAAAGCATTCCCAGAAGCCATTTACGAGAGAGCGAGGGCTTACATTTACTGATTTAGTGCCTACAGCTTTTTGAAATGGTTTGTGTGCTTTTTTCCTCTGAAATTCTAGGATTTCTAGCTCTCACCCTTCCATTGTGGATTTAGATTTGTCGGGTGAGCAAGGATGGGAAGATTCATTCCCTGTTTTCCCAGTTCCATCTGAGTTGGGCTGAGTGAAGATCACCTTTTCCTACCCTTGGTAGTGGGACTGGAAACTGCTGGCATGAGGAGATGAGCTTTCTGTGTACAAAATGTGCAGATATTTACACTGCAGTAAATAAATCCATCCTTTGTTCCAGTCAAAAGACTGACGTGGTGTTCTAGTGTGGGACCTGATGCACTTAAGTAACCAAAGGGTAACCAAACCCTGTCTTCTGAAGGCAGAGATGCTCCTTTCTGAGTTTGTAACCTGCTAAAAATCCCACATCCATCACCTGAAGCTGGCCCTTTCTAAAATACCTCATTGTGGGTGATGTGAGAGCAGTCAAGGCTGTGCTGTACAAGAGTGGAGTCCCAAGGCTTCTTCATTTCTCTCTTGCCCTCAAAAGGTTTAAATATTTGCTGGCTCAAGCTCAGTGTTGACTGGAAAGAGGATGTGTTGTGGCAGTCCTGGTGTGCAGGAAAATGCCTCTTCAAACCTCCTCTCTGCTGTTTCCCAGGGACTTCAAGAGCCAGTTGTATATCCACACCTTTCATTTCTGAGTACCCCTCTCATGAGAGCCAGATACAAACTGTTGGAGAGATGTCTTTAAAAATCAATACTCCTGGAGAAAAGTAAACAACTTCCCTCTGATTTGAGATAATGTCTCTGGGGAGGATCATCAAAACCATCCTCAGCCCCACTCCCATGCCCATTTTCATCTGGAGGAAAAGAACAATTGCATTTAATTTTAAATGCTCTTAGGAGGTGATAAGTTTTTTTTAGAATTAGAATTAAAATCAGATTTTTTTTTTTAGACTTGATAGGAAATTTTGGATTTCAACCTTATCTAAACAAAAACATTGATTTTTTGGTTAGATGTCTCCAAAGCCACACTTGTGAAAGCTCATTCAACAGAATGCTTAAAGGTTTTATTTCTGTCCCAAAGGTGAAAGAAAACAACTTCCAAATGTCAGAAATGCTGTTACCTGATGAGCTCTATTTTTTGTAAGGTCAAGAAAAAATGATGGGTACAGTAACAAGTGTTTCTACTGTTACCTTTTAAAATATATATGTGATGCTCAAGTTCATAAGTGAAGTGTGTGCCTTTCAGAAGCTAAAAAATAGCAGTGTAAAGCCAGAGTCCTTGGTCTGTCCCTCCTTGTTTCTCCTGAAATCGATTTTTGTTTTAAGTTCTTCTGGTGTAAATAATTTTAATGAAAAGGAGAAAATTGCTAGGTGGAGTTTATCATCTGGAATATATAGGCTAGGATGGTTTCTTGAAATACAGAAGATAGGTGAGCAGAGCTCAGAATGCCCTGAAGAAATAGTGCCCAACCCTTTAAAAAGAAAATAATTAATAAAAAAATGAATAGTTGCTATCCTGCAGTTGGGGCTGTGGGTGCAGCCCTGGCACAGCCAGGGTGTACTGTGTGTGTGTGGTGGAGCTGCCCTGTGCCCTGGACATGTTGCAGGGCCAGGTCCCTTTCTCACAGCCCTCGGAGCAGAGGCAAGATCAGCTGAGGAGCCTGATCCTCCCCACTTCTCATTTTCTTGAAACTGTGGTCCCAAGAGATGGGGAAGCATGTGTTTGTGGGGGCAGGGGGTACAAAGGGGATTTGAGCAAGGTCATGATCCATCCCATGTTGGATCCATGTGATCCCTGATCGCACTTGCTCTGTGTTTCTCATTTCTTCCTTTTATCCAGCTCTGATAAACACCAGTTTGATGGAAAAAGAGAAAGGAGAGGAAACACTTGAGGTAGGAAGGGGCCACATGCATCCCAGCCCATCTCCTTCCCAGGAGAGAGCTGCATGCAGGAACACATGTCTACAGAGTTTTGGGCTCTCAAAACCTCTTTGTGCCTTTGGATTTACTGTTGGGAGATCCTCCGAGCTGGTGGTTCAAAATTTAGCTTGTGTCTCTTGTCCCACTCCCCCACACCTTTGTCGAGATCCCACAGAGCATCCTCACCCTCCTGTGCCTCCACGCCAGCCCGTCAGGGGCTGGTCCCAGCTCCCAGCCCTGCTCGTTCCCCCCCGGACAGCTGGATTTCCCTGCCCGATCCTGTCCCTGGTCACCTCCGTGTGGTTTTGTCACCTCAGCTCTGCCCGGGGCTGTGCTGTGAGCCTCTCCCGTCCCTGCCTGTGCCTCTGCCATCAGCAGTGACCGTCCCCAGGGCATCACGGCAGGGAGCAGGAACCTCTTTGCTGGCAGCAGCGGGCGTTCGAGGGGGTCTGTAATGCTTTGCAGACAATTTTCTCCCTGTTATTGTTTTAAACTCCATGTTAGCCATTCCTGCTTCCCAGGTTTCTGCGTTTCAAATTATTTTCCCCAGAGGCATCGACAGCATTTTTCCAAATTGAATCTCATTTATTTTCTACCCAGGTTTCCAATCTCTCTGGGGCCCTTTGTATTATTTCTCAGTCCGCACTGCCGTGTACAGTATATCCTAATTTAGTATCATCTCTGAATTATATTACCATGCCCTTTAGTTCTTCTTCTATTTAATGAAGATATTTCCAAGAAAAAAAAATTCTAAACTACATTTTATTAAAATAAGAAGGTAGAGTCTTAAAAATTCCTTTGTGGGTTTCTAATATGAATTCTAAATCTTTTTCAAAGGAATCTTCAGTGTTTTGAAGAGAAATTAAAATCTTCCAAATACCAAAGTTCGTAGGTGTAAAAATTAATCAGTTTTTCAATTAGCTGAGACCTCTGTCCCTGTATAGCAAGCTCTGTATGGTGCACTTTTCCTGACATAGACGCCATCTATGAACTTGCAGCAGATTTTTTTTTAAACCAGCACCAAACATATGTTTCAATTCCTCAATAAATTTGTTCCCTTTCCCTTTTTGACCTTTTCAGGTTTGCTCTATGTGGCTGTTCTAGCAAACATGTACACTGTCAGGAATGGTGCTGAAGCAGCATATTTTAATGCAAACTATGCAGGCTTATTCATAGGAAGTGATTTTCAAATTCAGAATCATGAATATTTGCACGGTAAGGTTGATTCTGTTGTAGCTTTTTATTTATAAGCTAAAAAGTGCTGCCTGTTTGTGCCCAGCTGGGAGAGCACCAAGCCTCTGTTGTGGGGAATGCACAGTGCTATGGGAGCTGTATGTTCCATCAACACAGCTCAGATTTCCAGCCCTGGATAGGGAAATAGCACTGGCAGCAGGCAGTTTGCTGGAGATTCATATCCTATAATATTTGCTGCAAAATTTCTAGCAATGGGCAATTTCATGAAGACTATGATCTGCTTGTGAAGAGAAATAAGATGTAAATTGGATTAATAAATCGTTCTCTGTGAACGGTTTCTGTCTCCAGAGGACTTTTCTCTTTGAGAAGTGCTGGGGTCTTTGGTCCTCTGTGGATTGAGGGTTTGACCCTGCATGCAAACCAGTGCTGGGGGAGGCTTCTGAAACACCTCAAGCTTTGGCATGTTCTGGCTGTACTGACCCATCCCACTTTGCCTCTGCCTCTGCTCTCCGGGCACTCCCCCCACCGCAGCTGGAGATCATCATGTTGAGCAGAGCTACGGATGCTGCTGGAAAAATTCGTGTTCTGTTTTATCCTCGAGAACATGTGCGCTGATTGGGGTGGGTAGTGCTGTGTCTCCCCTGCCCTCGGGAGTGAGGATGCTTTAAACACTCTGGCTGGTGTTGGAGCTTGGAAACGTCCGCAGTGTCAGTGCACAGGCCGAGCTGCCTGGGTGTCCCTGTCCCCTTTGGGTTGCTGTTGTTTGTTTTGGCATTAAAAAATGAGCCTTGTTCTCTGCAGGTGTAGGGACTTCCCCAGGGATGAGGAATCCCCGAGCTCCGGGGGCTGTGCCACCGACATTCCTGCCACCACCGAGGGGGATGCTCCGGGTGGAGCCGCCGGCTCGCTGCCACGCAGCAGCTGTAGGAAATTAGAGGAGCCTTGGGGCTATTCTGGGAAACACTGAGGGAGATTCCCGAGGTTTCCAGAGCAGAAAACTGGCTCAGAACTGCCTGCCTCCATGCCAGGCAGGGATGACGTAGAGCTGGGCGCCGAGCCCCGCGGAGAGGGATGTTTGATTGACAAATCAATGGGATCCTGCAGGAGCCATGCAGAGTCAGGGACCACCAAGAGCGGTCTGGAGAGCCTGGCCCTGTGCTTGTGGGCTGCTCAGCAGGCTCCAGCTGAGATCCACATCCCTTGTATGGCACAGCAGGCTCCCTGAGGATAGCTGGCATGCCCCTCACAAGGCAGTGTGTGTAGGGCCCATGGCTGATACGGGACAGGGGGTGTAGGATATCACATGCCTGTCCCCTGGGTCAGAGAGAAGATGCTTGTTGCATTGCCTTGAAGGGTCCAAAAGTAAAATCTTGCCCCGTTCACCATCACTTTGTGGAACTTCAGCCCTATTGAATTTTTCATCTCTGATTCTGACTCTTGCCTGTGAAGGGGTGCCCAGCTTCAGAAAATAGTGCTCAACTTGTGGACAGGAACATGGTGCCCTCTGATTTCACCTGAGCAGATGAGATAACAATTGTTATCTCTCATGCCAATCCTGTGGAGCAAAAACCTTGCCAAAAGAGGGACTAAAAGCCACATGTACACTGCTGTTTGCAGCGTCTTTCACATGAGCACATATGGGTGTGGAAAACACTGGGGCCAGACACCTCCTTGGTAATGTCAAGTCTGGTGAAGCTGTGCTTCCTTAGCTCTACTTGAAAGCCACCTTTTGTTTCCAAAGCCACCTTTCCTTTAAGTCCTGGTCACGACAGGAAGCTCAGCTCGCTGGGCAGTGTTGTGTTACTCAAGCAAGCATTTAGAGAGTGGCATGTCCTTGGGTACAGTGGTGCCTTTATCCCAGGGGACACACCCAGCCCTGTGCACCCCTCTGTGCCCCAGGCCAGATACCAAGTTCTCTGACTGAGCACCCCTCCTCCCCTTTATCAATAATTTTAATCGTTTTAATAATGTCCCCTCACACGGATAGGATTACGATTAGAAAATGTCAGAGCCTTGTTATCATCTAATTAGAGTCACATTTCAGCAGAATAGAAAGGAAAATCTTCAAGCACTGCCTTATGCAGTGAAATGGGAAGAAAGTGATGATTTAAACCAGCTGTGGGCCGGGCTGGGCTGCAGTCCCGGCTGGGACACGGGGCACGGTGCAGGACATGGCAGTGGGCCCTGGTCAGAGCCCTCTGTGCAATCAGTGCAAACTGCTCCCAGATCACTTTCGCAAAGAGAAAAACTCCGGCGCGGTCCAGTAAAAACAATCAGGCTGTCAAGTTTGCCGGCTAACAGCTGAGGGGGTCAGAGCAGCAACACAACACAAACCAAAATAAACACCACCTCACTCTGCCAAAAAGCCTTTATCACTCTTCTGGGAGAGAGGGAGGCACTTTCAGATGGCTTTAACTTTTCCCTTTTTTTGGTTGTTTGTTTTTATATGCTTAAATGTGAGCTGAGAGTTAGGATCTCTTTCCGCCCTTCCCCTAATGCCATTATGGCAGGCTGAGGTACTCATAGGAGAGCCTCTTTGTTTGCCTTTTGCAGGAGGAGGTTGGAAAGCAGAGGGGAGGAGGGTGCGTGTGCTTAACCCAGTGGAAGGTGCCTGGGGGTTTACTTTGGCTTAGCTCATCCTTGGGCCTTTGCAGCACAGCATCCCATTTGGGGAGGAGGTTGAATGGCTACAGTGAGGGACAGCTGCCATGATGATGGAGGATCCATGTCTGTGTGGGATTTGCAGTGGCACCGTGCCTGGTGGAGGGGAGTCTCAGCTTCTCCAAGCCTAATGACCCCAAGGGCTGCAGCAACACAGAAATTATACTGTGCAGTGTCAGGGCACAAATAAGCAGGTGCCACAAGTGCCATGGCTGCAGGGAGAGTGATGCATGCCCTGGCTCCTCGGTCCCTCCATGCAGAGTCCCTTTGGCTGCCCTCCCGCTGGGATGTGTCCAGCAGTCTGCCAGGGAGCTCATGTCTGGTAGCTGAGCAGGGGAGCCAGCAGGGAGCTGTAAAACCCAAACCTTCTGCAGCTGCTGTGAGCCTGAGCTGGGGATTGTGCTCCTGCAGTCATCCCAGTGGGACAAGCAGAACTGGCTGCAGTTGGCCAGATCACAGGGGGAGGGTGGGAAGATGGAGCATTTCCCTCAAAAGAAATGCCTGCTTGTGCCTCACCCCACTCTGTAGGGACAGAACCATAGATTCATAGAATTCAGGCTGGAAAAGACCTCCAAGTTCATCAAGCCCAACCAGACCCAAGGGATGCACCCATGGCAGCCACATTACAGTGCTTGGCTCTGAGGAAGCAGCCATAGTTCCCCATGGGTTTAGCAGCATGAATGCCTCCAAGGGTCTGGGATTAACCACCCTCCTTGTGGCCAAAAAGGGCTTTCCCCTGTGATTCCTGCCTTCAGGAGCCTGCCGAAGGAGCAGGAGGACCGTGGCCACCTGCTGTTGTGGTGCTTGCCTGAGGCTGGCCCACCTTACAGCAGCATTTTGTGCTGGGAACGCCTGCTGTGCAGAGGGGCCAGTCCCCAGCACTGACCAGATCCACATAATAAATAACCACAGTAAAAATAGCTATCACTTAAATAGCACTTTACATCCTCAGGATGCTGTAAAACCCCAACTGCTTAATCACAAGCCACTCTCTTGATGTTTAGAGTGAACTGATATTTTTGGTCTTGGAGGAGAATATATTTTCTGGTGCCAAGAGCTACAGTGGGCTGTGTCAGCAGCTCTGCTGGGAGCAGGACAGGGCCACAGCAGAGGCAATTAAAGCTCAGGTGTTACACCAGCACATGGGAGTGACCCAGCCCATGGCAGGGACAGGCTCTGAGCCAGCACCCAGCACTGAGCCCTGCCTCCCCCCTGACACTGCTCTGCACAAAACTCCTGACATTTTGGGATTTGCTATATTTAAACGGGTGGACAGTTTAGCCCTGGCCAGGAACCCACCTCTGACAGTGATGGCTATTGAGAGTGGCACTGGCTGCCCCCGCTGTGCCGGGGGCCAGCGGTGCCATTTCTGCCAGGCAGAGCTCCCCCTTCCCAATTAGGGGTGCTGCTAATTTTAAATGAGCTGCTGCCACCAAGCAGGAGCACTTAAAATATCATCCAGCCAAAGTGCCTGTGGTGAGAGCCGAGGGTTGAGTGTGAAGTGGAATCTCTGGTCGCTGATATTTCAGGGCACGGAGAGCTGTACCCTGCTGGAATGGGCAGGTTTGGGAGAGGGGGATTTTTTTTTTGGATCGATGTTTTCCAGAACTTGGGGAGGAAGAGGGAGGTTTCTTTAATCAAAGTGAAAACCAGCTCTGATTTCATTTTATAACTTGAGAAAACATTTAATTTGACCTGATGCAAAATGTTGCATTTCATCTTGCATTTTAATTAATTTTGTGATCTTCTAATTAGACTAATTTCAAAGAAAAAAAGTGTTTCTCTCAAAACTGGAAGTTGGAAGATTTTGAAGATCATTTCTGCCTCTGAAATGCTGCTTAAAAGCATCAGAGACTCTTTCTAGAAACCCAGGTTAATTCCTGCCTTTAAAGAGTTTACGAATGTCATGGGAGTTAAACCTAAGGAGTGCTTTTAAAAAGGACAGAAAGTGAGCACTGCTGCCTGTGATCCTGAGATGAAAGGGGAGAGGTTCTCTTCTCAGACCTTTCCTGTTCCTGAAAAAATTCAGGGCACTTGTGGGTGTAGAGGGAGCTGGAGCCCATCACTGGCCAAGGGCTTCATGACTTTAGGAAACACCAGCAATGGCAAAATCTCACACTGCCCCAAGACACTGCTCATAAAGGAACACAGCAAAGGACCCAGGATGGAGCCTCTTGGGATATTTCCCACTGAAGAGGCTTTTGTTCCCCCATGTTGTTTAGCTGCTGCAGTGGCAGTTTGAGGATGAATCCACCTGGAGAGACTTCAGCTCTGTAGCCAGAGGGCTGAGCCTTCACCAGGTCCAGCTTCAAGCCCTGCTCGCACTGTGAGTATCTAAGGTCATCTGACATTGCTCAGGTTTTAGTTTTGCTTTAGTGCATCACCTTTTTTAGTCAATTAACAAAATAGAATCACAGATTTTAAAATACATACATGTTTACAAAGTATTATGGCCAGCGAATCCCGCTTTGTGGTCCCATGGGTTTCCTCGAGCCATATGGGCACACCTAAGCTCAATGCGTTGCCATATGTAGAGGCAAAAAAATTCTTTAGTGAAAAGTGTTAAAAATGTCAGTGGATGGCTTTAGCTGTAGCACAGGCTCAGGGGACAGATGCTCAGCTGCTGCTCTGGCACTGGCCCTCATCACACCAGAATTACCAGCACTTGTATGAAGGAGACCTTCAGAGGACACTGAGCCTTAAATGAGGAACTCAAGTGTCTGCTGGCCATCATCAGGGCTTGGGCACAGCAGGGCTTCTCCAAAAGAGTCCTCTGCCCTATAGAGCTAAGTGCGTGTCACCCTGGAATACTGTTCCCTGCTCAGTGCTCTGCCAAGGCAGCTCCAGCTCCCTCCAGGTGCTCCTGAACTTGTGGTGAGTTTCATCCTCTCAGGCTCCAAGGGCCAGTGGCATCCACCTGCCTGATGCTGATGTAGAACAGGCTCACATGGGTGCATCCAGATACAACCTCCAACTCCACCACAGCCATAGCTCCCATGTAAAAACCTGCAGGTGATGGCACAAAGGTGCCATCCTAAGGCAGGAGGACCCCTGGCTGATGCTGATCTCATAAGATGAAGGGAAGCCTTGGGAAAATAGAAATTGTTTGGGAGTTTAGCAACACCCTCACCTCTACTGGAGGTTATCACAGAGCTGTTCCTTTTTCTAGAGCCCTGTTGGTGTTTCACATCTATTAACTTCAGTTTATAACTGGATCGTGGACATCCATCCAGCTTTGTCCATTTCGGACACTTGGGAAGTGGACGATGGAGGAGCTGCCTGTACATCACATTTTGTACATGATATTGAAAGGACAACAGGTACCAGATACCTCAACTGCTTTGGGGAAGTTTGGACTTCATTTTGGAAAGTGTTAGGGCTGCATTAGCAGGAGTAATTTAATGCAGCATGACAAGGGCACTCGAATAAACTCTGACTGTTGGTAGGCAAAGAGCAGGGCTTTACTGAACATGTGTGCCCTTGGATTGACTCAGCTGGTGGGAATGTGTTTCCCTTTACCACTGACCTGCTCTGAGCCACCCCCAGACCCTTTTCTCTATGTTGGTATTCCTGGGTGTATTTTCTCTGCTCAGTGATTAGAAGTCAGCACTCAGGCTGCAGAACAAAACACTTTCCTTCAAATGGTATTTGCATTTGAAAGGCACAATGGCTGTTCCAGGGACTTCACTACTTCACTAACTTCTTGGGCACAGTCTCCTGTACAGTCTCCTGTACAGCCTCCTGGCTCCATTCTCACAGTGCTTAATTTGGGACTCCATGCTCTGATCCCAGCGACCTGCATCTGGCTCAAAGCCAGCCTTAATTGCCCTGTCTCAGGGTGGTTGGGAGAGCCATCCAGCTCCAGCACAAATTACAGTGCTCTGAGGACAGCTACAATTTCTGTCCTGCTGCCCCCAGTTCCTGGGAACTCTCCTGGCAATCAGCGAATGATGTGACTCACGTTCAAAGAAGCCAGATCCACTCCAGCCTAGCATGATATTTTGATTAGTAAGAGGTTGGCATAAGAGCTGAGAGGTTCCTCTGTGTGTGACAGGCTATGAGCATTATTCCCCCACTGCACCAGGTTCCTGCTCACTGCTGTAGCTTTGGGGAGTGAGTAGGGACCAAGTTGGGGTGCACACTTGCACCTCACTTTCCCTGCGATGGGTGAGGAGGTCCTGCTGGCCAGACACCCGGGCAGGACACTCACTGCCCAGCTCTCCCTGCAGGACTAGGCTTTGTCCCCTTGGGGAAGGTTTGGTGATGCAAGCAGAGCTTTGGTGGCAAAGCTGCATAACCCAGCCCTGCCTGGCCCTTCCTTTCTTTGCATGAAAATTCTACAGCTGGAAGTCAGGCTTTGTTTGCCCAGAAACCCAGGCAGTTTGCAGGAGAGTGACTTAGGTCCCCTGATGTGTAGGTGAGATGGGAAATTGCAAATCCTCACACCTATAAATGCATGTGCGAGCTGGGACGTGCTCAGAAATGCTCACTTTTATCAGCTCTACCTAGTTCTGGAGATGCCTGGTTAATTTATCAACTGAGAAGCTCCATCTCACTAAAAGTCTCATTTCCATATTCTTTCCAGATGGTCAAGATGCCACAGAGACAGTTTCTAAGTAAATAACTTGCTTCTTCATGCAACCCACTGCCAGCCTCCCGAGTAGCTGCCCCAGATGGCTGGAGCATCCAGACAGTACCTGGGTTGTGAAAGAAAGCGCCGAGTCACATGAATAATAGACACGGGGTGCCTGTGCTTGGTCCAGCAAATTCTCTGCTTGCAGCCCCGGATCTGGGATGGAGAACTGCTGGGAAGTCACAGTGTCCCTCCTGTGTGGGTCCAGCACAGGTGGGCAATGCTCTGGTGGCCCTCAGGATGGGGGTGCCCCGTGGCTGGGCTGGGGTGCTGGGGTGCTGAGCTGCTGCTCCTTACAGCTTCTCTCTTTGCACCGCTGTCTGATGGCAAGTTAAAACCTAAAGGTTAAAAGCATTTAATTATGCTGATGCTTTCCCAGCGGATTAAACAAGAGGATAAATAGACTATAGCGTGTTATTTTGGATTTGATTTTGTTTTTTAAACAAGGGGAGGGAGGCGGGAGGCTGCGGCTCCTTGGCAGCTGTCACACGTTCCGCTTTTGATGGTGTCAGTTGTGTCTGTGAGGAGGTGTTTCTATTGCCGCTGTCAGCGTTTTCTGGGGGAGGCTGAATTCATTGATACAGTCTGTTTGCTGTCCACATATTCACAGTTCATGTGTTACATTTTACATAAAGTAAACTTAGCGAGGGGAGAACCTATTCCACAATTCTTCAAAGCTAATGCACACGAAATATATTCTGACACTGACAGGTATTTCTTATTAAATAGCTCTGAACTGCAGTACCAGGTTTTGCTTAAGTGGCATTATTCTCCCTGAGCAAAGACAGTTCATTTATTAGTCATTCTAAAAACCAAATAACAAATATTATTCTCTAAGAAAACTAAACAAACCATTTAAAAGGGGCCTGTCTGAAATGATTAAAGTACAGTGTCTGAAAAGCAGCTGACATTTTAGTGCCAAAATACCATATGGAGGCTCAAGTGCTTTATTAACATCCTTTGACCTAAGCTGCAAAATCTCCCAACACCTCTGAGCGTGGCGGAGCTGCCTTCCTGCGTGCAAGGGATAGCGTGGAGGAAAATCTTCCTGCCAGTTCTTCAGATGTCATTTTGGCACACGGGAAAGCGAGGTGCAGTAATTGAGGGGCTGGATGTGAGCAGGTCTTTTTTCAATTTCTACCAGAGATACAGCGTAAAATAATTCAACAAAGCTGAAAGCGCGGGCTTTTCACTTATGCCATAAAAAATAAATATATAGTGTTTTTCTTTTTTTCTTACAGCTCTCTCTTTTTCTCCTAACTAAATATTTCCTTTCTTCTAAGCATCACACATTATTTCTAGCTTTCAGACGTGCAAAGTAAGAGAGCACGTGCACCGATATATATTTATTTATGGTCTACATGGAGCTGCCTTTGTGTATCCCCAGCTCTGCTCTGAAGATTTCCTTCACAAGCAGAAAAACAATTTTGTGCTGCAGGTCAGACAGAATAACTGATACCACTGTTTACAGATCTGCGCTCACTGGAGAAGCTTATTAAGCCACAGTTGGGTAAGGAAAAGTCTGTTCATCCACACTGGGATGATAAAGCTGTGGGTAAGGGCTTACGTGGCTGCTGCACCAGGCGGCACAGTCTCGAGCCCTGTGAGCACCAGGGAATCGCTGGATGTCAGGAGGAGATGCTCGCCAAAGGAGCTGCTCAGACAAACTGTTGTAACATCATTCAGTCAATTGTTATCAGCCTGTTCCCCCTGTAAAATGCTTGGGATGTGACCTACTTTTTTTAGTTTTTAAACAAATGTTTTCATCATTAATAAGAGTTCATCAGATAGTGAGAGGAAATAAGTTTTAGCCTGACATCTGCTCATGAAACATCTCCTGTGAGCACATCCTTGCTGGCTCCGAAGCTGGGCAGCTTGACTTGGCAAGGATCAAAATAATATAAAACTTACGCGAAGAGTTTAATAAAAAACCTGCAGATACTGAGCTGATGTATGTTATTAACTTGCTTCTCTGGGATTAGGTAGGTCTGGGTAAATGAGGAGATATTGGTGCAGGTTTGCTTTCCCCGGTGTTGTCCTAGTGACAGGGGATTACGCGCCGCAGGGGATTAGCCTGATGACATGACATCGCCGGGGTAACGATCTACATGCTGATGTCACTGAAGGCATTTGGTCACGTCCAGAGTTTCTGGCATGAGCTGGTGATTCTTCCCCCCATCAGCATCCCGGGAATGCCCAGCCGAGCGGCACATCCCCAGCACTCTGTTGTGTCCATCGGTCCTCTCCTCTCCCTGGCAGGGGCTGTGTGATCCCAGCAGTCTCTCCCTCCTTGCTGACAAGAGTGCACAAACAGCATTTTCATAGCTGGCACCAGCAAGAGCTGTACAATAGTGGGAGCATTCGAAGTTCCTCTGTGAACACATGATATGGTTCAATAGGATGCTTTAAATAGCTCCTCTTTGGAGAGGGAGAGCGGGTCAGAAAGGCACAATGGCCGTGGCTCTGTGTAGCTATTCCCGAGTAATGATACGAGCAGCAGATGCGGTCTGTGCTTTCAAAGGCACTTCTGCCGGCAGCCTGCGTTAGGGAAAATGAAAGCCGGGCTGTTCCTGCAGCTCGTGGGGGGTAGAGGTGGTGCAAGGCATCCACATGACACAGGGAATGATTGGGATCTGGGGAAAAGCAGCAGAACGAGCGCTGGGGAGCAGCCTGTGCCCTGGTCGTGCTGCTGCCTTCCCACAGTGGTGCCAGGTTCCTGTGGCTGGGATCCCTTCCCACAGCAGTGCCAGGCTCCCAGGCCGGGATCCCTTCCCACAGCGGTGCCAGGCTCCCAGGCTGGGATCCCTTCCCACAGCGGTGCCAGGCTCCCAGGCTGGGATCCCTTCCCACAGCGGTGCCAGGCTCCCAGGCTGGGATCCCTTCCCACAGCGGTGCCAGGCTCCCAGGCTGGGATCCCTTCCCACAGCGGTGCCAGGCTCCCAGGCTGGTTTCTGGTCCCGCAGCCAGGCGGTGGCTGCAGGTGAAGCCATGGCCCGCGCTGGCGAACGGCTCCGGAACAGCTGCAGCTCCCGCCAGTGCTGTGAGGGAACAACTTCGTTAATCTGACATCGAGAGCAAATGTTGCTAATGAGGAGCCCAGGCTTTGGTAACCATGGCAATTCATGTTCCTGAAAATGTGAAACAAAGTCAGAGAAGGGGCCAATCCTGATCCCCTCTCCGCTCCAGCGCACTTTGCTTGCTGGGGATTGCCACAGGAATACCGGGTCCAGCAGCAGCGAGGAGTGAGGAAAACTGGAGAGCAGGAACAGCCTGAGGGCCTCATCCACCCATCACAGCAGGAGCTTACCTTGCTTTCAAAACATTGGCCTCCCACTGTCCACTCGAGGCCAGGCTGAGCCCCATCAGCCTGGCACAGGGCAGGGGCTCTGGTTGGTGCCAGGATTGCTTTAGCCGGGACTCCCCAGCTGGGAAAGGCAGCAGCACTGCCAGCACGTGCTGCATGGTCACCTCTGCCAAGTGGCAATTCACTGTCTGCTCCTCACAGTGTGTCTCTAGGGCCAGCTGGGTTCCCTATAAATTTTTATAGAAAATATAAAATGACATCTGGAAGCCTATGGCAGTTAGGCTCTCATTCTTCCTCTAAGCAGGGAAGAGCATTGCCCTTTCTTAATTTTTCATAAATCTTGTTGTCGAGCTCCGTGGAGAAAAAAAAAAAAAGGTAATTGGGTAATCCTGTCTGCTGTTCCAGCTGCAGAGCCACCACCAGCTCCACACAGTTTTGGAGAATAAACACAAATTCCAGCCTCTGCAATGGCCACAAAGCCATTTGCAGATAGAGGAGCTAAATTGCAATGCACTGAGCCTAAAGCAAAACCAGGGTCAAGACCAAAAATATCATTTCCCAGGACAAGGCCAGTCTCAGTTCAATGAGCAGATGCACCCAGGTGAATTCCTGGGTGTCAGGACATCCCACACAGGTACCCTCAGAGTAACCCTAAATCCATGCTTTGCCCATTTCCCCTGGGCAGCCAGGAATTGCTGCACTGCTGGTAGAGGAGGAGCAGGCAGAGAGGAGCGTTCCGGTTGATGAGGCCTTAGGGAAATCCACTGGTAAGCGAAAATCTCTAAAGCAAGGAGGGGTTTTGCCTTAATTAAACTGCAGTGGGGCCACTGGTGCAGAAACCTGACAAAGCTTGGGGGATTATTTCAGCTCAGGAATGCGAGAGATGCCACAAAACCATTGGGTTGGTGGGAGACATCTGTCCAAGGAAACAGAGAGTGCTGGTGCCAGTGGTGGGGAGTACATGTGCTGCTGGGGAGTGGGGACACCCCAGTGAGGGAACACGGCTATCAGATAACGCAGGAAAATAAAAAACCCTGGCAAATAGCAAAAAAATACTAAAGCAACAAAAGCAACAACCCGTGCAGGTTTGTAACCGGAGTAAAGCTTAGAAAGAAGATCGATTAGGAGCCAAAAACCCCAAAACCCCAAGGCTTTGGGACAGCCAAGGTTTCCAGTGCTGCACAGGACGAGGCACAGCTGCTGGCTTTCCTCCTTTGGCCCTGATGCCTTCCTCAGGATCTGTCTCAAAGGCATGAGGAGCAGGGAGGGGTTTGTATGATGCCTGCAGAAATGTGCCCCCACTGCCTGCAGGGCCAAGGTCTCTTTCCCTAAAAGATGGTGCCTGTTTCCTCAGCCTTTTCCCTGCTTGCCCCATCTCCCTGCCAGCAGCACTCCTTGCCTTCTCTGCCCACCACCCTTTGCAGGATCAGGCACATGTTTCCCCATCTCTTCTGCCCCTCTAATCTCACTCATGTTTATAAGCTTCAGGAGGCCAATTCTGGTGGAACAGCTTAGGGTTTTTAAAATATTCTCCTTTTTGATGAAGTTAGGGTTTGGGAAGTCCTGGGGGACTGCCTCAAAGGAAGTGTTAGGTTTATGTGCAGAACAAGGCAAAAAAATAATAATCTCATTTTACTCTTTTTGGAGCAAGAATTGTCCCCCCTCTCCCCTTGATTCCCCTCCATCCCCATGGCTGGGAAGAGAGAAAAAGCTTCTCTTGCTGCCAGTAAGCATTTCCAGAGCCTGGGGTGTTATTCCCTGTAAGCATGGCACAACCTTGGACCTGCAGATGCTCCAGGATATTTCAGCAACTGGCCCTAGTAAACCACTGCAAGAGCTCCAGGGTCCAGAAGTGGTTCTCACCTCATGGTGGGGCTGCTCTGGCCCTTGCTCAGCTCTTCCCCTCAGTGGCTGTGCCTAAGGACTCCCACATCACCCCTGGTAACCCCTGCTCAGCCTCTTTGGCTGCTGAGGTGCCTTGGTCAGGAGGTCCCTACCACAAGCTGCTGTCTTTGCTGCTGTGTGGTACCATATGTGTTCCTTTCTGGATTTAGGTTTTGCGTTTTCTGGAGTTTTTTTGGTTTTTTTCTTTGGAAAGGGGTGATTACTTTTCTCTATTTTGACCTGTTACTAATTCCCACCCATCAGATTATCCCGGCAACCACTGGCACCTCCTGCAAAGATGGGATCTACCATTTTGTTCTGCTGAAGAAGGAATGGAGGAGGACAAGGGGTCCAAAATGAAGAATTGAAGTGAAGCATCAAAGCAGAGAAGGCATCTGGGAAAAAACCTCAGTTAGGAGCAAGAAGGCAGAGAGGGAAGGGAAAGAGACCTGGGCTTCAGCTGCAGCTCAGTGGGGCTGTTAGAGATGAAAGCTCCTTTCTGGGCTGGACACGTCCTGTCCCACCACTTGGCCAGAAAAACAGCAAGGCTCCCAAAAAAAGATCAGCAGGGCAGCCCCCCTACCCCGCTCACATCTTGGTGCTTCACGAACTATCTCATGCCACTTACAGTGATGCTGTGCAGGGGCATTCCTGGCATTTCCTGCAAGGGACAGGTAGCCACAGCAACCAGTGCTGCCTGGGGGCTGCTGGCCATCGAGGCTGGGGTCCCCCCTTGCTGTGTGTGAGGCACCTGTGCCAGGGACAGTGCCCCAGCCCAGGGCAGGGCTCCTGGGGCTGCTCTGAGTGTTAATTGTGCTCTTGCTATCCAAGCACACTTTTTGGCAAGACATTCAGCCTCCCTGTGACTCAGGGAGCTGACAGCTCTCAAGTACATCCCAAGGATGAATAAAAAGCGACAGAACAGGTAGTGATTTCTGCAGTCAGCCAGAGTCTCTGTGAAGACAGTCTCAAAACTGTCTCACTGTCTTAGTGGCCAGAGGATGCCTGTCACAGCCACTTGACCTGCAGGCAGATGGTTACTGTCTGTCTAGCACTGTCTTTTGGGGCTTGATAGGCACTTCTAAAATGCAGATAGACGGCAAGCCCTCACTGGGAGAAGAGGGCAGTGCTTGGCAGCTGAATGCCAGCGTTAGGATGTTCAGGTGGGTTGTTGGGGAGCAAGGCACGTGTCTGTTATCGGGGGAAAACCTGATAGCCCCCCTCCATATTCACCCTGAGGCTGCCAGGGCAAGGTCAGAAGGGTTTGCAGAGCCGGATGGAAGAGCAGAGGTGTCATGGGGCTGATGTCACCTGCCTGTGATGTCACCACTGTCTTCTTCAGAGGAGCACTTCCAGTGATAGCAGAACTTCTGCAGTCTGTCTGCCAGCCTGGCACTCACTCTGTACAGTGTAATCAAGCAAATATATGAATAGATTTGGGAGCTGGGGCCTGGGCAATGTTCTTGTGTGACAGACAAATGCAGAGACAAAGCAGACGCTCCCTTCAGGAGTGCTGTAGGATGCTATTGGTGGGCACAAACTCGCATCCCATTAATGCCATTGCTGTTAGGCAACACTGAGTAATTTACATTTTAAACAAAGCTCCCAGACCAGCTCCAGTCCAGGATTAGCTCCAGGAAACCTGCAAGACTGTGGCTGCACCCAGGGAGCCTTGGGGTGTCCAGGAATACCCTGCTAGTGAAAACACTAGCTCAGCTTCTGTGCTAATTGCAAAGCCACCCTACAGAGGTGAAACAGGACAGGAACAAGAGCATGGGGGATGCTGGCAGGGCTCATTTTTGCCAGGGTTTTGTTGAGGATGGTGGTGTTGGTCTAAGTTGATACTCCCTCATGGCCCATTAGTGACTTAAATGTAGCCCATGGGGTGGCCGGCAGGGAAGGACTCTGCCAGCTGCATTTGCAGGGACAACTCCTGCACATCTGCATTACTTACAAGGAGAACATGTTGCCCATCTCTGCTGAAACAGCTCTGCGAGCCCTGAAACTGCCAGTTTCCAACCCCTGGCCTTACATGATGGTCTTAACAAGCTATGGCATAAATATGCCAGGCAAGGGAAGGCAGCTTTCACAGAGGATTGGGAATGTCATAAAACAGGGGAATTTTTATTCATCGAAAGGGAGATCTACTCATTTGAATGGACAGTGCTGCAGAAACAAACTGTTCAGAGGTGTTGGAAGGGGAGGAGAGGGGCACT
This sequence comes from Aegithalos caudatus, assembly GCA_013389925.1. Classification (NCBI taxonomy): domain Eukaryota; kingdom Metazoa; phylum Chordata; class Aves; order Passeriformes; family Aegithalidae; genus Aegithalos; species Aegithalos caudatus. Next base: position 134,535 of record WEIU01023077.1, on the reverse strand, counting down.
GCAGCCAAAAACCAAGGGGCTAATTGTGTAAAGCTGGTGAGGAGATGCCTTGGTCTGAGCCACCAGTGTGCTAATGGGGAGGTTGCTTAGCTACAGTGGCAATGGTGCCTCAGCAGCCCCAGGTAGGGGAGGGAGAGCCCAGCGTAAACAGCCAGGAGGAAGAAGGGTCATTAAACTGTTCCCTAAAGACCCCTAACTAGTGCTGGTTGGAGGAAATAAATAAGGAGGAAAAGTTGGTCTGAGTGCCAGGGAGGAAGCCAAGCTGTTCAGGAGATGGCTTGTCTGCTGCCTGAAACCGCCTCTTGTCACTAATTTCACCTGGAGACTTTTCCTGTAGCATGGCCTCAGCCCTCAAGCATTCCTTGCTGGTTTTTTGTCTCTCTTCCACTTTCCCGTTTAATTCCTTCCCCTTGGAGGTGAAGGCTGAGAGCTGTGAGTGGGGCCGAGGTGCAGCTCGGCGAGTGGAAGGGTGCCCGGGGATGGGAGCACACACGTGTTGCCCCTTCACGTGTGCCTCAGGCTCCACAGAAAGAGCAGCCAGGTGGTTTTATGTGACCTTTCCTCTGTCAGCAAACATCACCCAGGCTGACCCGAGCCTCAGTCTGTGGTACACATTAACAGAAAATCACCAGCCAAGCTCTGCCTGTGTCCTGGTCCTGTCGTGGACAGTGGGCAAGGAGAAAATCGCGGTGAGCGTCACTGACAGCATCGGCTCTAAACCACAGTTAGGAGGAGAATTATTTTAATGAATACATTTCCTTTCAATTGTATGCGAATAGTGAGATCCCATTAGAACGGGGAAGCAATTAAAGCTAATAAAGATGAACACGCAGCACTGGGCGCATGTGGAATAACAAACAGCGAACAAAGGATTCAGGAGAGAGCTGACTCTAATCCAAATAAATGAGCGGCGATGAAAGGGAAAGCTGCTCGGGTCTCCTGCCGTGAGACACGCGTCCTCCCCGCCGGCTCCCTGCCCGGCTTCACCTCAGCCTGGCAGGGAAAGTCGGGATCAGGATCGGGTGTGGAGGCAGCTGGTCAATGACGTGGTCCCTGCCCTGCCGCTTGTCCAGGAGCTGGAGGGGTGGCCATGCTTCCTGGGGAGCATCCTGCTGGATTTTGCATGAAGGTGGCAAATGGCCCCAGCTGGGGCAAGAGGGCTCAGCAGCATTGGTGAGGCTGCAGAGGAGAGAAGGGGCTGGACTCAGAGGGTGGCAGGACCACATAAACTGGTGCCATTCCCTGTTTAATATTTGATTATTGGTGGTGACTGTCCACTAAAATTAACAGCTCTGAACACAACAGGCTCGTGACGAGCCCAAAACTATCAGTACTATGGTGAGGTGGAGCATGGAGGAAATAATAGCCTCTTACAATGGTGTATTTACACAGTAGGCTCACAGGAAAATTGGGTAAACTGATAATTACCCAAGGATATTATTGGCTTTGGCAGAGTTAATAATAATTAGTACTTCTCCTTTTCCAGGCTACTTACAGGAGAGACCTTTTATAATCCACAGAATACAAAGGACCCAAACCACCAAGAACTGCTTCCACGTGTGGCTTTGGGAAAAAAAAACACACACACCAAATATTTCAGCTGGCAGGCTCCAAGGGTGAAAATCACACAAAGACTCTGGGGAGCCAGACTGAGAAATAATAATAGCACTAGTAATAATAACAACAGGAACAATAATAATAATAAACTATTTTCTGTATTTGAAAAAACCTTGTGTCAGGACTGCATTTTCCCCAGTCTATCTTATGCAGCCAAGCCAGAGATAAACCCAGCACTGACACTTGACAGATTTGTGGGATGCTGGAAGCTGCCCTGCTGTTCCTCTCCCAGGACTGGCAGCTCCTGGTTTGCTCTCTAGCCATTGCTTTCCGTGGCAGCACAGCACTTGCTCTTCCCAGAAAGCAGATATTATCCGTCGCCTCTCACTGCATCTCCTCCCAGCAGTATCTCCCCAGTGCCTGTGAGACGGCAGCTCTGCACCACAAAGGGCCAGGGGCTGCAGTGCCATGGCCAAGGATGCTGTCACCACTCCCTGCCTGCACCCAGCCAGCTCAGCAGCACTGAGTGGGACACAGCCCTCCCTCCTGCCCCAGCCTGCTCTGCTGCTGCCCCCCGGGAACAGCCTTTTCTGGGTCACTGCTGCTTGACAGTTTGGGTTAAACGGGGTGAATTTGTTTTGAGACTTGCTGGAAGAGGAGTGTGTGTGTGTGCCCCCACCAGCCCACGGCCCCCTGGCTTGCTCCTGCCTGGGGGTGAAGAGGTGTGGGGTGAGAGGGGTCAGCAGGGTGATATGTGCTCAAAATTGATGTGTGTGATCAGCCATGTGAGCACACCTCCAAAGCCAAGTGCTGACAGGGATGGAGAAGGAGGGCTCCCAATTTTGACACAGCAGCCTCCATCCTGCTCAGCTGCAAGAGCAATCGCCTCCCCCTGGGTCCCCCACCTCCAGGCTTAGTCCAAATCCCAGCAGCTCTTAAGACACCCCTAAGGCATAGCTTTTCCTATCACTCCTGCAGCTCCACTCTCATTCCCACTTTTGTGTTCCCACATTTCACCCAGCCCTGCCCCTGTGTAGCTGCAGTGCCCTCACAGAGAGCATTTGTGCCCTTCCTGCTGCTGCCCTCTGCCCCTGCCCGTGACAGCCACGTCCTGGCACGTAGGATGTTGGCTGTCTCTCCTGCTATGGGCAGCCTTCAGATGCTCAGAAATCACCAGTGAAATCTCCCCCTGCCCCAAGCTGGCCCATAAATCACGGCATTATAAAAATAAAACTGTTTTGTGCGTGCATGCACATTTCAGGTTGCCTTTTAAACCTGAACTTGTTTCTCACACGTTGGCAGAAGAACAGAGGGGAGTTGGAGTCAAAAGGCAAGCTTGAAAAATAAACGCATACTTCTTTCTTGCTGCTTGTGAAGGGCTCCCAGAGGAAAACAGAGAAAAACAGGGCAGGAAGAGGCCCCGGAGGGGTCAGTGTGCCCATTCCCCAAAGTAAGGGCAAGCTCTTCCCCACAGGCATCAGGCTGGCTTGTGCTTAGCGACTGGGGTGATAGGGGTGCCAACTTGGTGCCCACAGTCCCTCATTTCCAGTTTTTTTGCCCTCACAGTTTTTTTCCTTTCTCCCTTTTCCACCTATTTTTCCCTGCTTTCTTGTGGTCCCATGTTCACCCCCCCTGTCCTGTGTCCCTGCCGGGCTGCAGCACTGCTACAGTGCCGCACCCTGCCCCAACCATGCCACGTGTGCTCTGCTCCTGTGTGAGCCACCCAAGGAAGAGACTGAAAGCTGTGCTGTCTTAAGCCACAGTTTAACATAATTAGACATCCTGGCTTGAGGGCAGTAATTACTTTTATAATCCTTAAACATATCTTAAAAAAAAAAAGTAATTGCCTCCCAATTCAGTACCTTTCAAAAAATCCTTTTAAACAGCGCTGCCTCCTTCAAACACAACTCAGTCAACAGTAATTACAATAAATTATTCTAAGTTCTAAAAAATATATAGGAATTAATCTATATGTGCAAACTGCTAACCAGTTCTTGTTTACTCTTCTCTCCTGCTGGGTGGGTGCTTCTGATGCCTTAACTTTTAGCTTTCGTATTTTCCAGATTCTGTACTGCATTGGTATATAACTCTGAACTTCATATAAAGTGTTAGCAAATTCTCTTCATGGTTTAGTTAGACAAAACAATCCTTTTCCAGCCTGAGAACCAAGGACACCCTGGCAGCTTCAGGCCCAAAGAGTATAAACAACAACGGATTGAGGAGAGCAATCTGGGAGGATGGAACTTCATAACCTGAAACTGCAATTGGACAATTAACCCCAATATGTAAATGGACCAAAACTTGTGAAAGGGTGAAAACTCGTGACCAACTGTCCATCCTAGATGGAGACACAGCTGGGCTCTTGTACTGCCCAAGGTGCATCCTTTGAAGGCCTTTTAAATAAATACCTACTTTATTCCTTTAACACCATCTAGCATCTGTTCCAGGTAGCCTCACAAGACATGACTTACCAGCTCCCTGGCTGCAGTCCTGCCCTCATTGGACTTCCATCCTTGGGATCCAGTAAAGCCTCTGCCTGCTCTCACCAGTACCAGATCTTCACAAAACTCACCCCATCAGGCAGGGATGGACACAACAGCAGCCAGCTGTAGCTGGCACTTTGCAGCCTTGGCTGCATTTCAGAGCCAAGCCATGGGCAGGCATCACCAAATTTACCAGCTTTTAGGCAGAACTTCACTCCAACCTGCCAGGCAAAGGTGGCATGACTGCTGGCCAGTGGATTTGATCCTCAGCTGGGAAAAATAAGGCATAATTCTGCTCAAGTCAAAGGCAAGATCATGATTCACAGCAGCTGAGAATCTGGCCAACAGTGTCAGCAGCACGACAATAACGTAATGTTTTCATTATGCATTGTTTTTTTCCAAATACTTAAAAAATTATCTAGGAATTACTCACACATCCAGTAATAGTTACCAGTCTTGGGTGTTTAGGCAAAGGTTTCTTGAGACAGGGATGGGATTGAAACAGCTTTAGCTATCGCCTCTCATGCTCTGTGCACTTCTCCTATCACTTCTGCTCTCCTCCTCCTCTGTGTACACAGTCCAGTAACCTCTTCCTGACAATCTCCAGATCCACAAAATTGCTCAGTTGGAATTTTGCAGTAAATAGAAAATTGCTTTGCTCCTTTCTCTCAGGACAGCACAGAAAATGAATCCAAATGAAAAAGCAAGTAGTGTGTATCTGGTAGACATAAACAGCACAAGAAAGGCAATTCTGTTTTCCAGCCCCGCTGCAGAGCAAATGACCTTGGAAATAATAAAAAGCCTGGGGCCTGAGCCTGCTGCAGAGCAGCATGAGCCTTTATTTGGGGAAAGGCTGGAAAGGAAAACCTGGAGGAATGGATATGTTGATGTGCAAGTGTCTACCAGCTGAAATGTCTCTGCTTGGGTCCACAGCTCACAGCAGGAGGAGGACAGAGCTCATTAGTCCTTTCAGCCTCACCTGGTGCTCCTGGGATGCTTTGCCCAAACCATCTCCCTGTCCTCTGCCAGCTGCCCACAGTGTGCCTTTCCCAGTTTGGAATGCCGTTCCTAGTTGGGGTAGTGGGATGATGGCACATGGCCAGGGGTGAGCAGCCCTCCCAACACCATATTCCGTCATCCCTGCAAACATTTGTAAATGATGAAAGCCCAATGAGGAGATTAGGATAATTCATGGCTGTGGGGGGAAGGATGGGATAAATTTATAATTCTAATTACACATCAAACCAGTGCACCAAAACATGACCAAGTAGGAAGCATATGTTGGGCCTCCAGCTCAGCTGGTGGCATCAACCACATCCACCTGTGGCACTCAGCAGCAAGAGCTCCATGGGTGCTCATGGAGAGGTCAGGAGAGAATTGAGGAGTAAGAATGGGAGATTGGATCTGGGTGTATTTTGTGTAAGAGGGAAAAGATGCTTTTGCCTCTGGGGCTGCCAAGGGGATGGTATTGTTCAGAGCACGCCCACAGCCTGGCTCTGGCTGTGCTGGATCCAGCAGCGCTGGCCAGGTCATTGTGTGCTGTGAGCCGTGTGCTTTTTGATTCTCACATTTCTTCAGAAAGAAGGAAATAAATAATTAAAAAAAAAAAAAAGTCCACCGAGGCAGCCAGCAGAAAATATGTATTTAAAAAAATAGGTTCCTGGATAAGAGCAAAAGGGCAGCATGTGCAGCTCTGCTTGGCACAGCTCACTTGGTGCTGGGGACACCGTGTCTGCCTGCACTGGAGCAGATCAGCAGCTCTGCAGGGAGACCATGGGGGTCCCAGGACATCTTCACCCCCCTGCAACTCCCCAAGAGCTGCTTTGCCCACCCATTTATCCAGTACAGAGCACTGAAAGCAATTTGTAATTTCAAGGAAGGCTGTTGAACTGTAATAATCCCAATATTTGCTCTCGACTGCTGCTTTTTTAGCCCCAGCTGCTCTCAGGCAGAGCAGGGTGTTGGATCTGCAGTGGTGAAGCCAAATGGAGGCTGGGCTGCTGGGACAGTTGAGTGAGTGCAGCTTGCCTGGCTGTGAGCAAACAACAGGCTTAGATTTCAGTAAGGATGCAAGGGGCAAAGCAGTTACCCACGGGGTCTGGAGAGCTGAGAAATGCCCCCGTGACCTATGAGTGTATCTCCCGGAGTGGTGTCTCCCTAAATCTCAAAGCTTGTTAACTCAAATGCATTTTTATTTTGTAGCAAACTGTTTAATCTGAGCTTCAGAAGTGCAGCTTGCCCCTGCAGACAGCAGTGAAACGACGAGGGGGGGAAAGGGAGAAGTAAATCCCACCTGTTTCCTGTTTTTATTTCCCCCACCCCCACTTTCTGTATTTTCTTAGTGTTCCCTGGTTGTTTGGGAGCTCCTGCAACTTGTCCAGAAATACCTCTGCTAGTTCAGTGGCATTTTGGAGCCCAGGAATTTAAGGAGGGCTTAGAAATTCCTAACGCAACTTTCAACTGACTAAATGTGGATGAAGGCAGCTCGCTGCTTTTTCAATCAGCATTTCTCTTTTGTGTCTCCCTTCCCCTCGCTTGACCTCTCCCTTATCCCCCTCATGTTTAGGAGTTGTGGTACCCGGTTTTCTTCCCCTGCCCCATGTCCATGGACATTTGGTGCAAACGTGTGGTGGTGGCAGTGAGATCCAAACATTCCCTCAGACGAATCCTATGAGCAGCTTTGCAGACTTCTGTATCTCTGATGGGGTTTTGGAGCCAGAATTCCACTATATTGCACTGTGGAGGAGAAATCCCTGAATGTGGGACTGCTCTGAAGATGTCAGCTGGGAGATACAAGTTTCATCTGATATTTCCAGTGTTGCTGGGATGGTGCTTTACTATCCATCATGTCATGAGAGCAGCACTCAGTTTGGGACAGGAATTTCCTAAGCTCTGCACGTCTCAGTCAGAAGCAGTCAAATTTCCCCGTCAGAAAGATTCCCTAAGAAAACAATCAGGATGGAAAATCACCCCAAGAAATCATGGATCACCTTCCCTGCACCAGCCAACTCCACCTCCGCTGCCAGGGTTAGCGACACAGCCAGGAAAATGTTTGCGAGATGCTGCCCCGCTACCTAGAAACCCTTGTACATCTCCGATATGATCTGTACCACTCGCCTCACAATACACCAATATATTTTAACTACAACCCAAAATGTTGCAAAAGACCCTTTTGAGTGAGTCTCTTTGGTGCAATACAGATACGTCAAGGCTGATTGTTATTGTACATGTCAGGGCTGTTGAAGTGCAGGATAAAGAAGGCCATTGTGCTCCCACGGAGGGGACAGCTCGGATGATTAATGACTGCTCCCTCAATTCTCCGAAGAAGAGATGGAAGTCGGATAAGGCCTCCGCTGGCGGTAGGGGCAGAGCACCAGAAGACATACCCAGAGTGAAAAAAAGAGGCTGGGGCTCCGCATGGAGGGGCAGGATCCATAGGCAGCAGCCTGCCGGAGCGCTGGCAGCTCGCAGGCTTGCAGCAGGAGCAGGGAGGTGTTGCCTAACACTGGGGCTTGTGTTTGCTGCTCTCACCTCCTTTCCTAATCCAGGCTTTTTTCTCACCGCTTTTCTGCCTCCAAAAGTGGCTCTTGGGAAGGCAGATGGTTGCCCATTGAGTAAGGCAAATGGCAAAAATCAGGGAAATTGCAAATTGATCTTTGCCGAACACACACGGTGACTTTGTTACCCGCTCTTTGAGCCTTGGCGCAAATACCTCCCGGGCTAATTCTAAGGCGTGCCAAAGTAAATTACATTTAGTTCGCCTTAAATAAACAATGACTCTTCCAGGAAAGGTTTGTCTCTTCTGGGCACTTGCATCATTTATCATTGCTCCACTGTTTTGAGTTGGCTGCCCTTTTAGGGTGAGATGTCTCTTGGTTTTAGTGTGTGCACAACCATAGAGAGGACAAGGTCTTACCCCAAGAAAAATGTACTGAGAAGATGTCATTAAAGCTAATGAGAGTCCAGGCAGCTGCAGCTCATTAGAGAGTGCCTGAGGCCAATTGTAACTGAGACCTTTAAATATACATCATAGTCAAATAAACAACATCATATTCGATCTGCAAAGTCTCTATCAGTTCCTGCCCAATCCTTATCGCCCAGCCTTACAATTTGCTGAGAAAATGTTCCCTGTTCAATAACAAACCCAGAAGCAAACGAGACCATCGCACTTAGGGGTGATGTGCTGAGAAATGGGCACAGAGGAGGGGGCTCCCTTCTCCTGAAAGCTACACTTGAAATTAATTGACTACAAGGGTAGAAGACACTTAGGGCTCAAGCTCTCCACCTTGCCCTTAGGACAACATGGAAAACAGGTCGAAGAAGAAACTGCAAAGATGCTGAAGACCAGCACATTTTAAACAGTGAGTGAGCAATTAAGTTTTTCCCTAGTTCCTTTCTTTGGCTTCAGGACATGACTTTACCGTAAAAAGAAAATGAGAGGTTTCTGACACTACTTTACATTTGTTGTCGTTACGAAGCATTTAGTGAGGAATTACAGATTTACAAGCATGGGGATTTCCTTCTCAATCAGCAGAGCTCCCAGAGGGGCTTCCCATCACCCCCCTTCCCCCGCGGGCAGGAGCCCCCGGGCTGAGCCATGGGCAGGCTGTGGCTTCCTCCTGTCCTCGCTCCACGTGTGATTATTAAGTTCTTATCGCAATAAGGAGTCACTGACACTGGGCTGCTTTCCAGGGAATGCTGCTCCCTTAATAGGCCATTATATCTCGGTAATAAGGGCTAAACTCTTCTGGGGGCATTTAATCATAAATTAAGTAAAATAACACCACCGATCCTGCCTTTCTCCCAGCCCTCGCTAAGGGGGGGTGATGCTGTCCATGGATCCTGTCCAGTGCTGGCTTCTGGGGCTGATGCAGGGTGTGCACAGCACTGCCAGAGGGTGCAATGCCCCTCATGCTGTCAGGGCCATGTCTGGGTGCCCATAAACAATGCAGATAATAAAACAAATTGGGGACAGGCTGTGGCTGGGTTCATTGACTCCAAGCCCAAGGTCTAGCTCCCACATGAAGTCTCTGCACCCTCACTTGACAAAGGGTGTCTGCAGTTCCCCTTGTGCCGGGGTCTGGGAACTGGGTGGCTCTCACTGTGGATATCTGCCTGCTTTAGGGCACAGTGTCACAGGCAGGATCATCCCTGTGACAGAGCCATGAAGGCAGCACAGACACTCACCTTGATGGGAACTGTTATATTTGGATAGCTGAATCCCATCCTCTGTAGCTGCACCATGGAGTGTGCTGTCCTGGGTGGATCAGACCCAGAGTTCAAGATGTTGCCTTGCTGTTGGCCACACCTTGTCCAGAGAGGCTGAAGCCATGAACTGCATCACTTCCAGAACACCCAAATCTCACAGCATCCCAGATGGGGCCATGTCCACCTTATCACCCAGGAAGGATCTCTCTCCCACACCACCCCAAGTCATGTTTAGCAGAGTCATGTTAGCAGAGCTGTGCTAACAATTTCCCACTCCCTGGCACTGTTTTGTTCATTACTGTGGACATGACCATAGTGAAGAGCTGAGCTGAGCCTGGGGTTGTCACTGCCTCCCTGGGGCTGCTGTACCTTCTGCATTAGTGGGAATCAAACCATGGGCCCATCTCTGCCCCATCAAGAGAGCTCTTGAGCCTGAGATGAAGGAAAATCCCACCATGAGGGCTTGCAATGTATTCTCCTATCATGACTTGCAAGGTAGTCTCACAGCATGGAGGTTTGTGAGGCAGCCTCCCACCACGGGAGCTTGCAAGGTGGACTGTGAGCTCTCACCTTCATCCTCTTGACACTGAAATGCAGGATTAGGACACAGAGTGAGGGAGGGACATGAAAGGCAGCCCAGGGAAGGAGGATCTCCAGCACCAGCTCTGCCAGGGAAGGAGCATCATGGGATGGAGCTGGGGCAGAGCAGCCCTATCCTGCCCAGATAAAGGAGCAGCTCCCTGCTTGCTGTCCTCATGGGACCTGGACATGGGCACTACGTTACCCTGACCCCACAGGGGCCTTGTCCAGATGAAGTCCCTGCTGCATCCTCCCTCATGTATTGCAACAGCATCAGCAGAGCCAGGGAGCCACCGAGATGCCAGTGTTCCTGCAGCTATGCCAGATGAGACAGGCACATCTCTGTCCCCTGGGAGCAGCAGGGACACTGAGGGTGCTACTGGTGGTGTCATGTTGTGTTTCCAGCCTTCATTAGAGGCAGGTATGGCTGTGCTGGCCTGGCAGAGCCCTGCAGACACACAGCTGCTCTGAAATGGAAGACACAGCGCTTCAGCTTCACTTGGCTTTAAAGCCAGTCTGGTAACAGCAATGCAAACCTTCCACAAAGACACCCCCAGCACTTCCCCACACCAGGTATATTGATTTAATTTGCACCTGTGCATTTCTTGGCACAGGCCGACCTGCAGCAAGCCAGAAGTAAATTCAGTTAGGAGATTTCTGGCACAAAGCTGCCCCAGCTGAGCTAAGCCAGCATGAAGCAACAGGAGTTCAGTGGGTTCAGCCTTATGTGCAGCCCAAACTTGGGCTGTAGCTAAAACCTTGCCCTGAGATGGGAGGAGAGAACAGTAGGTGTTTGGGGTGAAGGATTTTGCTGTGGGTAATTTACGTCACCTTAGAGCAGCTCTTTGCTGATACTGACTGCCCAAGGAGGAGGCTCTGGATTAATCCAGGCTGCCCCCTATCCTCCCTGCTCTACCAGCACCCTGATGTCACTTAGGGGCTCCTCCTTCTCTCCTCCTCAGGCCCTAAAGCATTCTGGAGTGTCTGTGCCCTGGGAGCTATCCCACTGCTGACCTCTGCTCAAGCAATGGGGACACATGAGCAGGATGCTGATGCTCATACTTGAGGTTTTTTGCACAGTTCCTTTCTAATCCAAATTTTCAATTGCTCATAACTTATGCTGGAATTTTCCAGACGTGATCTCCCCTACGAAGGTGGCTCTTTCCTTTTATTTTATTTTATTTTATTTTGTTTTGTTTTGTTTTTGGTTTTTTTTTTGTTTTGTTTTTGTTTTGTTTTGTTTTGTTTTGTTTTGTTTTGTTTTGTTTTTTTTTTTTTTTTTTTTTTTAAACACAGACTTTTCTCATTATATATTAAAATTATAGTTTTAGAGTCACCTTTCCTGCTGCAGTGTCAGTGGGGAGCAGGCCTCTGGCCGACCGCTGGGGAGCTGGCGTGTGGAGGGGGATCCTGCCGTCCAGCCCAGCTCAGTTTTCCTCAGCTCACCCAAACACTTACCCTCCCCAGAGCCCTTCAGGTGTCCTGAAAAAACTGAATTATGACCCTTGAAGAAGACATTTTGCCCAAGAGCAGAGCAATACGTGCTCCTGCTTTAGTGTTTCTCTTCCTCCAGCAAGCTGGAGGCAGGTCGGGTGGGGGCCAGGCTGCTCTCAGCAGGAGACTTGTGTGGGTTCAAGCTCAAAACCCCTTTTCCTCCCAGATATTCCAAAAGCACTGATTTCCAAGCAGGGCTGGGAAATATATGTTTGCAGATATTTCTGACATATTTATGCTGTTGCTCCCTGCCATGTCTCTATTGTGAGGATCTGTGGGATGACCCCCACCACTGAGGGTGGTGGACATCCCCTCTTGGCTCAGGGTGCCCACAGTGGGGACAGGCAGCACACACATCCAACCCCGTGGCAGTTTTGCAAGTTCCTCCCTTCGTTGTGGTAGCAAAGGGGTTAAAGCAGACAGGGTGAATCCCAGGGGGCTGTTGGGGGGCCGTGGCTGTGCAGAGTGGGGCGGAAGCTGCTCCCCCCTCTCTGCTGCTGCTCTCCATGATGTCACCTCCCCGCTCTCCCCAAGGAAGCGTTAAACGAGCCCGTGTGCTAATGGGGCGGTGGGGCCAGGCCGTGCAGGTGGGCAGCACCTGGCAGGGGGTGCCCATGGCTGCAGCTGACAGAGGAACTCAGCCCACAGCACAGCCCCCTCCAGGGCTACGTGCCATCTCTTGGCTGCTGAAATGCCTTGAAGGAGCTGGGGGTGAGACGAGTCGCTCTGCTCCCCATGTCCCTTCTGACGCCTGACGGGAGTCTGGAGCAGGTGAAGGCTGGAGAAAAATCCCTGTTACATTTTCCAGGGATGAATAGGTCATCTGACAGTGCAGGGGTCATCCAGACTCTTTTTTTGGGGCAAGGTTGATCACAGAGCTTGCCTGCTGCTCCTCCTCCATCCCCATCCCATCCTGACAGCAGATGCGAATCCAGCTTGCACCCTCATGCAAGAGAAATCCCTTTCTGCAGCCCTTCTCTGCAGAGAAAAAAAGGCATGCAATGGAGGCTGCTGTGTTTCTCCAATTAATGTAATTAAGAGAATTAAACTTTTGGAGAGAGTGAGTTTTTCATTTTCTTTTTATTTGGTTAGGGAAATTCCCACTGCACACTCTGTGCAAATGAAACCCAGGCTCCTTTCCGTTGTTCAGCAGCCCCGGGAGGACACGTTACCTTTCAATCTCACACACTAATGTGTTTAGAATTAAAATCCCTCCGCCCCAGGCAAGCAAAGGAAGGATCCCAGAGCCTTGATTAAAGCATGGCTTCCTGAGCAAGGATGTGCATGTGGAGTTGCTGGGCTCAGAGTGTGCCCTGCACAGCCATCCGAGCCTCCCCATGAACACCAGGACATGCCACCACATCCTGGGACTTCCAATTTTCTGGTGGTAAGTCCAGGTTCATGTAGTAAAATACAGGGGAAAAGCAGGGCAGCCCTGGGATGGGAGGGGTGGTCCCCACATTTCACTAGAGGTCTGTCCTGGCCAGCTTGCCCATGTGAATTCCAGTGCCGTGGCCCCATCAGGTGGTTTAGCACATAATATTGAAAAGCAATTATTTTTGGCAGCCTGAATATTAAAAGCTCTTCTCCACAAGACTGTATTTAGCTATCAAGGTTACTGAAAAATAAAACATGAGTAAAAGTCTTTGTACAATCCTGTCATGAGGCCTCGGGTACTTATATTATCCCACAAGCGCTCCAAAATTACAAGCCAGCTCCCCAAAATGAAATAGGCTTAAAAATCAATAAGAATAAAAAATACATTATGACTTTTAATTTTTCTTCAGCTTTCTGAGCATTTTGGGCACACAGGGGACATGTTAGACATTAATGAAAGCTGCTTTTCTCATCTAAACACAATTTCAGGTGGTCGTAACTTTGAAAACCATGGAGACATCACTGGGTCTGTGGCAGGTACAGATCTGGACAGGGAAGAGAAATCAAAAAACTGGGACAAAATGGCTCCTTTAGCACCACTGGGGTTTGCCACAGTTTCTTGTAGCGGGAAGTGTGTCTACAAAGAGCCAAACCTGCTCTTTTTTAGTTTCTTTCCCCCCAGAAAAAATCTGCTGACCCAAAGTCTGGCTTTCTGGTTCCTCTCATTTAGCATAATGAATTGGAGATAGAGCTCCAGCAGCGCCGTCTGGGGTGGGAGGAAACCACAGGACGGCTCGGGAGGCGGCACAGGGCCGTCGTGGCTTTGCCGGCACAAGCACAGGTGGCCCAAGAGCGGGCTGGAGGTGAGGCTTGGATTTCCCAGTGTTTGGCTCCTCTCCAGTAAAAACGTTAAAGATCCGCGGCAGAAGATGAACGGGGTTATCTGGATTTAGCAGGAGGCGTTCCCTTCCCTTTCGCCTCCAACGGAGGAGTGGGAATAGCTCCCTGCGGTCAGGAGGAAAACTTGAAGCTTTAAAGCCCATCAGGTTTCTGGGCTCACAGCGAGATCTTCTGATTATATCTTTTCTTTTTTGATTAGGTGAAATATTTTTCTCTGTTAATCTCTAATTCCTCCAGATTTCCCAAGGGTCATCCAGAGGAGAGAAGCTGGAGGCGGGAGGAGGGAAAGGTTGGGCAATGTCATGTGGGGAAACGGCACAGGATAAAATTTATGGATGCTTTTCCAGATCCTCAACTCTGTAAATAACCATAAGGGCAGTGACTTGCTTGTGACAATCCACAGGTGTCTTCAACACGTGATTTTGGAGAAGAAAAGCACCCGCAGCCATCACCCAGAGACAGCTGCCCATCAGCACAGCACTGGCAAACCTCCACTTTGGGAGGATAACGAGCATTTTTGGCTGCAGCAGCAACGACGCCATAAAACACCACGAACTGCTGGTTGCAGGCTTCTCCCATCACTGCTCAGAGCATCTGTGGAAGGGAAAACTTCCCAGAGTAACATCCACAACCTCTTAAGTAAATAGTCTTTAATGTTGCACTAAAGGGTTGTAGTCTTAATATGTAAAATCTGTTTAGCTTTTTAAATTCTTGGATCGTGCTGTGGAAAGTCCTCCCAGAAGTTGCCTGTTGGCTTTTTTCCCCTAGCCTTTGGTCTCGGAGGAGCTGTGGCCAGGAACGCCCTCCCGCAGAGCTGGTGGGAGATGCCCTGAAGATGGCAGCAGGGCCATGGGCACCGCGCAGCCAGGGCTGCGACAGCGCGGGGACAGCCGCCGGGTACCACAGCGATAAATGCTGTTTGAAGCAAGTATTTTTGCTTCTGGGAAGAAGGGAAAGAAAATAAAAAGAATAATTTTTTTTTTTTTTTAAAGGGGGGGGGGGGGGGGGGAGCTGTTCTGTAACAAATGCAGGAGCTCTCCCCGCAGCTGCAACTTTCTGCTACATCAGGATAGAGCAAATCACACCCGCTCGCTGCAATCTGCCGGGATGCTAAAAGGCTCATCAGTCCCTCGCAGCTGGGTCCTGCCCGCTGAGTGGCAGCTGAGCCTTTTTAACGAGGCACGAAGGGTGGGAGGGTTTTCCCCGACAGCTCTGGGTGCTGCCAGCTTCAGGCTGAGGGAGTTATTTTAGGGTTTCATCCTTTCCTTGCACTTGTAGCCCTTGGAACGTGGGCTCATCACTGGTCTGTGGCTGTTCCACTGATGGCATGAAGGCAAGTGTGAGATGGAGCCAGTACCCATTTGGCTCCTGATGGAGCTGTGTGTGTTCTGGTGTGTTGACTGGGTCTGCTGGGTGCTGTGGAAATATGTAAATAAAAGAAAAAGCAATCTTTCCCCAGAGTTCTCCCAAACTTGAATTCAGGAGGCTGAAGCGCCATCAGTAAATGACAGACTGGCTGGGAGAGGCACAATTGAGCATATGGGGAGAGCACCGGGAGGAAGAGGAGGAGGTCGGGGTGCTGTACTCGTGTTTTTGTTTAGACTAGGAGTGCTGCAGCTGAGCTTGTCTCCTGCTTGAAGTGGAGAAGCTCAGGAGAGACCAGCCCTGCCAGGGATGGGGATGTGTGGGGGGAGCAGCAGTCCTGGAGGGTAGGGTGAGGGGGGACCGTGGCAGGGCTGGTGGAGCAGGGCAGGAGGAGAGTGGCAGCACCTATGGGGAACATACCCAACCTGAGCTATGGGCTTGTAGGGCAATAGGAGGGATTAGCCCACCACAGTGGAAAAGCGGGTGTGGGAAAGTGGCAATGAAGGCAAAGAACATGGTGAGTCTGAGCAGTAGGGTTGAAATCATCATCCTCCAGTGCTCTGACTTTCATCTCCATCTTGCATCTGAGGGACCTTCCCCATGGCCAGAAACACTCAGATGCTGTGCAGACAGAGCAGCTCTGCCTCCTGCAGAGCTGGGTCAGGCAGAGAGTGTCAGGCTGGCCCCAGACATGGGGTCCACTTCTGTGTAGAAGCACTGGTCAGGAGACAAAGGAGCACTGGGGCCCACAGATCTCCAGGTAAGGACCCTGTCTGGTGTTAATGACCCTAGAGCTGGCTGATAGAGTGGGGGTTGGATGTAGGGGAAGGGGATGGGTCCTGGGACCTAAACATCCACGTCTTGGAGGACAGGAGCTGTACAAAGAGAGCTCTGTGTGTCGACAGGCAGGACAGAGCCTGCAGACAGACTGGGGGAGGAGGAGGCTGAGATCATGTAAACACTGCAAAGGTAAGAGATGTTGGACCAAAGCACGAAGCACACGCTGGCAGGCAGCCAGTGACAGCTCTGGAGGTCAATGCACAGGCACAAGGGGTTTCAAGGGAGAAGGCAGAGGAGCAGCACATCTGGCAGAGGTGGGAGGTGGGCTTGTGGCAGTGTTGCTGCAGTGGAACAACATGGAGATGGGATGTGGGAATACATGGCTGCAAGTGAACGCAAAGCCCCAATGCCACCACACCCAGCATCAGTACACCTGAGCAGTTGTGCCTCTGGTTCAGCTCCAGCCAAGGACATGTGAGATCTTTCCTAACCCTACTACAGAAGAGAGGCTTGTGAGTTGCCACTGAATTGTGACACATTGGCCTCATGCTTTGCAGCAGGTGCCACAGTGAGAGTGCACAGGGGTCTGTGGTCCCCTCTGTGGAGATAGGGCCCAGCCAGCAATGCACTCGTCTGTCCTGCCAGCATCACTGTGTCCCTCCAGGCAGCACCATACTCTTGCTCAGACAAGATCTTCCTGTGGAGGTACAGCCAAGATGACATCCTTGGTGCCTGCCCTCAGTGTCAGCATCCCTGGGGCCCCTGTGAGTCAGCACTCAGTCCCCTCTGCCTGGAGTGCTGCCAACCCCTGAGCAATGATTTCCAGTGCATGCAGCCAGGTTGTGTGTCAGGAGGATTAATGGCAGAGGCTTCTCAGGACTTTGAGATCTGGGTCTAATTTAAAACCAAAACAAAACTTAGAATTTTAGGAGCAGGGGAGTTGCTGTCCTGGGGCGAGCCTGGGATGCAGCTCGTTGCATATCCGATCTTGCAGAAACATGTGCCAGGACCTTCAGAGAAGGTACAAGCAAACACCTGGTACACAGGAAAAACCCAGCCTCCCAGGGGTGCTTTCTTCTTTGTCTTTTGCTATTAGTCATTAGCTTATGCTCTGAAGCACATGGCCTTATCTTCCCTCCAGGCATCTTCCTTTTATCTACCTTGACTCATGGAGCTACAGAATCTTCTATTAGCTGCGTAAATGTCAGATCTTCTTCAAAATCTTACAAAACTCTCTGCTTCGTTGTATCTTACGGCAGTGAGTTCCACATATAAATCATGTGCTGGTGTAAATATGAGTTTCTTATCGTTTTTTAGCTTTCGGTCTTTGGATTTCACCAGCAGAGCTTTCACTGTTGCATGAGGGATGGACACTTGATGCGGAGTGAGCTGGATGCCAAGATGAACTCTGGCTTTCCCTGACTTTTTCTGGTAAAGGGCTTTAAAAGCTGGTGACTGGAAGAGTTTGACAGTAAAACTCCTCTTCCAACAGTCTTCAGCAACTTTCTTGCTGGAAAGAGGGGCTGGCAGTGGAGCAGCTCTGCATGCCAGAGGGATGGGAAGTTCAGGCTGAAGATGTCTCCCAAGGCAAAGGCTTGGGGTTGTGCCAGGTTGTGGGAGGTGGAGGTTTGGGAAAGGGCTGTAGGGCTTAGCCAAGGACCAAAGGAAATGTGGAACAGGGGAACGTTTGTCTTGATTTAATTTGACACTTAAACTGAAAGAGTGTGATTTGTAGCTGTGCACATTTAAAAAGCTCCTCGAGATAGGGAAGTGGAGGCAATAGCAGCTTTGGATGCCAGATCAGATAAGACCCTGTGGGTAATGCCTCTACCTTACTCATTTTTATTCAGATTTATCTCCACACTACTAAAAAAACCCCAATGGCTTGAAATTCTCCACTGCTGACTGTATTTCCAATATCTCCTTTACTATGAGGCACCTGAACCAAATGTGACATTCACTGTTGTGTTGCCTTAGCCTGGGACAGCTCTCCCTGGCCCTGCCTTCACATGCCCAAAGACAGTTTGGTGTCCTGGTCTCTCTGAACACCAAGCTCTGTGTTGTGATGTATTTGAGCAGCTTGAACTGGGAGACTTGATTGGACAAAGTGCCAGAAATTATGGAAGGGAGTCCTGGAGGCTCCTACTGGGCAAAATCCCAGTTACTGTGTGTTAGATGGTTCATATGTATCCTGATGTAAGGGCTGATCCTTGGGGAAGATGGAGGGAATAGTGTTGGAAGGACCATTGAAGGTTTTGCTCACCAGTCCCATTACTTGTGCAGCAGAGACCAGAGCAGAAGCCTCAGGGCTCTCTGATCTGCATGGGAGCTTTGCTGGGAAAAAGGGAAACAGGCACAGCCTGGGCATGTGGAGGCATCACCAAGGAATGTGCCCACACCCTCCACAGGGCACATCATGGGGTGCTGGCATGAGAGCCCCACAGGGAGTCATTCCAGCAGCCAGCTCCTGAGATGGGCCCTCTGCAGGTATTGGAGTAGCTGGTGGAGCACACAGAGATTCATGTAAGTGCTGGCCAGGATGAATGTGTTTGGCACTGACCCTAATCCTTTCCTGCCAATACACTGATTGGAATTGAATTTCCAATATGAACAGTCATGGGACTCTATCTGCAAGCTGGCGAGGAGAGCTATAGATTTTTATCATGTGTTTCACAGCTATTTCTTTAATTTAAAAAAAATAATAGGAGTGACTGCTGAAAACACTTCAGCAGCCAAACACTCGTGGTGGTGTTGGGCAGGGCAAGACGTGACTGGATGTGACCTGGGAAGGCAGGGAGGGAGCAGCAGCTGCCAGAGTTACAGCCCAGCACCGAGGCAGGACCAGCTCAACCCCTGCTGGGTTTGTGGGAGGTTTCTCAGCCCCTCTGGGATGGAGGTGATATTCACTCCTGATGGGTATTACAGCCAAAAGGAGCTTGTCCTGCCTGAAGCTTCAGCCCCTTGTTTCTCACTCGCCACAGATGAGCTCCTTCCTCCCTGGAGGATCCCTCTACCTGAGGGATATCCCATCCCCTTTCCCAGGGAATGGCTGACCCCAGCCAGGCAACCACTCCAAGGCTTTGCAGACTTCTGGCAGACCTCACTGACCTTGCCCAGCTTTCACTGTTTGTTTCCCACTCCATTACAGGGTGGCACTCAAAATAGGACATATTCACAGGGGTGACTCTGGCAGGGCTGGGGAGAGTGCTGGAGGCAAGACGTTCCTTTTTTATCTCCCAACAATACTCCTTTTTTAATCTTTTTTTTTTTTTTTTTTTTTTTTTTTTTTTTTTTTTTTTTTTACAGTACAAGACTCCTGCCTTGTCTTCAGCCTACAATCCATTACATCCCCCAACTCTTTTCTGCAGAGGAGCTGCCTTGCCAGCTTCTCCCTGTATTTATTTAGGCTTCCTCCCCTCTGCCCTGTATTTGTTCAGTTGAACCTTGCACTTGTCTTGGTGAACACCCTCCTGTTTTTCCTGGCTCTGTCTCTGATTTATGAAGATCATTCTGAGCTCTAATCCCGCCTAGATGAGTTGCCTGAGTATTCCTGGCTCTGGCAGGAGGCACAAGTTCTCCAGCAGGTGACGAGAGGTGATTTTTGGCCATGCACAGGTTAAGGACAATCAGTTCCTCTTCCTTTGACCTTTTCCACCCTCCTATCTTAACAAGACTGGTCCATGTGTGGCAAATATCCAGGGAATGCTCTTGCTTGAGGATTAAAAAAAAAANAAACAAGAAAAAAAAGAAAAAAAAAAAAAAAAAAAAAAAAAAAAAAAAAAAAAGGCTGCATGCCATGGGGAAGGCAAACATCCTAGAGATGCTGGGAAAGGGGGGCACAGTGTGACACTGCCCTGGAAGAGCCTCCCCTCTGCCCCTGTTGTTATTGCTGCTCCCTTTCTTGTCCTGAGCAGTTTGCAAATATTTTCAGTCCTGCAGGTTGTTTCCATTAAGAGGGAAAAATCAATGAGGCAGCCAAGAGTCTGTGGCTGAGCCTGCTCTCTGCTAAAAATGGACCAAATGCCTTTTTCCTGAGTGCAGCGGGGTGGGTTTGCCTTTTCCCAGCTCTGACCCCTTCTCTTCCCGAAAGCTGCTCTGTGTTCCGGGCCTCCCTGCCTTGGAGCTGCTCTGGCTTCTCCTCCCTCAGCCTGAGCCCAGCCCTGGAGCTCATCCTGGGCTGGGGCTCGGCAGCTCTGCTAATGGGAAAAGCATTCCTGTCATTTCATCAAGTCGCTTAATAATTTGCCAGAAATGCCTATTGATTTCTTGCACGCTTCTGTGCAGACAGAGGTAAATAAGAGCCATTCGTCATTGTATTATGTATCAGTAATTAAAAATTACTAGGTAACTTGAACTAAAAATTGAATAATTTGAAGTAAAATTAAATAATTCTAGGTAATCAGTACTAAATGAGACCATTATTTTACTTATCAGTGACTAAAAATTACCAGGCATTTTTCCTCATTTGGATGCTCTCCTTCACCCTCCATGTCAGTAGAGCCTTTCTAATTTGTTTTAATTGTTAAATTTAATGAGTAGTGTTTTTCTGATAACATTTTAGCGTGTTTTGTTGTTTTTAGAGAGGGTTTTTATTGCACTGCACAAAGCCTGAAGCACCTCAATGTGGGAGCAATTTGGAAGCTAAATTATTATTATTTATTTAAATCAAACCCTCCAGCCTCTCTAACTGTTTGGCTGATTCTGTAATTGCAGTACCATTGTGATGGAAATGCTTATGGGGCTGGCAAGGAAGTGTCTGGATACTCTTCTCAGCTCCATGACCATTGCATATCCCCAGCCACTGGTTCTGCTTCCTGGGAAGAGGTTTTGGACCCAGAGCTGTGCTGTTACTCCAGGTTTGCCCAGCACCTCCCATCAGTGTCCCCCAGCAGTGGTTTGGAGGCACCTGGAGTAGGACACAAGTGGAAACCCCTGTTTCAGGGTCTCACCCCTTCCATGGAAGAAGCAAAATTTGGGGGTAGGCAGTGAGGCACCAATTTCCGCTCAGTTTTCATCTGGTTGTGGCAGCAGGGCAGGATAGGGCTGGTGCTGAATTGCTTTTGGAAAGGGTGGTGCTTCTTTGATGTGAAGTCACTACAGTCCTCAGGTCAAGGGCATCTCTGATGCTCTTTGAAGCTCTCTCCTGTCGCATTCCTGCCATGGCCAGCGGGGCTGTGGGTGTGCACCATGCCCCTGGGGCACCTGAGACACTTCGGGGCTCCAAGAGGCAACCAAGACTCACCAGACTCTTTGTGTCTGGTCAAAAATCTCCAAATAGCTCAAGGTGTGTTGTTATTCCCAGGGCCCTCTAACCCTTATCTGCACCCATCCTCCTCCAGCTGCTAAGGGACTCCCAGTCCCTGTGCTCCTAAACTGGGAGCAGGGTGGGACTGGGACAGCACCGCTGCATTCCTCCTGCCCTGGGAAACTCGAGGAGATCCTGAGGCTGATTATCCTGATCCCCCTCGAGCCTCCCTTCCCAGCAGGGAAGGCCTGGACCTCTGCGGTCTCTCCACTGTGCCTGGCAAGGCTTTGTCACCTCCCTGCTCCATGGCGCAACGCGTTTGTGCGTTCAGACGGAAGGATGGGAAGGATGCTGGCTCACTTGGACGCTGCTGGCTCGCATTACAGTCCCCTGTCTGTGGCAATTTGCGATGCGCCATCGCCCCGGGGCACGGCAGGAGCTGCTGCTCGCACAGATGCCTTTGACACACGGGTCACAGCCCAGGGAAACCCCGCAGGTATTCACACAACCTCTGCCTGTCCTGGTGGTGGTGGGGCAGGCGTGTGAATGGCAACAAGGCCAGGCTGGAACACCTTGCTGGGGCTTGGGAGGGCCTGCTCATGGGGCTGGGGGTCTGTGAGCATCCTGCCCTGGGCTGCTCTGTCCCTTAATGGCTGTTAAAGGGACAAAAATGCTGTCTCTTCTGTGGAGATGGGGGTTGTGAAATATCCTTGTAATGTTCCCTTAGTGGGTGCCAGCCCTCAGCCTGTGATAACCCCTGTTTTGTGCTGACCAAACAAGACAGCAGATGGAATAAGCAAATAACCTGGGGAACTTTTTACTTTTTCTCTTCTTTCATAGGACCTTCTTCTCTCACCTTCTCTGAAGTCCTAGAAAATAACTGGTTGAAAACTTCATCTGTTACTGGTGTCAGGCCTGCCTCTGTTCTTGGGGTCATGGTGCTTCCTTGGGGTGAGCCTGGGAGTCAGAGCAGGGAATGGGCTGGAAACACTGAGGATGGGAGCCTGGGGATGGCTGCTGCAGCTGAGGAGCAGGGGAACCAGAGGAGGGGAAGGGTGGACTTACTCTTGCAAGCTCTGCCTCCCTCCCATGTGCATGAGATGCCCGCTCAGCTTCCCAAATCCAAATAATCCACTGCAATCTCCACAATGGGCTTGCTCAACCATGTGGCCCCAGTCTCTTTCCCAGTGGCCAGCCTCTGCCCTCTAATGAGACACAGAAGTGCCAAATTCAGACCAAGCAGCCCCAGATGTCTGGGGTGCCTGGTGGAGGGATGTAGCAGGGGTCTGGACAGGGCTTTTTGTCGAGGTCTGCCTGGAGAGGCTGCTCCCTGCCCTGTACCTCTCACACCCAGGAACAGTTTTGTGGTACTTGGCATTCATCCCCCTACGCTTAATTTCATCCCATTTAGACCTAGTAAAAACTATTCCCTGCAAGCAATTTATTCAAGAAATGTAGCTGGCACTTTCTGTTGCTGAGTTGTCCAGGAAGAGACCACAATATTTAATGATATTTTTCCATTCAGTGAATGCTCTTTATGGCAGTATTTGAGCTCAGAGTTGTTCATGAATGGCAGTATAGTAAAAAAAAAAATATCCGGTGGCCTATCTGAGCTGCAGTTTGCTATTCACACTGCGAGGCCGGGCACCTTATCACACCAAGTATTGTTTCTCTCCCCTGAATAGGAGCTCTCGTCTCCCTCAACTACCTCCACTCCTACCCAGAACAAAATTAATTTCATCCTGCAACAAATCTGGCTGCTTGATTAAATGAATCTGTTGCCGGCCCCGAAAGATATCTCAGTGAGCAAAATTTCATTTCTGGTTGAACACCCGCAGAGGAAGACATGGATACAAGTGGGTGGCTCCCAGAGGAGCTCAGGGCTGTATTTACAGTGCTAACCTGCTTCTGATCCCCCCCATTCCTGTTTGTAATGCCCTGGAAAGCAGCTCCTGGTGGTGTGGAAATACCCTGGGCACCAGTGGCTCCTCATCAGACTCTCCCAACCCCAGTGCCTGCTCCTGGCTGATGCCTAGTCAAGCTTGGCAAATTGAGCTCTTTTAATTTTTCCTTAGAAACCAATCCCTTGAGCCCTTTTTTTCCATGGTAAAGGAATATCACCCCCCACATTAATTTCTCTGCAATTTCTTGGTGTACTCTGAAGCCCTGAGTGTGTTGTCGAGTCTGGGGTTGGAAGTGTGATGCTGCTGGCGTTGCACCCTCATCCTTACCCAGCTCTAAGCCTCTGTTACCCACAGACACTGGCTGCTCCTGTCGCCATCCCACTCATTCTCTCTGCCTTGTTTCCAGGCACTGAAACCCTTTTCATTCTGTCTCATCAAGACAAACATAGGGGAGTACTCACGGCCGCTTGCCCAGGGAGGGGTTTGCCAAAACTGTCCTATTCTGGAGCATTTTTATAGTAACTGTGTGATGAGGAAAAGATGGCGAGGGCTCACCGTTCTAATTAGGATCGTTTCTGTCTTGCAAGAGGGATTGGCGGGTAGTATTTATGGATACGAGTAGGTTCAGAAAAATTCCTAGCACCATCTGTTTGAGAGAGAACAGGAAGAATTTCAATATGCTTTAGACCTTGAAGTGTAATGTTTGTATAACAGGCTCATAAAATCAATTTCTAATAGTTACAGGTACCCCCTCAGGAATTTAAATAGTCTGTTAACAAAGTTATTCCATCTGCCAAGCAAATATATTAAATATGCACGTTCCATGCTACATATATGGTTGCATGTGCCTTTCTCCTGCACGACGTGCCCTTGGGCCCTGTGTGTCGGTTTTGCTCCTGGGTTACGCTCGGTTTTTCCTGATGGCAGCTCACTGCTCAGTCTCAATTCAGTGGGAGCTCACTCACCTGCCTTTGGCCTGATAATTCACTGTTATGGTCACCTTGTTCCCTGGGAGCTGAGTGTGGGGGTTGCTCCATCCTGGTCCCTTTCCCATCTCCTGCTCGGCTACCCCTGGATTGTCTGGGTGGAGAGAACTGGCCACAGGGGTTGGAAGGGTTGTAGGGGACAAAGGGGTCTGAATTTGCAAACTGGGAGCATGCATGGGGCAGGGATAATCCCTTCACACCCATTTTGCAGACTTTTTAAACTGGTGTTGCAGCCTGGATAATGAGCCAGTTGGTTTTTGCTCTGCTTCTTGCTCTTCCGTGGCACCTCACTTTTCCATTACCCTTTGGATCATCAGTGCCCCGCTTGGTGCCAGAACTCCAACTGCCTTGTATGTTTGGGAACAGGCTGACAACTCGGGGCATATGCAGGCAAACTGCAAATATGTCATGCCGTTAACTAAACAGTTTGCATTTAAGGCTGCCCATGGAGCTGAACGACACCTCGCCAATTCTGCAAAGGTTGTGTTCTCAGTGTGCTCAGAGTGATTAATGGCGAGAGTTAGGCTGTGTGTCCAGAATATCGATGGAGGCGTTTGCTGCCTATTGTGTTTAATAGCTGTTGGGGTCCCTCTTTTTACCATTGTGTCATTTGCTGCCTGCCAGCCTGTGCAGGTCTGGGAGTGCGTCTCTGTCTGGGCAGAGTTATTGATTGCTGGCTGGGTGCTGGCAGTGGGTGCCTCTTCCAAACAGCTGCAGCAGGCATGGCACTCACTGGCCACTGTCCCCAAGTCCCCTTGTCCACCTGCTGCAGCATCACCTCAGGGAAGGTGCCCTGGAGGGAGGTGATTTGCCCTCCCTTCCCCAGCCTGTATCGACAGGAGACAAAGTGAAACTGCTCTTTGGTGGGGGGTGGAGCTGGAAGGCAAAATCTGCAGGGTTTTTATGGATTTACCCTTTCCACCCAAAAGCAGATAAGGCACAGAAATCCCACGGGATTCACCAGAAGTCAGGCAGGAGGTGTCCTGGAGAGAAGAGGCAAAACCCCGCACATCTGAGGCACACCGGGAGACTGGGATTTCCTTCTGATGATTTCTTTGTGCTAGGTCGTTTATTCTTCTTTTTTAATTTAAAAATCCACATTCCCACTTCCACATAGCTCGTTATCTCAGGGCGTGTGATGAGGTGTCCAGGGGTCTGTCCCAGCAGAGATGATGCAGAACACATTCGTGCAGGCTGTTGGAACTGACCCCCCCTCTCCCTCGGGGAGCGGGTGGTTTTCATTTCAGCCTCTTCCATTAGGAGCTCTAAGGGGAGCTCCATCTATTAACTGAGAACTGCAGGCCTGTAAATTTTGGCAAGAAAAAGTCCTTGGAAGCAAATCATCTGTATTTTCTCAGGGCTGTTTGTCCTCCCTCTTTGCATGTACAGCCTTTGCTGGTCGGGAGGCAGGTACTGCCACTGACTCCTTCTCCACATGTGCAGATTGATGGTGTCTGCTCCAGAGCCGGCTCCCTCTTTCTTTCCTTCTCAGTTTTGTTCCTTCCTTTTTGAGCTGTTTCTGCTTTGCTTGGGAGACTCCTTTATCTGCCAAGTCCTGATGTGTATCTGTTCATTTCCTAGGGCAAACACATTGATCTGTGATTTCTGTTATGATACTGCAGATTTCTGTTCCCTTTATTCTTTCTTTTTTTTTTTTTTTAATACTTTATCCTACCATCCAGGAGGTGGTTTCTGTGCTATAGAGAAGCTCAGTGTTTCTAGAAAAATGTGTGTTTCCCTGCCTCAGTGCTGTGCCTAATTGCATACAGAGCAAGCGTCCATCCCTCTTAGTTCCAGTGTAATTCTTTGCGGTGTGTTCCTTTGTGATTGTGTTATTCCAGCAATAACAGCCACTCTCCTTCCAGATATTTATTCTTTTCATGAACATCACCATACTGGCAAAGGGTTGGGCTTTTTTTTTCCATCTTAATGCTCTACTTCATAGCTCAAATCGGGGATTTATGCTTCAGGGATCTCAGAGAACACTTTCCTCTTTTCTGCTACCTCTTTCCAGAAGCGCCATCTTTCTATGCTGGGATTTGGAGTTCTTGGACATGTGTTACTGCTGCCGGGGATGCTGCTCTCTGCTTTTAGATTTGTATTTACTGCCGTGCTTTGCTCTTTAATTTTGTTGTTCTCTTTCTGGCACAGAGGCGAAGCGATGCAAATGAAGGCTGGAGTATTTGGTTTGCACAAAAACCAACCTTGGCTATTCCAAGCAGAGGCTGGCAGAGAGCAGGAGGGCAATGGGCAGCATCTTTCCATGCAGCCACTGCAGCTCTGGGCATCCTGTGAGGGGTGTAATGGAGGGGCAACAGCCTGGGCAGAAGTGGGTGTCCCCAACAAGGTTTGGAGAGCAAAGTGCAGATAAGGCAGGGATGTCTCCCAAAAAAACCACTTACCTCTATCACACCTCTCCCTGTGCTAAGGATAACACATTAGCTTTTCATCCTGGAAGACCTTATTTCTTATTATGAGTTAGTTTTACAGCACCCTGATGTGTGCTCAGCACTTTACGGTGCAGGGAAAAAGATGAGGTCCATGTGACAGATTTACCCAGCGTTAAATCCTGACTGAGTTACAAAGGAAAGAAGCAGCAAGTCTGGGCCCTGGCCTTTATCCTGTCCTGCTGCCACAGGGGCTTTGAGCCCCTTCGACATTTTTTAGTGACATGAGGGAGGTTTTTCTACCCCATGGCAGTCCTGCTGCCCACTGTGCTCTGCTTCTCACCCAAGCCATCACTTCTGGCAGGTGGGAGTCCCGTGAAAGCTGCAGCAAGGAGGGCATATGGCACACAGCTCCCAAACAGGGACCAGGGAATGGTGCCGTGCCAGGACCATTTGACAGCCTGGCACAGTCCCCCTGAGCCACCTGTGAGTGGGGGAAAAACTTGGCATTCAGCAAGGTCTCATTCACTCAGGCTGGCGCCTCAGCTGCAGGCTGTGCTGGAGCCAGTGGGACCTAGAGGCTGTGTCAGGGTGGGTTTGTGGCTGGAAGCTGTGCTGGAGGAGGGTGGGCTGCCCCAGGGCCATGCCCCATCCTGGGCAAACTCTCTCTGCCTTTTCAGAGGGTGCCTGAGTGTAGGACCACCTCAATGCTGTCATCTGGGCAGGAGAGGTGCAAACTGCCTCCCACAGCTCTGGGGATGCTCGTGCTCCACCAGGGTCAAAATGGGAAGCAATGGACCCTGTGCTCCATCCCCACGCCCAGGTGCTGCCATTGCCCTCCCTGGCTATGTGGGAATGGCTCCTGGGGCTGGAGCATGCCGAATTTCACTTTTCAAATGGGGTTTCTGGCACCCAGCCAAGCAGCATTTCGTGTTGTCAAATATTTTGGCAAACCACATCTCAGCTTTAGTCTGAAGCATCTTTCACTGGGGAAACGGCGTCAAGCCGAGCTGCCGGCACCATCCCAGCACGGAGGGGAGCACAGCACTGCCAGACACATCCTGAACGGAGCTGCTGCTGCTGCTGGGGGGCACTGGGGCCACAGCTGGGCAGGGTGACTGGTGAGCAGTGAAAGGGCCAAAAGAAAGGTGTTTCAAGGTGACTGTAAATGGTTTGTGAAATCAGGCTGAACGGGGAAAATTGTATTGACAAGAATAAGAAAACCCTGAAAAGTGATTTTTCAAGTCTCGATTTTGGCTTTTTGTTCTGAAATTGTCCTGCATTAAGAAGAGAAAAAAAAAATTTAAAAAAAAAAAAAAAAAAAAAAAAAATAAAAAAAAAAAAAAAAAAAAAAAAAAAAAAAAAAAAAAAAAAAAGAAAAGAAAGAAAGAAAAAAAAAAACCAGCTCTAAGTAAACTAGAAATAAGGGGACTGTATTTTTTTTACCAGCTCATTGGAAAAATGAAACATATTTGTTCTGGGTCAGACCAAAATGAGCAAAGCAATCAGTTATCCACAGAGCCACGCTGCAGGCTGGCTTTCCTTCTGCTCTCTCTCTCCTGGGCATCCTTGAAAGAATATCCAATACCTTTTTATGATGTTTGGAAGAAAATATCTCTGAGGAGAGGAAAAAAAAGCAAGGTGTGATCCCGAAAAGTCTGCTTTCACAGCTTGGACAGACCCATCTTTCCCTCCCGTGGCTGCTGCTCCTTCCTCCTGCTTGTCACGTTGTGTGGTTAGAGCACACGTACTCACGGCCCCAGCACCATGATGGGTTTTGAAAGCCTGAGAAATCCTCCCAAAAGCCTGGTTTCC
Organism: Aegithalos caudatus; assembly: GCA_013389925.1. Lineage (NCBI taxonomy): Eukaryota > Metazoa > Chordata > Aves > Passeriformes > Aegithalidae > Aegithalos > Aegithalos caudatus. The sequence goes on along the minus strand of WEIU01023077.1, from coordinate 106,455 downwards.
GGCCAAAAAACCCCGAGGTTATGCAAACATACACGGAGCTTGCAAACAGGCTGTGTGTGTTGGATGGAGAGCAGCTTTGCGAAGCAGGTGTGAGCTGATGCGGGAGGAGCTGCGCTGCCTGATGTCTGTGCTGAAATCCAGTGTCAGTCCACAGACTGAAACCAGGGCTCTGGAATTAAAGGAAAAACAACCAAGGAATAAAAATCCACCCTAGCAGCAACATCCCAAGGACAATCCCACTGGATCCCAGTCCAGGAGGCAGTGCCATCCGGGCAGGTTAGGGCTGAAGGACCTCTTTTTGAAACACCACCAGCCCACAGGGTGACCCCTGCCCAACCCAGCCTACCCACCTGCATCCCCCACCATGCTGCCACTCCCCTGGTTGTGCCCCTAGAGCCCTGCACGACTCGCTCGTGCCTCTGTAGAGCTTTAAAGGTGAATAACTGCTGAGCAAAGGCACACATGAAGTCTTGTGCCCAAGTAAAACCTCCTAAAAACCCAGTTTCTGTCAGCTGCCAGGAAAAAGCTTGTTTGGGTTTAAAATGTGTTCAGAAGAGTCATTCTCTTATGAAAAACTGCGGCTGTCAAAGCACCATGGTGGAATTGCATTTATTATATATTAATGACTCCACATCAGCTGTGCTTGCTTTACAGTACCCAAATATTGGAAATACCCATGTACGAGCATTCCCCAATGTGAATTGTCAGGAATGCAAATCTTGGGGTCTGGGAGCCCAGCAGAGTCACTGCGTTATCCACAGGAAATGCTCCCTGTGCTGGTGAATGCCACTGTGGCAGGGTGAGAGCTGTGCACTCATTACCATTTGAAAAGTGGGGGAGATGTGAGTCTGTCTTGCTCCATCCCGGAGCTGTGAGCTGCACCAAACTCCCACTCAGATGCTTTTAACAAACATGGGATGAAGAGGCTCGTGCCAGTGTGATAACGTAGAGGGAGGCATGTGGTGTGAAAAGCTTTCGGGGAAACAGGACGGAGGTGTTTGCACTGTGGGATTTTTGACACCTGGTGTTGGAGGCTGAGCAGAGCAGAGACGTTCTCTNATATATATATATTTTCAGACTTTTTCTCATTGCTCCCTGGAGGGACTTATTTGGGGATTGAACCTTATCCCTTGGGTTGCTCAGTGGAGAGGGTTTGGGATTGTCCTGTACAGGGACAGAGCCTGTACACAACAATCCCTGTGGGTCCTTTCCAGCTCAGGATATTCCTTTCCATTCCATTCCATTCCATTCCATTCCATTCCATTCCATTCCATTCCATTCCGTCCCATCCCATCCCATCCCATCCATTCTCCAAGCCCCTGGGGGTTACCTGGGCAGAGTGACATCCTGCTCCTTCACCTCTCTCCTTCAGGGCAGGGAGGGATGCTGCTTGGTTTGGATGAGTGCAGGCAGAGCTGATTCCCCCTGGGGCAGAAGCAGCAGAAATGGGACCAGGGAAGCTGTGACTGGGACACTGCTTCTGCCTTTCTCCAGTCTGATAAAGGAGACTGAAATATCTCTTCTCACTCATTCCAAGAGCAGGCACAATCATCCCTAGAGATGGCTTTCTGCAGCCTCCAATGTCCCTACCACCAGGCATCAGATTCTGAAGGAGCACTGTCCCGGTCTTTCCAAGACTCTTTGCTCCCACAAGGGGAACAGATGTCCCAGAATAGTTCATCAATAATGTATATTTCCCTCATTCATCTCTCCACAAGGTCTTAGTGGGTATGGACATGCTTCCCAGCCTCTCTACTCTTCCTGTGTTCATTGGAGAAACTGAGGCACAGTGTGGTGGGAATGTGAGCACAGGCATCTCCTCCAGCACAGGCAGGGCTGCAGCAGAGCTGGGACCAAAACCCAGGGGGTTCAGTGCTCCACCCTGTGCCTCTGCTGTAAATCCACCTTCTTGCACCACTCACTGTGCCCAGCATTAGTGTGATATTAGCTTGAAGGAGACATTGACACTCCATTGGGGTTTTTGGTTTTTTTAAAGCACGTCCTGTGGCAGTTATTAAAAGACCCACCTACATTTTACAAATATTTCCAGGAAGAAATTTGCCAGTGTCTGGGGCTGCAGAAGAGGGAGTATGAGGATGACCAGCATGAGGCTGGCTGCCAGACTGTGCTCTTTATCCATCCGTCAGTCTGTCCCCAAAAGCTGCCTTCCCCCAGTGAATTGGTAACAGCACGGAGCCAAGGTGCCAAAGCCTCTGTGTGCTGTGCCCTGCTTTCCCCCTCCAGCCTGCCACAGGGGGCCAGTGGCCCTCTCCCTTGGTGTAAATTCAATTTGGGGCATTTGCTACATCCCCCATCCTCAGGGACAGTGGTGCCTAAATGAGGATTGCAAAGCTGCCAGGCTCCTGCCTGTGAGCTGCCTGTTCCCTAGGGACACAGGGAATGCCTGTGATCAGCACCGTGCTGATGGTTGGTGAATCTGGGCAATGGCTGGGGCTGGAGGGCTCCTTCCAGGGCACTGCCAGTGAGAAGCAGGAAGAGAAGCTGTGCCTAGGGAAAGGGTTTGTTAAAAAGCTGGAGGGAATCACAGAAAAACAGGGGGATTTTTCTGCAGGAGATCTCCAGATAATACTGAAGAGTAATGGCAGCTCTCGGTGCCACTGAGAGCTTTGATCCCCGTGGCCATAATTTACACACTCATGACTCAGTGTAAAGTGCCTCCTGCACCTGCCTGCCTCTATAACGGATAAACAATAATAGTTTGTGGTTAAAATATTGCCCTCAGATGGTAATCTGTGGGACATGGTTTATACAGAACAGCTGCACTGGGAGCAGGGGTAACCTCTCTGTCCTTGGTGAGAAGTTTTTGCACCCGTGGTGCTGGATGCGGGCACAGGGACAGGGATGCTGTCAGATGTAGGGGTTTGCAGTCATTGTGTGTATCCCTGCTCTCCCCAGAGCAGGAAAGGTGCAGGGAAGGGTCCTTTACCATTCACAGTAAGAATGGTTACTGTGCTTACAGTAATGGTATCAGTGAAACCTCAGAAGTCTCACCCAGAAAAACAGCAACATCAAACCATGCAACACCATGTTCCCAGGACTGCTACTTCCATCCAGGATGGCTGCTTGGGGCTGGGAGCCCAGGATAACACTGGAGCAGTATCTCAGCCTGGAGATCTCAGCAGGACCTCTTGAGGCTCAGAAGAGGTTTGGGGACAGACAAAAGTCTCCTGCAAGTGGGTGGCAGTGATGCAGGGCAGAGCATTGGTATTGCTGGTATGTCGAGCACCTTGTTTATTATACCTCAGACGTGTCGCAACAGTCCTGGGTTGTGTAATGGTTTCCAGGAGATTTTCCTGCTTTCAGTTTTTGGAGCTCTAATTCCCAGGGCTTAGTTTCTGCCAGAGATGGGTTGTGGTAGAGAGAATGAGTTAAAATCAAACTCTGCTTAGGTGGGGTTTTGTGTTGAGATACCAAGTCTGTGATGGAGAGAGGGAGGGGACTTTCTGAATTGTTTTCTCTGTCTTCTCAAGACTTACAGATATGGGGTGAAAGGCCAGGTGCAGTTTCCTCTCTTGGTGGTCTGAGGCTACTCTTCTTCATGAAAATTGTAGGCCCTGGCCAGGAATTTCACCCACAGGGAATTAAATATTTCTTCCTGGCACAAGTAAGAGGACATATTTGACAAATGGCCTTGCCTTCCCACTGCAGGAGGCTGAGGATCCCAGGATCCAGCCTGAGTATTTCTGGGGCACTTCTGGGGCACTTCTCTTACTCCTGCCAAGTCCCAGCCCTCCTCAACCAGGTTCTGGCACATTCCTCCCTTTCCCTTGGCACATGTGCAGTTTTCCTCTCCCTGCCTAGGATTTGGAGAGTTTCACCATGAAATGGGAGTCACCTCAGCCTCTGCAAGGTGCAAGGGCAGAGAGAGCTCTGCTCTCCCAGCATTCAGAGTTTGGGGCTTGGATAAATCCTCTGAGTTGTCAGTCAGCAAAGGCGAGTTCTTCATTTGGCATGGGTGACCCAGGAGCTTCAGAAGCTTAAAATATTGCACAACTTGGAAGAATTATCACTGGGAAAACTGCTGTAGCACCCCAGGGAAATTCAGAGCTCCACCACAAATGCAGAGGAATTCAAGCTTCTCCTTGAAGCGGCTGCAAGAATTTCTCAATTTGGCCATCTTTGTTTTCCAGAATCCCATTTGGCACATTGGCTGAAATCTTCCTGGTCTGGGTTATGCCCCCAGCTCCAGGGGCTTTTCATATTTTTGAAAACTAAATACTGGCACGGTTATAAGGAATTGAGGGAAGATCTTAAAATGGAAAATGTTGGGCAAGCCTAAATAGTTTTGCAGCATGCAGCATGGTGAGGGGAACCTCCTTGGTGGGGAGACTGGTTTCTTGTGCTGCTGGCTGCTGTGCTCATCAAGACAGAGCACAGATGGGCTCTGAGGGTGGGAGGATGCTCCTGTCCCCATTCCAAAGGAGTCCAGCAAACACCAGGGTACAGCAACACCAAACCTGCTTCCCACTGCATTTCTCTGCAGGGAGGTGCTGGGCAGAGGTTAAGTGGGATTTCTCCAGCTCACTGCCATGTCCGAGCTCCTTCCATATCTGCACTTGAGCCCTCAAAGGATGAGTTGCACCACGTTGCTAAGCCCACAGCAAGGTCCCCCTCTGCGCTTCCCTTGCAAAGAATGAAATAACCTGGAAGCTGTTGGCCTCTGGAAGCAATTTAGCATGGGACGTGGCTATTAATTTAAATAGATTACAGAAATTTGAACTAAGCTGCATATAAATCTTCTGACCAGTTCTTTGGGCTTTGGTCTCTGCTGTTTACAGTTTTTCCTTTTTTTTTTTTTTTTTTTTTTTTTTTTTTTTTTTTTTTTTTTTTTTTCGAATTATGTTTTATTGATTCCTGAAGCTGTGATGTTTCTGTCGGAGCTCACTGCTTGGATGGCAGGCAGCTTCTCTCTTCCACACATATTACCTTTCAGAGCTACTGTGAGTAGGACACAGATGTTGTTAGGTCTCAGGTAAAGCCATCAAAGGTGGACGTTCAATCAAGTTTGACATCATCTTCAACCTGAAGGCAAAGGGGTTGGTTTTGATTAGCAGCTCACAGGGTTGAGCCTAACTCGTATCAGCGCTGCTGCTGCTACTTTACCTGAATGGCAAAACCACAGATGGTAATTATAACCATAAGTGCTTACAGATTTCCTAACAACAAAGATAATTTGTTTGCTCCATGCCTTGTTAGAAGGGGAATTTTGTTCTGGTGACTGGGTGGTTTGTGGATCAGTCGTTGCCCTTTCACCCCTCCGTCCCCAGCTCGGCTGTTCCCCCCAGCTGTGGCCATTAGATGTTGATCCAACCAGAAGGGTCCCACCGAGTCTGGTCTCTGCAGTGGCCACAGAGACGCCAGCCCCGTGCAAGGAGCAAGTCCTGGCCTGGTGGGGAGTGGGATGCTGTGCTGACACCCACGGGATGCCCTGGGATGCTGGGCAGGGAAAGTCCTCCTTGCTAAAACCCTCCTTTCCTCATCCTATGCACATAAGTTCTAGGGCAACTGAGGTGATAACTTGCTGTCAGGCTTCCCCAGACAGAGCTGAGCAGAGCAAAGCTCAGCTGCATCCCCCCCGCTCACCGCACCGCCCTGCTGTGGAGAATGACAAGACAGTATGTGAACAGCCAGCCTTGCACCTCTATTCTGGGAACCGCTGCCAAAACCCATGGCTTTCCTCCCTTCTGAAGGTGACCCAGCACCTGAAATCTTGGGAGGAAGCTGGGGGGAGCTTGTCCCTGTTGATCCCTGACAGCCGGAGATCTCTCCCCACCCTGCGGCCGCTCTCCGGCGCTGGGGACGGGTTACCCGTGAATTAAACCAGTCGGTGCCGGTGGCTCGCTGGCAGCCCTGGCCCACGTCCACAGCCATTCCTTAGGGCAGAAAGCCTACAGGTTCGGCTTGGACCCCGGCTTGGCAGCAACTGAGGGCAGCGTCTCGCCTGGCAGGCAGGCAGGCAGATAACAGCTTTGATTTCTGGGTCTCACTTTAATTATAATGGAAGGACGCGGCTCGTTAAGTGCCCGCTTTGCTTTCCAGCGATCCCTCCCGGCTGCCAAGTGCGCTGGGCTAACAAAAGCATTGCTCTCCCCGCCGGGGCCGGCCGCACAGCCCGTATGGCGAGCAGACGGAGGGGATTAATGCACACAAGAACAGTCTGCCCGGCTCCCGGTCCCTGCACACAACCCGAGACCTCTGAGCAGCCTCTCTGGGAGGAGAAACTACCCTTGAAGTGTTGACCTCCTCCGAAAAACACCCCTACGCCTTTACACCAGCTCATCTCCGCCTCTCTGCCTGATACCAGTGGAATACCTGCAGGGTCTTGCCCCAGAGTGTTTCTTCTCTCCCACAGCTCGGATCAGATGATTTTTCTCGTGCCAATCGTACCTGGAGTCGTTCAAGACGGTGATATTGATCTTGTTCATATTTGTTGCCTTAATGAGTCACAAATTCTGTCTGTGAGCAGAGGTGGTTTGGAGGTGCCGGCTGGCTGCTGCTAACCTGCCTTTCTGGAAGGGTAGGAATTTCAGCAGATTTGGAGAACTGGTGTTTTCTTAGATTCCTAGAGGAAATTACACTAATTGCAACAACCCCCATGTGTCTGCAGCAAACAGAAGTGATAGGATCTCCCCAAATGTCTGCTCCTGAAGCCTGTAACCTTCCTAACAGCCCTTCTCCCACCCTGCAGCACGGAAGGACCTGCAGCAGGTCATCTGCCAGACCCACACACTTACGGCTGCTTTGAGGCAAAATTGTTCCTGAGCTGGTTCATCTTTTGTCTACAAATGGTACTCGGGGCTGAGCAGAGGTGTCAGCTCTCCACATGGACAGGGGACTCGGGCTGCTGTCCACTGCCACTCTGATCTTGGCTGGGGCCAAGATTTCCTTCTTTTGAAATGATTTTAATATTCAGACTACACAAATATCCTCACATGGGCACGGTGCATGGGGTCACAGTGCAGTGCTAGTGCGGAATTAATATAAATGCTCTATGAGGTATGTCTAAACAATGAACCCATATTAATCAAGCTTAATATTAATCAGCTTTCTCCTCCACTCAGCTCTAGCAGTGCCCCCCCTCCAGACCCGGACATGGACCTGGTTTGGGGATGCAGGCTCTTTCCGGAGCAGGACTGTGTGCTTCTCACATCTCTCTGATGATCCTCAATGGGCTTAATTTAAACATTAACTCCCAATTTGCCCCTGGGCTCAGGGCATGGAAAAAATTATAGCAAAAGGAGAATTTTTCAAGAAGCTCTGAGTGAGCAAAGCAGGGTTATAATAGAAATAGTTTTTGACCTTAATTATGGCTTCTAATGGAAATAGTTGTGCAACCTCAGCAGTGGGGTTTGGTATGAGCAGCAGATCTGAGCCAAGGATGGTGACGGGAGGACAACGAAGGCTCGGCAGCCTTTGGCTTCTTGCTCATGGGAGGCTCTTGGAGAGCTGGGCTGAGGCTGGTGAGGGAAATGTTCCTCACTTCCACCAGCCGCAGCTTTTGGATCGCTCCATCCACACCTAAGGCTTTGCCCCATTTCTGCTTCAGACAAGAATGTAGGCAGCCTCAAGTCCCTCATCAATGCCAGCAGAATGTACAGGCAGCACCTAGCCTAGCACCTCCGGACAGGAGAGGAGAGAGGCTGTAATTCCCTGCTGGGATCAGCACAGCAAGTCCCAGCACAGGGGCAGCACGGCTCATCCTGCTCAGCTTCCCCGCGGGGCAGGGGGAAGCGGGGTGACTGCCTGCCCCTCCCAGCTCCTCCAGGAAAGAGATTCTCGGCTGTGAATGCCGATACAATGAACTCCAGCACTGTCCTGCCGGAATAAATGATGCCGATGAGAGCAGAGGTACTCGTTTGAAGGATCCAGATTGCAAAATAATGACCCAGCACTTGCGAGAGGTGGGAGCAGGACGGGTTAATTACTGAAGAGGAAGCACATCACCTTTGGTGTAGGGTCAAACCTCCCCGCTCTGGAAATCTGCTGTTATTACCCCAGCTCTAACGGGTCACTTGGCACTGCCTGCGAGCAGTGATGTGTGCAGCTAATGTGATTTAGAGACCTGTTTTGGGCATCAATGGATGCTGGCCCTTCAAGGGGGCAGGGATCGCCTGGTTCACCTCTTTTCCTGCAACAAAGGCTTCCAGGATCTCGGGGCAAAAGGCTTCCCTGTGGTCGGGGAAATTCAGGGGGGATGAGTGGTTGATTAGCATAACTACAGGGCTGCAGGACGCCAGCCAAAACCACTGCCATCAACGGGGCAGACTGGGATGATGGGAAATCCAGAGGGACTTGAAGGAGGTGTCACCTCCTCCTGTGCCTGCACACTGCCAGGAACAGTCATGGAAAACGATGGTGACATCTTGCAAAGGACCAGTCTCCATCTCTGCAGTGGTGTCAGGGCAGGTGGGGAATGACAGCCCCTCTTCCCCAGTGTGCTCTGTCCCCTTGCCAGACCTCAGCCAGCTTTAGGCTGTTCCCAGGGAGAGCAAAGTCACCTCCCAAAGATATCCATATGTCTCTCCTGGATATAAATGAAGGAAATATGGGTTGATTCCCAGTCAAAAAGGAACGTGTGGTGTAGCAAGCCCCATCCAGCCTCCACGATGTATCTTTGGGAACACCTCATGGGTGATCTCACAAGTGTGATCATGAGGAGGGACTGGGGATGCAGCAGTTCTGTTTCACCTCCCAGGCTCAGAGCCAGTGACCTCCTGTATCCCAAAGGCAGCTCCTGTCCTATCAAGAGCAGAGGGACCTGGGGAGGGACCCAGGGCAAGGCCTCCCCACAAAGCCAGGGCCCAGCAGCCATTACCAAGACACAGGTCCTTGCATTTTCAACTCTCAGTTCTTGAAAACTCGGGAAAACCTGACCATTTTGGTCGTCCAAAGAGTGCTGGAAAACCCTGGCCTCAGTGTGGGGGTTGAGTTGTTTGGAAAATTGAGGCTTTGTGCTGAAGATGCAAACATGTTAGTTCCCCTCCATTGCCCATGTCTCTGTGTAGGCTGCAGAAATAAAGCAAGTGTTTAACATGCAGTCATGTAACCCTTTCAGGACTCTGGTTGATTCATAGCATTAACTAACATAAAGAATCGTCCAGTGTATTTGACAGCCACTGTTTTAAAGTTCTTATCATAGTTATTTTTTCCTTTTATCACAGTTTTTGTATTGTGTGGTGAAGATTCGTCTCTATCCTTGCTTAGTTTATCTATAATTCAGGACGTTTTTACACTTAGATTATAATTGACTTTTCCATGCTGCAGCAACTCAAACAATAACTATTAATATTCAGCAGTCTATAGTGATAAAGATTTCCATTTACTTTCTTTTACTTAACCGTGTGAATATACGACATCCTATCTCACACAAGTAATATTGAATTCATTCATATTTACTCTCCATTTTCTTGTATAACAATACTGAAAGAGTGAGCACTGTGGTTTTGGGGACATCTGACTCCAGCTCTCAGCTGGCCAGCCCTGATTCCACAGAACAGACTGCAAACACCTGCAGTCCTGGTGAGGCTGTGATGCTGCCTGACCATCACCCCTCAGGTCTTCCCAAGGCTGAGGAAGAAGGTGGAGCAGAGTACAAAGCACAGAACCTCAGCCTTCATCCCCTCAGGAGCAGGACCCTGGTCCTGATGAGGACACTACATTTGCACCTGAGAAGCAGTTGCCTTAAAACCCCAAAATGGTGTTAGAGGGCTGTGAGCTGAAAATGGGGAAAATGCCTCAGTACTCTGCCACAGGTAATGCCATAGATGGATGGGTGTGCAGGGTGGATTGATAGTGGAAGGAGATAGGAACTGGGCTGGGAAGGCAGAATAGTTCATTCTTTAGGGTATTATGCTGCAGGACAGAACCAGGAGACCCCTGCCCTGGGCTTTACAGTGTGACCTTACACAGAACAGGTGAGGGAGGCTAAGGACACACCAGGCTGATTTCCCATCCCCTTTTCTGCTGTAAAATGCATGGTGGCAAGTTTTGTGGGGAGACTGAACACCAGCACTGCAGCCAAGGCTCTGAGCCACCACTGTCACCACCAGAGATGGCAAAGGTGTCCTGGCTCTGCCTCAGGGGCTTTACTCTGTGGCACAGCCTCCTCCTGTGATGCAAAGACACCTTGCGTCGGGTGCTGCTGGGACCAGGGCCAGGCTGCAGAAGCAGCCAGAAGGAGCCAGTAGGAAACCCCAGACACACTCACCCTGATGCTGGGCAGCAGCAGATGAGCTGGCTCTCAGCAGAAAGGATGGAGTGGTGGGTGGGCGAGCTGTCCCTTGTTGCTGGGGCTTGTGGATGGAGCCTTGTGCATTTCCTTTCTCTGGCCCCTCGAAGGCTGCATGCCTTCCTCCCAGCCGTGTGGGACCCCCCTCTGCCCAGGCTCTTGGCACCGGGCTGGCACTGCCAGTGTGGGAAGCACTGCACAGGGAGATGCCCTCTCCTCCATTCATCTCTCTTCTCATCTGGAAGGTGGAGCAGGGACAGACTGCAAAGCAAGGTATTAACTGCAGCTGTGTCGAGCTGTTGTGACTGAGCTCTTCTTGTAATTATGAAAAATGTCCTGCACAGGGGAGAAGTGGCAGAGCTGCTCCCCCCTGCTTGGAGAGAATTACTTTCCCAGGCAGCTTTCCTCCAAAAAAGAGGGGCTCTTCATCCTCTCCGCCCCAGCCACCCACGGAGCGGGACTGTTCCCCCCGGTGCTGTTGGTGAGCTGTTCCTGTGCTTCACGGCTAGTTAAGGGCTACTGGGGTTAAACGGAGAGTCCATTAATCTCGGCCGCCGAGGTCAGAGCCCAGGGACACACATGCGGCTGGTGATTTATGGGCAGCCTGGGCCCGTGCCCCTTCTTGGGGCTGCTGCCAGAGCTGCCCAGCTCGGTGGGCACTTGCCAAGCCTGGCAGGAGGGCCAGAGGGCCAGCGAACTGTTCTGGCTGTGCCCAGTGCTGCTCCACCCTGGCTCAGCCCTGGCAATAACTCGCCTTGCAGAGACGCCTCAAGAGCAGCACTGCCCACGACAAAGCTCACATCCCGGCCACCGCCACTGCCCTCCCTGCCTCTGTTTCCCCATCATTAGAAAGAGTCACAGCCCCTCCAGCCTCGCAGGACCCAATGCCCATCACCCTGTGCCCACCTCCCAGTGTGAGGGAGGGGCTGTGTGTCACCAGAGCAGCTGTCCCCAGTGTGCAGCAGGTGGCATGGAGCACAGGCAGCACTCCGGGGACACCGCAGCCACCGGGAGCTGGGGGCTGCCCCTGAGGCACGTGCGGAGCTGGGATTCCCTCTCCTTTCGTGTTCCTCTTGGCCTCTGATCAGAAGTGTGCGCTATCTGCCTGCCATTAGCCTGCCTGCTGCTCTCTGCCCCGGGAGCAATCACAGGGTGAATGAATAAACACAACAGCATTTAGTGAGATCTGAAAGGAGATGTGATGATAATTTCTTCCCTGCAAATTGTAGGCGCTCATGTTTTCAGAGTGCTGAAGGCAATTAGAGCGGAGCGGAGCTGGCAAGACGAGGGACAACGCTGGAAAAGCTGCGACTGTGGAGCCGTAATAACAATTTAGATTCTATTTAGATACAAGTGGCTACAAGTCGCGTCTCAATATTGAACCAATCGACGCAGACAAATGATTTAATATGGAAGTTTTTCCTGGAGAGGAAGGGAGGGACCAGCCTTTTAGAGGCATCCAAATGGGGTGGGCATCAGGGACTGATCCAGAGCTTTTGGCTGCATAGAGGAGAGAGAGAAAGGGGTGATCCTGTGACGAACAAATGCCCTTTCTCGCAGCTTTTGGCACTCTGGGCTGGCTTATGCTCAGCATCGATTGAGGAGGTATTTTTAGAGGCAGTCTGGTATTTGTTAACCTTCTTGTGCAGAGTGGAACTCACTTCTCCAAAGCATGTGTGCGCGCACGCGTGCGGGAAGCAGGAGAGATCCCGCCAGAGATAAAACCGAAGTAGCCAAAGGCCGGGCGCAGCTGTATAAATATGAGGTGGCCCCCCTCACCCCCCACCTCCTCACAGTCAGTGGGGCTGGTGACACTGGAGAATGCTTTGCTGTCATTAGTTAATTGAGCTGCCGATGTTAAGAAAAGGTTATGTATTTCTCTTGGTAGTTTTTCTTTGTAAAACTCTGACAGGGATCTCTTGCAATAGCAGTGGTAATGTCCCAGCTGGGGAGTCCAAGCAAATCTTCCCTATGGTGTGGATTTTTTTTTTTTTTCTTTTCTTTCCCTTCTTTTCATATTTTCCCTCCCATACGGAGGTTCTTCTGCAGAGGAGCAGAGAATCCCAAGCCACCCTGTGTTCCTGCCTCCTGTAAGTGATACCTCTCACTGCTGCCCCATGGAGGGTCTCCCTGCCAGCCTGGGGACCACCGGCAGTGTGGGCCCTCCACCCCCTTACCTGCTTCAGGAAACAGCCCAGGGATCCATGCACAGTGTCTCTTGTCCCCTCACAGCCGGGCACAGAGTAACCGAGGGTGGGAAAGGGAATTGGATCCTGTCTCTGGTGCTGGAAGCACTGCAGAAGAATTGCAGTTTGGTTCTATGGAATCTGAGAGGCTTCACTAACCTGGACCCATGGTGCTTGCAGAGGACGCAGGTCCCTGAGCACTCATCGCTTGGCTGATGCCATGAAACTTATTTCACTGCAAGCATTTTTAGTGCACACTTCTTGAGACCAAGTGCTAGGGACCTGGGAGACAGTCTCCTTCCTCTGCCTTGGCTCCGAGTTGTTCTGCTGGGAAGTTTTCCCAGTTGGAGATGGGTCTCAGCTGGGATGGCTGGGAGCAGTGAGGCAGGCTGCTCTGCAGGTTGGGTAGGAAGGGAAATGGGAATGCAGGGTCCTGGGAGCTGCAGCAGGTCGGGCTCAAGCAACCTGTGTTTGCTGCCCCAACCTCCAGCACTTTGCTCCGGGCAGAGCAGAGCCCCTTGTGCTGCTACCACAGCAGGAGGGGGTGTGAGCCGTGTGTGGGATGCTTTTGCTGGGACCACAGTGAAGGTGCATTTCTCTTATTCGTGCTTAATGATCACTCTAACCTCCTGTGCCTGTGAAGCACCGCCAAGGTGTTCAGCTCTTCCTGGGGACAGCAGGACCGGCTTTTGTAATGATTCACCTTCCAGCTGCCGTCCCGCAGCAGCTCCCAGGCGTTCACATCCACATGAAACAGAGGGCTGTCATTATCCGCCTCCGGAGCACCGAGGCGGAGGAGCAGGCTGGGCGAGCTCCTGGCTGGGATGGCTTCACCCACGGAGAGAGCAGCTCCAGCCGTGAGGTGCAGCGCGGCCCCGGGCCCGGCTGCCAGGGCCATCCCCACCCCTCAGAGCAGCAGCAGCAGCATCCGCCCCCGCCCGCCGGGACCCGCCGCTCCTCACGGAGGGGATGCCTCCTCCCACTGGGACAAAGAGGGGAACGGCAGGGCATGGCAAGGCAGAGAAGAAACCCTGAGCAAGCAGGATTTCACCTGCACTTCTCCCATGGGGGCCTTATACCAATGTAGCACATCCTACTACAGTTTTTGCTCAAACAGCTGCCTTCCCCCTCCTCCAGGTTTTCCACTGACTTTGCCTAAGCCTCCGTGCTTTTATTGCACAAACATCTCTGTTCAGTACTCTCAATTCCTGAACCAGGTGATGATTTGGCAATGGATCTGCCAGTGTGACAGACCTGCACCTGCCTAACAGCTGGCAGTGCCCACCCGTGGCAAGCTCAGCTTAACCAGCACAACCTGCCCAAGCAGCAGAGACTGCTGCCACACAGCCTTTCAAAATACTTGCCATAAACCAGTACTGAGGTGGAGGGAAGCCCAAAAGAAGTGTCCAGGTGAAATATGGGGGTGATGCACTGCCATGCCCCTGGCATCAGGTCTCCACAGGATGAAATGTGACCCAGGCAGTCACCGGGTTAAAATCCCAGGGTCAGAGCCTGGCCCAGTGTGGCTGTGTCCATGGAGGAGGTCACTGACCCCAGCTTCCCACTACTGCCTGTGGTGAAGAGGTCACCATGCTCCCCCCCACCATCACAGTGGTCGCTGGCTGATCCTTAATTAATCCCAGGCAAAATTAATCAGTTGACATCCGACAGCTGAAGAGCGGACAGCAACCGCTCTGGGGCTGTGCCTCCTCTAAGCAGCAGCACTAGACCCGTCTGAGCCTCTCTGGCCCCAGTTCTGGGGGATAGAATTAAGATTTACTGGAATTGTGTCTGACAGTCTTCATTCCCCATAGAAAGATGTTTTCCCACTGCTGCAAAGCAAATCAGTCTTGGGACCACAGCAGCAGCTACTTCAGTGACAGCTCTGAGTTCCCCTCATCACAGGGATGACCATGTCTTCCCATTTCCCACTACTTCACTCCCTCCTCCTGGCCCAAGTCTTCAATCCTTCCCTCACAGGCTCTGCCAGTTTGGATTTCTAATCACGGTCAGTGCATGCTGGAATTAATGATCTGATCCAATCGACATCCAGGAATCCGTAACGAGACTCTGCTTTAGATTAATCAGTCATTAGGCCAAAATGCCAACACAGTGCCTGAAAACTATTTGTCTTTCCTGCTGTGCTTTCTTTTTATTTCTTTCATTTTAAGTAACTCCAAAGGGCTCAGCCCTTCCCCTTTTTCTTCTCATGAGAGTGAGCAGCTTTCCTGTCGCAAGCACCAGCCCCAGGTCCTGACCCTCTCCTGTCCTTTACATTCAATCTTGGATGCTCTGGCTCTGCTTCCCTGCAGCTTAGCTAATTTGGCACATAAAGAGAGGAAAGACAGTCCTGATCCTAAATGCAATGACCAGGGGTTGTTTCGGAAGCAGGCACACACCTTGCTGGAACAAGAGCTGCCAGAGGGTGCCAAGGCTCCTGCTCCAGCCCTCAGCTATGCTCTGGCAGTCTCCAGGTGTGGGGGATGCTGTACAGCCTGGGGTGTGTGGGTTCCCTCCTGCAAGGATGATGGCAGTGCTGGCTGGGCTGGGATGTGGGGTGGGTGCTGCTTCAGAGGCAAGAGGGAGAGCAGCAGGGGTCCAGTTTTGGTGACCTCATTCCTGAAAAGGATATTGGAAAATAGCAACAAGATCAGAAACAGGCTGAGATACGTGGCAGGGCTGAGCCCCAAGACTTGCTTACCGTGAGAAATTTAAGGATCCCAATCAGCTGATCAAAGGAGAGGAGACCTGAGCTGCACCACGGGAAGATATCTGATAGCAGAGGCTTCTCCAGCTTAGCAGGTAAAGCAGGATGCCGCAGCTGGAGGTTTCAAAGGAGCAGAAAAAAATTGAATTCAGGCACAAATATTTTTTGGGAGAGGAATTATCTGCTGCAGCAAGGGAATGCTGCATGTCCTTCAGGTACCGGGTCCGTAAATCTGTGGGTGTCACTCAAATGCTGAGGTCTAATTTCCTCCACGCACTAAAGGAACTGATGAGGTGTTTCCTTTGCCACGTGCAATGCAGTGCTAATGCCTGTGGCCTCTGCTGGCTCTCAGACATGAATAAAACAAAGGCAGTTCCCAGCTCCTTCACAAGCACCTCTTTGGAGATGGAGGGGGCAGGAGCAGGGTTTGCAATGCCTTTCCGTGGCTCACTGTTATCCTCATCCCAGCACCCTCCTGCCAGAGAGCTGGGTAAATCTGATAAATACCAGGGTTAAGTTTTATTCCCCTTGAGGAATTTCTGAAACATGACATGTTTAGCCAGACCTGCACCTTTCCCTGGGGAGCTGCAAATGAACCTCACTTAGCCTACAGGGAATAGGTGCTGATCTGTCAAACATTACCAGGAGAGCTGTGGTGGGCTGGGAGGGTGCAGGGGTCATGCCAGGGAGAAAGCCTGGCTGTGCCCAGCATCCTGGGAGAGTGGCAGGAAAGCAGAGGGTATGTGCAGCCTGTTCTGGGCCCCTGTCACCAGCTTAATTGCCTGATGCTGAGCATGGCTTAGCACTGCTTCTCCTCAGCTGCTTTAAAAAGCAGTTTTCTGCTCTGCAAGATCTAAGCATCCTTTAGGAGCAGGGCCACAAGCAGGGATGCGGGTGGGCCCTCTCTCCCCAGGAGCCCTGGTGCTTCCCAGGGTGTTTCTGTGTTCAGCACCAGGGTGAGGCATTGACAGGACAGAGCCTTTGCTCCAGACCTGGCAGCTGAAGGTGTCAGAGACACCCTCGAGGGCAGCACTGTGCAGCATGGCCATGGGGCTGGACCTCCTCCAGAGGCAGCAGACATCCCGTGGCCATCCATAATGATGTAGGATGGGGAGAAGGGGATGTAAGAGGCATATACAGCATCCCTTCTGCAAGGCCCATCTCCCACTCAAAACCTGTTCTGTGGAATAGCCCCTCCCATCACCTTGGAAGCCAGCCAGGCTGCAGAGAGGTAACCCCAAAGCTGCCCTGCACCCCTCAGTCAGCAAAGCCCCCCTTTGGAGCATCAGCCCTGGCTCCCAGCCTGTATTTCCAGCCTCAGCCATGAAGGCTGGGAGCAGGGGATGCCCCACTGCGTTGGTCACCCTGGGGGCTAGCTCCTTCCCTCTGGCTGCTCCGAGGGGGATGAGGGAATGAAAGGTGCCTGGAGCTTATTCAGTCTTCTCACTGGAGGAGGGGAGTTTATTGGAAAACACCTGGAATCTATTAGACCTGGAATATGGAGTCAAGGTTTTGCCGCCTGCAGGCAGCCCAAGTATAAATAGCGGCAAAGGGTTTGTTTTGACTACTTTAAATTGTGCAGGTTTCGTGCCCTGAGAATTGGGAGTTTGAAGCTGCTCCTAACGTAATAATCTGCCCGCTTCCCCCTCCTACCCCAGTGGCCAGGAATCTGCACCTTGTTCTCTTCTCCTTCTCATTCCTCTCTTTGTTTGACTATTTTCCCTATTTCCCATCTGTTTATCACAAACCTCCCTCTTCCTGGAGCCTTCGTGAGTCTCCAAGGAGGGGAGAGTTGGAAATGTTGTTGCACGCAGGGAAGTGGAGGGGAAAGTTTGGAGATTTACAATGAAAACCAGAGATGGGGGTGGAAAAAAAGAAACAAAACCAAATGCCAAAACACTGGGACGGACCCTCTGTGTGACAGGGTGACCCACCAGTGATGGGGGACAGATTTCCCCCCAGGTGATGACATGAGCATTGCCACTGCATCCTGGCTGGGAACAGAGCAGGAAGGTTTGGTAAGGAGCTGCTTCCCCACCACAGCCAACATCCTCTCCCATTCCAAGGGCTGCAGCAGTGTCGTTCCTGCTAATGCTGTAGTAATAGAGTGGTATGAGGCTCCTAATGGAAATGCTACATCACTGCCAGCACAGAGTCCTCAGTCCCAGTGCTAATGATTATTGCTACTGTCTCGTGCCGATGCCACCACGCTGATGTGTCTGGCAGTTCCAGGCAGAGACTGATGCAGCCTCCACTCAAAGGAGTTGCTGTTCCAAATTAGACCATATATCTGTGAGGAAAAGAAGGAAAGGAGCTCTGAGGGCTGCAGGCTCACGGAGGAGAGGAAAGCTGTCATCATCACTACTGTGTGGAGCAAAGGGCAAGCACAGCCACCGAGGTTCCCCAACCTGCTCCAGCCTTCTCCTGGCACAATGTCCCTCAGCAACACTGTGCTCCCTGCCCAAAGTCAGCCCTCACATCCTGCTCTTGGCATGGCACCTGGCTGAATTGCTCTCAAAAGGTTTTGGCATCACCTGGTGCACACAGAGCAGCACAAGAGACAGCGCACCAGGGCATTGTCACAGCGTCACCCATCCAGTGTGACAGCCATGTGAGTGGGGCCTCTTCTGAGCACACCATGGTGGGACTTACGAGACCCTGGTGCTGAACCATGGTCCCTGACCTGCAAGGAGAAGTGCCCTGAGGGCTGGGGGCTGCTGCACACGATGGGTAGCAGCTCTTCTCCTGGCTTCAGAGCCATCTGTGCTGTAGACCTGAAAGTCAAACCCTGCTGACAAGCCATCTGGGGTGTCCAAATGACTGCACATGGTGCAATTTATTTTCCTACTTTTCCTTTTAATCATTGGTTTATTTCATTCATCTGGTAAGAAAACTGACTTGGAAACCAAGGGTTTATGTCCAGGAAAGAGCTTACAGTGGCCAGGGTGACTGGGCACAGGTGTTGGCTTCTCAGCACCTCGTCACATGTGGCCAATGGCTGAAGTCACGCCTGGGGGCTTCGGGGTCGAGGAGCCCCAGCTGGGAGCCCAGTGTGGGGACTGGGGTCAGGCTGCCTGCAGACAATAACAAAATGCTAATCCACAGGAATAACAGTGGCCACAAACCACCCAGAAGCACCGTGGTGCTGTGCACCTCTGTGCAGGGGAACAGGGAGCAGCACCACCAGATCAACCGGAGTTGCCAAGGAGATGGAAACTGGGGACTGTCACTTCAAAACATTCCTCCAGGAGGCTCAGGCTGACTGGGGGATTTTCCCAGGCTTGGTTTACCCCGTGTACACATTTCTGCTCTTCATGCTCTTTGTCCTAATCTCATTTAAGAAACAGATTTGGAAGAATGAGGTTGGATGTGAACCGGGAGCTGGAAGATGCTCATTTTCCCGTTCAGTCAGTCTGTGAGCATCCCAGCCCATCACTGGGGACATGACTGTGCCCCGGGCACAGCATGTCCTGCTGCTGGGGTTTTCCCAGCTGATGTTTGCCTGCAGCCATCCTATAGGTTGGCCTTGAGGTATCGGCACAGGGCTTCAGTGGTAGGCAAGGCTCAACAGCATCCTTCCCTGAGGCGCAGTGATCAAGGACAACGCTGTGTCTTTGTACCGGGAATGCCCACAGAGCCCATATCCCTTCCACACTGCTAGAACTCGGGCTTCACTCTACAGCTTCCCAAGCTGGCAGTGCTCCCGGCATCCCAGCCCCTCACACGGACCCTCATGGCATGCACCGATGGTTGCAGCGTGGGATAGCACCTTCCCTCACCCCTCTGTGCTGCCCAGCACACGGCATCTCTCCACCTCCCACCCACGGGCATCCCAGGGAGCCCTGGAGCCGCGGAACTTCCTGCACAGGAATCTCTGGAGCACAGGAATCTCTGAAGCATTCCTTGCCACTCACACCCAGGCTGAGCATCATGAGACAGCCCCGCTGTGACCGGGCCATCGTGGGGAGGGGGACATTGCAGGCTGGGGTCCTGCACCCACCGTGACTGCGCACATCCTCAATCTTGTCTCCTTTTTCGTGGAATTAGCGTGACACAATTAAAGCATGTCGTTAGACGGCATTATTTACTCCGAAGGAAGCGTGGGGCCGGCCGCGGGGAGCTGGCAGCTCGGCGTTTCGCACATCATTATGCTCCCCTCACAGCTTTGAAGTCGGAGAGCCGAGGCAGCTCCGATTCCCTCGGCGGACTCCGCGCCCGGGCGGAGGCGGTGGCGGGAGGGCCCCGCGGAAGTCGTGCGGCACCGGAGAGTTTCTTCTTTCCTGGGTCCTCATCCCGAGAGCACCTCCCGAAGCCATCACCGCGCGGCTTGGCACCCCAGCGGGGCGGCTTCTGACCACTCCCCAGGGCTGCAGGAATGCAGCCCACCTCTCAAATGCGTCCCTTTTCCAGGCACCTGGATAGACCCCCTTGGCATGTCCCCAGCTTGTGCAGAAGGTAAACAAGCCTCCAAAAGCCCTGGTGCCCCGCTGTGCTTCATCCCTGGGAGCACTGGTGTGCTCTCCCCGGAGTGCCGAGCTGGGGTGGGTGCTCAGGGAGACCAGGGCTCCAGTGATGCCGCAGGTTTATTTACAAATGGCGTGTGATATCCCGTTCCTCTTGGCGCACTGGGAGTTGAGCAGCAGAGGCTGTGGGTTTGCTCAGCCTGCCAGGCCTCCTCAGGCAGCACTGAACCCAAATGCTCCTTCACCTTTCCTTCTTCTCAGGACTTATTCCACCCCTTTTTCGATATTCCTCTGCCTTTGCTGCTTCTCGTTTTTTGGGGTTTTTTTTTTTTTTTTTTGGTTTTTTTTTTTTTTTTTTTCAGTGTGACTTACTGCTCTGTGCTGGCAGCAGGAATCCTTTTATCCCTCCGTGCCCACGCAGCGGGGCTGGAGGAAGCTGCCTGGGCAGATGGGTCATCTCCAAGGTTAAGCAGCATCTCGGCGTCGCTCCCAGGCACCGCTTGCCTCCATCCTCGCTCTAAGGTTGGAGGATCTGCCAGCGTGGCTGGCTCTGTCCCGGCTGCAGGGATTTCACCAATCTTTTCTTTTAATAGGACTAGGGGAAAAAAAACAAACCCAACTGAAACAAAATGTTATTTTCACACCTCTTTAACCAGCCGGCTCATCCTTTCTGCTGGGCACTGGCTGCGGGTTGCCTTCCCTGCGGCATTCCTGCCTGGCGTGTGTCCCAGCCGAGGCTGGGCTCCCCTGCGCCCGCCGTGACCGGCGGAGCTGCCAGCGGCAGGAGGGAAGGTCAGAGCGAGGAGGCAGCAGCACACCACCGGAGCAGAGCACAGCAGGGCGGGCACCCCTGTCTGGGGGTGCCCCGAGGGTCCCACCCCTCCACAGGGACCCTCAGCAGGTTCCTTGGAGCGGCTCCAGAGCCGTCGGACCCTTGTGGGTTTCCACCAGCCGCCGTGCCTGAGCCTCCGCTGCCAAATGTTTGGGGGAGAAGAGCCAAGTCAGGCAGTCAGGAGATAAATCTGAGCTCTCTCTGGCTGCACTGGGACTTTGCTCAGGATTAATTGGAGGCAGCGGTTCTCCTCCTGCTCCTCTCCCCCCAACAGGGCCGGGGCAGCCGAGCTGGCAGCCCGGGCTGGCCCAGCTCCTTGTGGAAAGCTGCTGACATGCTTCCAGCATGAGGAAGGTCCGTGTGTGTTTGAGCTCAGGCTCAATCACTTGTGGAG
Source organism: Aegithalos caudatus (assembly GCA_013389925.1). Classification (NCBI taxonomy): domain Eukaryota; kingdom Metazoa; phylum Chordata; class Aves; order Passeriformes; family Aegithalidae; genus Aegithalos; species Aegithalos caudatus. Next base: position 85,624 of record WEIU01023077.1, on the reverse strand, counting down.
GTGGGAGGAGGCGAGGGATGTGCTAAACTATGAATGAGAGCAGATCGGAGACATTCCCTGCAACCCTGACAGACTCTCTCCTTGAAATATTTAGAGGTGCTTGCAAGATGTTGTTAGATCTGGCTGCTCAAGGGATTGTGTTTTTTATCCTGAACAAAAGCCTGGCGTCCACCTGAAGTTAAAGCTAATCTAAACAATAGGGAAAAATAAACACCAGGATGTAAAAGATGGGCAACAGCCCCAGCAATAAAAAAGCTGGAGTGGAAAAGGAGAGTGGGAATTGCCAGCGGCTGGTTTATTAGCCACACCTCACCAAAAGCATCTGACACATGATACGAGATGCAAAACACAGCCTTAGTGCAGCAGGATAAGGCATGGGGAGATGTCAATGCTTGTCATCCCAGAGCACTGCAACCCCGCTCCTCGCAGCCTGAATTAATCAGTCTGCCAGGAGCAGCCTTGCTTTGACCTCCCGCCTCCCCTCTGCCCTCCCCAGCAGCCAAGAATCTGGGAGTTAAACACAATTTAAGCACTGCCTCTTCCCAAATGCAAAGCCTGGGCTAACTGCAACCATCCCGAGCCTCTGGCAGTGCCCCCCTGCAAATGCTGACCAAGGCTTCAGTGCTGAGGGTGCCAGCATGGATCCAGCAGCCATCACAGCCTGCGGCCGCCCAGCATCCTCCTCCGGCGTGTTATGGCGAGGATGTAATTTCTAAAATAACACGTTACTCTTGCTTAATTATCCCACTTTATAGAAGTCACTTCCGGCGCCAAGCTCGAGTTATGAGATGCATTTCTGAGCTGTTGTCTGGGTGCCAGGAAAGAAGAAAAAGAAAGAGTTAGAGTTATGATTGTTATTGGAGTGTTTTATTTTGGTTTTTAGGTGTCTGGATTTCTGTTATAAAATGTACGAACTGCAAAGGAACTGAAATTTTTATGCTCACAATATTAGTTTCTCATTTCTAAACTGAAATGCTTATGGCTCTTCTTAATTCTCTCGAAAATATTTTGTGTGTTTATTTTATTTTTTTTTCCCCCAATATGTTTATGTAACTTCCTCTGGAAGCTCAAATTTCAGTTAAGTAACTTTTTTATCCAGAAATTCCTCAGCTTGGTTTCTTTATTAATAAACCTGGCATTTCCAGTTAAGACCATAGGTGCGCCTCTGCTAAGCTCCCTTGATTTCCACCAGCTCAAACAGATTGCTTGAAGGGTTTTGGCTTTCCTCTGAGCAGACCCAGCCCAGATACAGCTTCAAAGATGCTCAGGCAGCCACAGGAGGTGCAAGGCCTCAGTGGTCTGGTGTGAGTGGAGTTAGCATAGCCATGGGGGCAGGAGGAGCAGGTGCCATTCCATGGTGAAGATTTTGGCAGCACCAAAACCTTCTCAGACAGGAATCTGGGGGTCAAAGGATGCTGGGGACAGAGCTGGCAGGCTGAGGTCTCTCTCACATTCATCTCTGTGGATGCAGCATGAGGCAGAGAGGGAAAAGGGGTGCCTGGAGAATGCAGCTTGCCCCAGGTCCTCCTCCCGAATGGCATCGCTGAGTCAGCCGCGCTCTCTCCACCTCCCTTTTCTTTGCACGTCCCTGTAAGTGCCTAACACCTTTTCACTGTAATGTCATTTGAAGATTTAATTAAGGTGCTGTTTGTTCCCTCTCCCAGATAATTAATTGAAGGTGTTAGATAAAACCAGGCCTAACACCAATCCTTGCTGGGTCTGAACAGCACCTTCCAGCTCAAGATATTATTGTTCTCTTTTGTTTCAGATCCTTCTGCTTGTTCTCAGCCCTGTGAAAAGGCTTATATCCAAACCAATTTAAATTAATTTTTCAAGCAAGATACCACAAGACCAAGATACTATTAAAGGCTTTGCTAAAAATCAGGGTTCATTAGAACACACCCGGCTGCCATTCCCTCCCCTGTGCATTCTGCCCTTCAATAAAAAGACAAAAGACAAAAAGAGTTTTACCTGCCAGGGCTTTGGTGTTTAAGCCAAAGGACGTGTGTGGCTGTAGGGAAACTGATCCCTCACATGCCACAGCAATGAGAAGGTTTTTGGTGGTGACCTTGTATGTCCTCAGCAGTGCTGAGCCTGGCACAGCTGAGGGCTGCTGGGGGCTCCTTGGGATGGTGTCCAGTGATGTGGGGATGTGGGGATTACCTTGGGCAGTGAAAACCCAGCCTTCATGTGTGCTGCCCCATTCCCATCACCCATGGCTTCAGTCAAGGCTGGGACCCAAATTTTAACACTTTTCAACTTTGTTGAGCAAATTTCACAGGCTCCTTCAAGGTGACACAGACATCACACGTAATCACCAGCAGTCCCCTGGTGCCCCTGTGTATCTCCTTTTCTTTCACCAGCTAGACCCAGGGATCAGGGCCAACCAAACCTCACCAGTTGCACCAGCGATGCTGGGCACTGGGAACATGTCTGTGATGGCAGGCAGTGCTCTGTGCATGGCCAAGGGATTTCTCCTCTGAGATGTGATGAGAGCGCAGTGCAGCCACCCCCACCAAGCACTTCCCTCAGCTCAGCACTGTTCCCTTTTTCTTCAAGTCAATGTCTCTCTCCCACACTGGAAAGGACCCTTAAAAATGATCAAAGGAGCCAGAAAGCTTTTGCAATTTTTCATTTAAATGGAATTTTATAAAGCAAGAAGGATCCCACACTTATTATTTAAAAAGAGAGCCCTATCAGCAATGGGTATTTGGTAATGAGTCGATTTGAGCATGTTCTTGCTGACTGCCTGGGTGCCTTTACCCTCATCGCAGTGTGAGATTTTTAGTGCAATTAGTAGAAAGTGTTCAACAGAAAATGTACTTGCAGCACAGGGCCCCCTGGTTTGCTGCGCCACCTGCACTTTGCAGTCCACACGGGAAGACAGATGAAGTCTGAAGGGGTTCAGTCCCTATTTCTTGCCTCTCTCCACCAAGATGAGGCACACAGCATGAGCACAGTGCTGGGCTGTGCTGCTCCAGCACTTGCAAAGAGTGGCAGCATGCAGGGCAGAGTGGGGCTGGGAGAGGGTGCCTGGTCTGTCCTGATAACCAGGAGGGAGCAGCTTGGAAGACCCATGTCTGAGGTCACTTTCAATTCAAACACCTGGCAGAGCTGACAGCAAAATGACAAAAATCCCTCTTTTCAGTGTTGGTATATTCCAGCCATGCCCACAGCCTGCCTCTGCTGTCAGGGAAAATGCAAACCACCCTTCTCAGCTCCCCAAACAGGAGGCCCGGGGTATTCTCCCATCCCAGCTTATGTCACTCAGGCATTGCATTTAAATGGAACCCTTTCTGTCTCCTTAACAAGAATGGCACCACTTTGCTTATTGCCTATTAACTTGAGAGGTGAACACATCAGCAGAATCAGAAACATTTACCATGAAAAAGAAAAGCTGAAATCCCATTTTCTTCCCGCAGCTCAGTGGGAAACAGCTTGTCGGGGCCAGGCAGGGTTGCGAGTAGCCGTGTTCCTTAAGCACCTCCTTCACAGACAGCACTTCCCAGCCATACTGGAGGCTCCCACTGGAGGCTCCCCAGGAAGGACAAGCACCTCAGAGTGCCAGAGCTGAGGGGCAAAGGGATAAACTGCTCCATATCATCCCAGATTCCACCCCCAGTATTCCCTTCCATCCACTGGTACCCCCTCCCATGAATCCCCCCTGTTCTGAGGACAATGGCACCATGCAGTCAAAGCCAGAGAAGGTCACACGACTATCCAGGGACAACGACGCAGGAGACCTCTGTTCCCTTCCCTCTTCTCCAATCACAGCCCGTTAGTTCTGGGGATTTGGGTTTCCATTAGTGCCTGTTTGGTGGCCTTTCTCCTTTACACTGGCATTTCCACGGCTGCTTAACTTCAGTGCATTTCATTAGCACAGAGGTTTCTGTCGATATTAGAAAGTCACTGCAATCATCAGGGGGATTTGCATGGCTGTTAGCCCAGGAGCTTCACTGTTTGCAAGTATTTTCAGCAGCATTTTTGCAGAAAAAGGTGCCTTTGACATGCACCCTCTTGGCAGAGACTCCATAGCCCTGTGTCCCACTCTGCACTAGTGTGCCACACTCCTGTCACCTGGCAGTTGTGAAGATGCCAACCCCAGCCAGGAGCTGCATGTGCTCACCAGGATGCCCATTCATATCGGGATGTCTTTGACCACTAAATTCTTCTGGATTCCCAGCAGGATGCCCATGCCCGTAGGGGTGACCTTGCCCATGGGGATGCCCATGGCCACCAGTGCACCTGTACACACCATGGCAATGATGTCCCCATCACCAAGCACTGCTGCCCCTTCCCTTGGAGCACACAGCCAGATCATCCTCCCTCTGATCCATCGCTCTCACCCATCTCATTCCCCCAGCACCCATTTGTTCCTCATCTCTGCTTCCCTTGGCTGGTATTTTGTGAGCTGCAGGGGTGGAAGGACATGGCAGGGGCAGGGCAGTGGGACAGTGGAGATGGCCTCCCCTTCCTTTCCACTTCCCTGCACACTTTGGGGCCGGCCAGCCTCTGGCGGACAGTGCAGTTCTGTTTTGCATCACTGCTTTGAAAAGCCCTTGGAGAGAGCGGTGATTTATGAGAGGTTTCTTGTACAAGGGGAAATAAACCTCTGACCAGACCCAACTGAAATCCACACTGCTTCATTTTCTGTGGAATCAGGATTTTACCCCTATCTGAGGATTTTGCTTCTTTCCAAGAAAAACAGCCAGTCACTTTCTCATAAACAGCCGTGCTCTCTCCCTTTTCAAAAGCCAGGCTGGCTGGGAAGCGCTCCTTTCCCTGCCGGCCGGCATGTCCCGGTCCTCACTCCTCCACACCGGAGCCCTGCGGTTCACAAATCACCGCGTTTCCGACCAGTGCCGAAGCGAGAACATCTGCTGGGAAAGTCAACAGTAATTAATCGGCTTTTAACTGGGAGATAGAGAAGCGAGAGAGAAGCACAGCCCCCTTTAATGAGAATAAAAGGTGTTTAAGTTTAGAGGAGTGCAGAGGCGCCCCGGTTACTTTGTAATGTGATAAGGGGCTGGGAATTTAAACCAGAAATGGAGGGGCTAAGGGGGAGGGGGGTTGCGGGTGCTCCGGCAATCTAGTGGAGCCTGGAAGGGAGATGGTGCCGAAGAGCTGCGGTTCCTGGAGCTAAAGGGGTTCCAGGTTTGGAGCAAGAGCAGTTCAGCCCCTGCCTTGCCCCCAGCTTTTGCAGACGGGGTGCTGAGGCTGCGGGGCTCAGGGGCTGCCGGCAGCCCAGGTGATGCTGGAGCAGGACCGAAGGTGCTAAAGGGCAGTGAGGAAGACTCGGGGAGGGATGCAAGAGGTGGTGGCAGCAGTGTCAGCATTTCCTGTGTGTGACAGCCGACGTGGCGTGTCTGTGTGAGATCAGGTTTGCTGGGGTTGTGTGGCTGGGCTGGGGGTGGCTCGGCAGAAACCCCTCACTGGCTTGAGGAGTTGAGTGTGGGTGCAAGGAATGTGCCTGGAATTTGACTTGGCTGAGCGGGAGAAGAGTCTCTGTGAGCTGCTGGAAGCAGAGACCTCGGCACCCTGGTAAAAATAGCACTGGGAGGGATTGAAGAGAAGGCAGCAAGGGGAAGGGAGGAGAAAGAGGTGATGCTGGGGGCGTTGGGGTTTTTGGGGGTGGAGGTGGAAAAATCCATGGGGGCCCAGGAGGGAGAGGCAGAAACTGCATCCAGGGATTGCTCTGCTTGCTTTGCGTGGGGCTGTGGGTCAAACAATGGTGAGAAAAGGACACTGAGGGAGCAGCAATTTTGGAGAAAAGGGGGACAGCTCCTTCTGGGAGAAAAAAAAATTACCAAAGGCAGCAGCAGGTGTATAATTACAATTATGATACATAAGTGCTAGTGCAATATACCCTCTGCAAAGGGATGGCACTGAAACTGTGAGGAACAGGCTAGTGTAGGAAGAAACTCAGTTAATTAGTTAAGCAGAGCTCTTTAGGAAGTGTTTCCTCAATTGCTTTTTCACCCCTATATTTCCGTAACTACCAAATGGTTTGTTGCTCATCCTTATGGTGAAATCTTCCCTGAGCCCGCCAAGGGAGGCTGCTCTGTGTGGAGCAAAAGGAGGAAAACCAAAGAGTTCTGCTGTGGATTGGAATATTCATGCAAAAGATTTTTCATTTCTTTGAAAAGCCTGATTTTAATTTTTTTTTTTCCAGAATCTTGGAGACTCCCGTGTATTTAAATCACCTCACCATCACCCCATCTCACTTTTCCTGCTGGAGTGTGTCCCAATGTTCCCCCTGAGCTGCCCCTGAGCAGGAGGGGTGTGAGTTCCTGGCACCCCCAAGCCAGCCCCGAGCCCCCAGCACTGCCAGCACTCAGAGCTGCCACAGCCCTGCCAGGGAAGCAGAGGGAGAGCATTACCCAGCTTCGCACAGGGGAAATGATATAATTGGAGCTGTTTGGATTTAGAAATTAAAATAATTTGAGTTTGCTTGGAAAGGTTCATGCAACGTCAGCTTCCATCAGGCGGATGAGAAGCAGAGATGCCCCAGGAGTGAGCACTCTGACAGCTCTCCCAAATATCACCCGCTCTGCTGGGACTCCTTTTATTTGCCCTGCCCTGTTTGAGGTGATGGCAGGAGGGAGTTTCCTCCCACGCTGGGGAAATCTTTGTGCCCTTTCCCAGAGTGGAGATGTCATCTCTCTTGCGTGCCCATTTAGCCCTGGCCATGCCACAGGGGAGAGCCGCCATCCCAGCTCCCTTGAGCCAAGGGAGTGTCTTTCTCTTGGCCCCCAGAACCACCCTTTCTGCCTCAAAAACTTCAGGCAATGCAGTAATCAGTGTCCTCCTTGTGCTGCAAAGGGCCTGGCTAAACTCTGCAAGGTTTAGCAGGGTTTCGAGGGACCCCAACAACTTTCAGAGGACTGAGAGTGCCGGACAGATTCATTGAGAAATCCCACCTGATCTCCTGTTTCCAGCCTCCTTCCGCTCCAGGGTTGTCTCCTAGATCTTCCTCTCCACCTACGTTGAGGACACCTTCTCCCTGAGGTCCCTGCATCCTTCCAGGCTCATCACTCACCCGGTTCCACCTGTGTTTCAAACTTTCCCAGTTCCTGTTGTGTTATGGCTGTTCCCACTGTGACCTAATTAAGCATCATCTGCAAATGCAATTACTTTGCCATTTATCTTCTCCATCATTAATGTTCATCCCAAACAAGACCAAACCTAGTGCTGATTCCTCCACTGGCCGCTGTGCCATGTGGGCTCCTAAGCCAGCCTTGCTTTGGAACCAGTTAATTCCTCCAAGACTTTTTTACAAGACACAGGATGAAATGCTGTGTGTCCTGCCAGGCTTTATCCACCAGTGCCTGCCTCCAGAGAGGGTGCAAAGCCCTGTAAAATACCAGCTGGCTTTGACTGGCCTGGTTTGTCCTTTAATAAATTCATCCTTGGAATTGCTTGTGGCTTTGCTCTCCTTCGAGAGCATCAAATGCCTTTTCCTTAATCCCCACTTTTTTTGGCATTCCTTGTCTGGCAGATGAAACAAATTTCCTGGCTACTAATTGTCAGTCTCCTTTTCCAGTCTCTTCCTTTTATTTTCCTTTTAAATTTTGTTTGTGTTTATTTCCTTCTCTGGCAGTTCCCACCACCACCCCCCCACCCCCACCCCACGTCCTTCACTGATTTGTTACGCCAGCTCAGAATTTGGCCAGCTACAATTTTATTTTCAGTGCTGGTGGTGGGCTTTAAAGTGGTGGAGGCTCACTAAGTCTGTTAGTGAATTCCCTTAATAATTCAGAATGCATGTGGTTCACCCCAGCTGCTTTGTGCACATTAGGCTTGTCAGGGCTTCCCCTACGTGCTTTTTATCAGTAAGTGTATTTACAAGGTCTTCATTAGTTCCTAATTGACCATGCCTCTTCTCTTTAGTTATCACCTTAAAGAGCAATTTTAAAAAGCAATTTGACAACAGCCATTTTAAAGCTCTCCATTCCTTCCAGTCCCTTTCTCATTTATAATTATCCTTCTGTCTCTCTAGTGCTTTTTTTTCCCAATGTCTTTAAAAGTCCTTCATATTCCCTGGAACATTTTCTAAGTTCCAACTTATTCTACTGGTCAGCTGCTATCTCTGTGGGTTCAATCACTTCATGCCCCTGCTCCTGGTGCTTCCCAGCTCCTCACTGACCATGTTTATTCTGGGATTCCTCAGCCCCAACCCGCCCCAGAATGAGGTATTTGGCAGAGGGATTTCTTACTCCATCTATGGGCATTAGGGAATGAGGGCTGGTGCCACCTCTTCCAGTGTCCTGTGCTCCCACCTTGCATCTCCTGGTCCCACTGGCCACGGGGCTGATCCTGGCCCAAGGCATATATTCCCTCCTGCCCCAGCAACTGCCACTCTTTCCCAGCTGCCCTCTTACTTCTGTAATTACTGCAGCAAATCCCTCTGTTCACCAGCTCCAAGGTCAGTCACACGTTGTGCAAAACGCAGCATCTTTATCTGTGGCTTTTGGGTTTTTCCAGTGCTGTGCTCTCTGAACCTCCCTCATCCCCTTCTTCATATGCTGTGCCCACTGCCCGTCTCTAATTTCCCTCCCCTCTTGCTGCACCATAATTTTGCAGGCTGGGGGACTGGAACTAAACAAGTCTTCCCCTGATTTATTCCTATATTCATAGGCTTCAAGGCCAGGAGAAACTCTTAGCTCACTTAGCCCGACCTCCTGCCTATTACAGGCCATTAAACCTCATCCGGTTATCCCTATACTGAGCTCCTTCATTTGTTTGGCTGAAATGTATCTTTTTAGAAAGGCCCCTAGCCTGGATGTGAAGACAGCTTTATATAATAGTATTTTCTATCCCACCCTTTATATATTCTATAATGTTTTATTTGGGTTTTGAGTGCTGCTGCATTATGCATAGATGCATTTGGGGGAATATCTGCAGTGATATTCAGGCATTTTCTTTTCCACATCAACTGTGTTCAAACCATTTGCTGTGCACATGAATAGTCCAGGACATCCCCATGCCAGGCACTGGGAAAGTAGCATTGTCCCCTGCAGTGGGATCCAGCTGTGACAGGGCCTCATTGTGCCCTACACCATGTTCACTGCCCTACATAAACCTACCCCAAAGAGTTTGCAAGTTTTCATGGCTTTAACTCTGATTTCCCAGCACTGGTAAAGAGGAAGACTAGCCTGGTTCTGGTGGAGATCTCCAGGCACCCTATGGTTTAATGTTTTCTTTCTCTTTTCTCTTTGAAAACTGGTATTTTTTTTTTTTTCCTTGTGTTTTGTCTTCTGTGGCTTATGTTCCTTGACATGTTGGCTGGTTTTGATCTTTTTTCTCTTTCTGCATTGCAAAATTGTCAGCTGTGTAACCTAGAAACGGGGCTGGATGAATGATGGGTTTGCAAATAATGTTTGTTAGAAGTTTCTCTCTCTAGTTTGTGAATCATGCGTGCCCCAAACCTGGTTTCAGGGGAAGCACTTCTAAGTTGCCACCAGCCAGCTGGGGAAAACAAGGGTTGCTCCCAGTTCCCACCTTGATTTCCTCCAGGACTTGGTGCGGATCTCATCGTCATCCTCCTCCACAGCACTCCTGCCTTTCCAAGCCAAACACAGATGTCTCCCATTCCCTTTTTCTTTGGGTTTTTTTAGCAGGAGAGCCACAGACTGGCACGGCTCTCTGTGTTGCACCTCTGGGGCCTGAAGGCACAAATTCACATGGGCACCACTCTTCTGCATGTCACTAATACCCAGCTCTCCTGATCCTGCTGCAGTTTCAGCCACTTACAGCACATACCAGCTGAGCCCCTAACTTAAAACGATCCTTGGGAGCTCAGCATGGAGCCAGGCACTTTCTTCATTTCCACTACTGGGGTTTGGGGTGGAAGACACTCCTTTTAGCTTTTCTTTTGGGTGTTCCTTCTGTAGTTGCTTCTCAGTTTTACCCTTGATTCCTTTACAAGGATTTTCAAAGCCTCCAGCTTTGCCATTGCAAAGATCGCACGTGCTCTGCAACCTGCCCAGTGTTCCCAGGCACTTCCCATCTATCTCCTCTCTCCTCATGGCTGTGTCTTGCTGTAAAGCAGCTTCCAGATTTGGGCTGCAGCCCTGGCCCTGGCTGTCCTTCTTCCCTCCCATCATGCACAGAGACAATGGTGGCATTCTTGTAGGCACTTCCTCTACTCTTGCAGCACACACTATCATCAGTCTCTGCCTTGTGCTAGGGATGCAGTCCCAGGTGTTTCTGCAAAGCCAGAGTACCTCTGTGTACATCCTCATTTAATTTAAACACAGACAAATTCTCCTGGCCACGGTGTTCATTTATCTCATAAGCTGTCCAGTTACTGCAGCCACCCCACAGCTCTCCCTGACTGTGCACTTAATATGTCCCTGGGTTGGCTGAGCATTGGAGCTGGCTGGATGTATTTATTTTTCTTGCAGCTGGCTCAGGTTTTCCAGAGCAGGCATCCACCTGAGCCACACTGTCTGCTTCCTCCTGGTGGCTCAAGCCTCTCTGGTTAGGTCACAAGTTTCTAATTGCAAATGTCATTCCTATGCCTTTCTTGGGATGTAATGGTAAGGACAAAAGCCAGTGGCACCTTGGCAGTGCTGCTGCCTGTCCTCGACCCCACCTTTGAGAAAACTCCAATATACAAACCCCTGGGTGGAGGAACATGGTTTCCTTTTCTGTGCTTCCTCACATCTGCCCACCAAAGACATGCTCCATGCTATGGGTAAGAGGGAGCAGGCCATTCAGTCCCTCTGGAGCTGTGTAGCCCCCTCACCACTCAAAAATAGCTCTGCCCCTCTCCACATCATCCCCACTTGGCTCTGTGGGTAACACTCGCATCTCAGTCAACACTTCATACTTCAAGTGCTCACCCTTCACTTGTTGGAGCCTGTTAATCTTGGCAATTAGCTGTTGCTCTGATGCAATTTTCATGCATGCTGTCCCTCTCCCAAATCCCTCTAAGACCCCCTCGGAGCGTGTTCCTGTGCTGCTGCAGCTGCCTCCTTGGCTCCACACCAGCCTTCCCCGGCAGAGCCCGAGCACCGTGGGGAAGCCAGGCATTTATTTAGGTGTTATGTGCACTTAGACGCCTGCTCCCTGACACCACATTCTGAAAATCTGACAAGAGCAGTATGTTGCCCTTCTACCTTTGCCCTCTCGTCCTGCTGGGAAGAGGGGAGAGCCGAATGTCTCCTTTCAGTCTGCGCAGCCCGAAGGCCTGATAAAGATTCAGGGTGAGCTATCGCTGGAACGAGGAGCAGGAAGAAATCCGAGCTGCATAATTAGGTACTTTGGGAACTGTATCAAAATGCAGCTGACTATAGATTTCTGTGCGGAACGTGCTCCTCTGCATTGACTCCTGCTCCTTCTTCCACTAACGCACCGGGAGGGGGTAAGAAGCCCCTTGCCCAGGCCCCTGGAGATGGAACTCAGCATGATCCCATGAAAAAGCTGAGCAAGAAGTTGGAGGTGAAGGGCAGGTTGGATGTGGCTTGGAGCCTGGAGTGAGGAAACTTCATATGCTTGCTTCCCAGCATGCTGTGGGCTGTGACTTTGAACCCCCTCTGTAAATAACCAGGGTTCATGGAGGGACTGTCCAATGCCACCATCAATGTCTATTCCTGGCAGGAATAGCCCACAGGACGTAGCTAATGGCTTAGGTTAAAAATATGTAATTGCTTAAACTGGTTAAAAAGTGCAGTATGTTTTCCCTCTCAAATCAAGAAGTTGAAATATCAAAAATGTTCGCAGAATGGGAACAAAAAAGAGATTAGAAAATGTCAGATTTCACCGTCGACATTTTTGATGGAAATACTTTGACATTTGCAAACTCAAATGTTTAGTTTGTCAAACCAGATGGAAATGTCACACCGAGACAAGTTGAAACATTAATCTGTCTGCTCATGGGGGGCTGTGATCTCCCATGGGAGCCCCTTCCCAGCTGCCCCCCGAGGTCTCAGGAGTTCTCTGTGCCCTCCAGCAGAGCAGGGCTGGGGTATCTCCCTCTGGATTGAAAGCTCCAGTGTGGCTGGGCAGGAAATAACATCCAAAACCTTGGTGGAGGAAGGCCATCCATGGGGGATGGGAAGGAAACAGTGTATTTGGTATTAAGATGCTAATCTGAGAGACAGAAAACCACATCCCTCTCACCTGCTTCAATACAGATTTCACTGTGGATTTGGGCAAGCCAACCCTGCTGTGTCGTGGTTTCCCCTCTGTAAACTGGAGTAATAACTCTCCCCTCCTTCAGCTGGAGGTTGCAGGCTTAAATCCATTACTGCTGGTGAAGTGCTGGGATGTCAGTGATGGGGGTCCTGTGAGCACTGCAGAGAGCTGTGCTGGCAGTTTGGAGATGGCATTACCTGATACACGGCGGAGGGCGGCTGCAAGCCCAGCAGCATTAAATCCTCACTGTGGGAGCAGCATTTGGAGTGCAGAAGTGAAACGTGAAGTGAAAGCACACGGCGGAGTGGGGACTTAGGAGCATGACTGGACTCGCAGCTCAGGAGTAGGTTTGTCTGGGAGAAGGGAGTTCAGGAGCCCTGGCCACCAGCATCCCATGGCCATCAGTGTGCTGGTGTGCCCCAGTTGTGAGGGAGGCTGTAATCCTGGTGAGAGCTGGAGTTTTCCCATCCCAAGCATCACCACCTGAGTACTTATTATTTTTATAATAAGTACTGAGTACTTTCACCTGAATTTTTATTATTTTTTTAACATTCCCTTCTGCAGGGGGAGTTTGAGGAGAAAAAGCAGAAAGATGTGTTTGAATTAAGAAACACTTCCTGGAAAAGCAATTCACAGAAACAGCTTTTATTATATTTTGCTATTGTCTGGCAAAAAAAATTGCCAGTATTTTTTATCTGCTCTTACACTAATGTACTAGGCTGAGGGCTGTAGGTGAAACACGACTCATTGTGTGGACAAACCTCTCATCTTCTATTTCTTTGTGGACCAAAACTACAGGGTAAACCAGCAAAACTGCTGCTGCTTTCCTACCCATAGACATACCTCAGGCACTGGCCTCTGTTAGTGAGGCCTTCCTGCTGTTGAGTTTTCTCACCTATAATTATCAAAACCTTTGAACAATTTAAGCCTCCAATTGCTCTTTTGGGCTGGTGACCCCCAGAGCCGCCCTCACCTCGTTAAAGGGCAGCAGAAGCTGTGGCAGAGGCTGTGGGGTGAAGGCAGCCCACCATGCTCTGTCCCTGCTGCTGTGTGGGCTGTCTCCTGGTGGTTATTAATGCCTCTGCTTTGCTTACCCAAGTGCTTAGATGGTTCAATACATTTTCAGACCTGTCCTTACACTATTGTTGGGAAAGATTCATTAGGACTTTGGCTGGAAATTACAATGACAGAACTGGGTAATTTATGGCTTTTCTTGAGGGTTGTGCAATTATTCAATAAGTGTCTTTCCTTCCTCTACCTCCCACCAGCCACTTGTTGGAAATAAATATTGAATTTATTCGTGGAAAAGTAACCATTGACAAAGCTGTGAATGGATGGGAAAAGCTCGTTGAGGCTCTTTGGGTCTCTTTGCTTATTTTCCCCTGTGAGGATGAGTGCTCCCTCCCCTGCTCCTGGCTGTGTGTACATTGCTTCCTTGGCACTGTTGCCACCAGGTCTTTCCCATCTGCTCCTCACAAGGTCTCTGCTCACCCCACACTGCCCAGTGGTGTCCAGTTTGGTGTATTTATTGCTTGCTCCCCTCCCCAGCTGGTGATGGGAAGCTCCCCAAAGCCAGTGCTGGGGCTGGAGTGCGCTCTCAAAGCAAAGCTCCCACCAAAGCCTGGTGTCTCTCAAGTGTCAAAGCCACTTGTTAGGACCCTGCTGGCATCAGACCCCCAGCCCTGGGCCACCCCCTGCCCCCACAGTGCTCCCCTGTCCAGTGACTGATGCCTCTCAACATCTGCATCTCTTTCAAAGACACCTTAGATCTTTTTCACTTCCAAGCACCCACTGATGGGACCTGTTAATGCTGATGAAGTCCAGCCACAGCTCCACAATTCCTCTTTGCTGGTTTGGGCAGCACCAGAGAGAGAGGAGAAGCAGGGAGCTGGGGCCATCCCCAGCTGAGCAAAGAAGCAGCTCACCCAGTCCCAGGAGAGAGACAGCATCAAGGTCAGGCACCACGTGGACCTCACCAGACAGGCTGATCCCGTTGAACCTGGGCTCCACGTGGGACTTCCCACCTTCCCAGTCTGCTTCAGAGCAGCTCTCCTCTGGGACAGCTGATCCCTGCGGGGGGCAGTGACAGGGTATTTCACCTTTCCTCACTGTCAGGTTATTCAGCTGGATAACCCTGGCAGGCCTCACTGGGCTCTTCCCCTGGGAGATGAGGGGAGTCCTTTTGAGGCAATCCCAGCCTGCAAAATCAGGCTCTTGCTCAGCAGTTCCTGAGAGAGGAGATGCTTAGCCTCACCTGACAGACCTCATTCATCCATACTGATCCCCGTGCCTAACCATGGGCAGGGTTCCTCTGTGCCTGTGCAGCCCTGGGCTTCTTCAGGGGAAAGTGAGTCTGAAAAGTGTCTCTACCAAAGTGAAGCATCCATGGGTGAGCATGGCACCACCTAATCCCACTGCAAGAGGGATTTCTATGAGGGGGTGCTATCCATGGAGGTATTGGCACCGGAGTGTTTCCCCTGCTATCTCTCCTGTTCCTTTGTGCTTTAACATTCTGTTTGAATTAGTGGGGCCTGTTCCTCGCAGCGTGCATGACTGTGCATTTGTCTACTTTGGATTTCATCCGCCATTGACTGGCCCATCCATCAAGCTCTTTTCAGGCCTTTTGAAGTTCCCTGTAGCCTTCGCTTGTTCTGAACACTCTGTGCAGTTTGGGTCCTCTGCCAGGTTTTTCTTATGACATTTTTCATTCTCCTTTTCCAGATCATTAAGGCATCTCTTTAACACCCGTGGTATTGACACAAAAACTTGGGGAGCTTCCCCATGGGTACCATAGCCTTCTGGAAGGTAGCCCTCGTTAATATATGCTGTTTTGCCTCTTTGCTTCCAACCATTAGTGTTACTTTTTCCATTTGCTTTGCAAGCATTTAATTCCCTTAATAGTCTCTCGTAAGGGACCCTTGTCAAAGAGCTTTGAAACCCCAAACATATGATGTCAAGTAGTTCTCCTTAGTTTGCCTTCCTGACAATGGAAGAAAGCATCCCAGCAGATAGAGGCATGAACCCCTTTCAGGAAGCCAGGACTGCTTGCTACTTTCTTACTTAGTTAATTTACAGGTTTTAAAATTCAGCTTCTTATGAGCACCTTCATCTCTAACCACCAATTCAGTTCTCACAGCCCTAAAGAGAGTCGTGTCTCCATGCCTGCCAGAGAGCAGGCTATTTCCCTCACTGACTCTTTTGTTAGCAGCCAGGTCACTTGGCAAGTGAGAACCGTCAGAGCCTTCGGGTATTTCGCTTTCAACTTCAGAAGCTTTGTGCTGGCCCGACTCATACAATTCCTGCTCCTTTGGCATGGCTCTTTGTAGAAAGATTTCGTTGTTATCACCTGAAAATAATGGGCATCTCTCTGCTATCCCTGCTGGGCATCAGCTGGTCTAAAAGAAAACCCTCCTTGGCTCTCCTACAACACCTTAGCCTGCCCTGGCTCTTCCCATCACACCCCAGTGATGACAATGCCGGCAAGTCGAGTCACGCAGCAGTGCCGAGGGAGCAGGATGGGGCTGATAAGATCCCTGCCGAAGCTGGGCTGGCTCTGCATTACAGGTACAGGGTAAAAACCTGTTCCACCCGCCTCGGGTGATTCATGCCTCTCCACTCCCGTGAATCATCCTGGCTGTTGTGTAAGGCTTATCCTGCTCGTGCGGCAGGGATGTATTTTCTGTGGCTTTTATAAAGTTCTGCACAATTTATACATGCTGCTTCTGCCTTAAAACATTTATACTCTTTATTCAAGGCTTTAGGATTTATGGTCCCTTTAACTGGGACCCTGGGAATGGTATCACCAGTGGGATGATCCTTGAGCCGAGATGCTCTTTATTGTTATCAAAAACAATCCTTCTCTGCAGAAATTCCTGACCACAAGGAAGGCAAAACTGCTGTTTTTCTCTCCAACACCTATGCCCATGAATCTTTAAACAGGAGGAATTATTTCCCCGAATACTGCGCATTGAAGACATTTAACTCTAAGAATATGTGACAGCTCATCAGACAAGGAAACAAGATGGTTTGAGGGCTGTGGAAGGAACACCAAGTGCCTTTGCTGGGAACAGCCCCTCTGCTGGGAATTCCCACAGCTGCCAGGCAGGAAAACCAACCATGCTTAGTAATGGGGTAACTGCCCTCCTACCCAGGGGTATGCTGTGCCCAAGCAGCCGCCAGAATTCCCTGGTGCAACCACTCGCATTGGCCAGGACTAGGGGTTTGGTGTTTTTTAAACAGCATGTGGCGACTTTTGCCTAAACTTCTCCAGACAGACCTTTTGTGCCAGATTACCTGTCTAGCTGGGCTCTTATCGACATGTTTATCACTGCCGCCTCTCGCTGTCAGCACTGTTTATAGGCAGGGGAACCGAAACCCTATGCTAAGAAATTTCCTCCTCCTCTTTTCTTTCAAATCTGCATCTGCTCCAGACTCCCTTTCATTAGAGACCACATGAAAGACAAAATAATCCCAGGCTATCAGGCACAGAAACCTTTGCAAGGTAAACTCCTCTCTGCTGGTAAATAAGGCACACCCTGGCTGGGGCTCTGCCCTGGCACCCAGGGAGGTCCTGTCCAGCTCCTGTCACCTGCATCCCTATTCCTGGGTACCTGCAATGCCTCCAACACCCACCGGGGCATTTGCAGACCCACACTAAAAATTTCCAGCTCAAAGTAATGTTAGACCCAGAGATTTCTTCCTGCACCTGCATCCCTGTTGTTGTGGTAGTGCACAGCAAATGCCCCCAGGGAGGCTGGGGTGGGGGGGATGCGTTCCGTGCCTTTTTTACCTGTTGTAAAAATATTTGTAGAGTTGCAGCAGGCTGTAAAGAGCAATTTTTGGGGAGGGAGGAGCAGGGCTGATAGCGATTAGGCAGGAAATGGCTCAGTGTGGATGGCATCCATATGGGAGAGCTGATAGATTTGGCGTCTTGAAGGCATCCCTTGATGGATCCACTGATAACCTGGCAGCAAAACAGACCTGGGCTCTCTGATTCCCTGCCAGCAGCTGAGCCGCAGCCTGCTTGCTTGGCCTTCGTTAGCACCTTTCTGCCACAAGACCTTGTTGCCCTGCCCTGGGGACCAGTGGCCCTGTGGAATTCCTGGGGGGCTCAGCTGGCCAGTCCCCACTGGGACTGCCTGCCGGGGGTGCTGCTCCAGCTCCTTCCCTTTGAAGGCTCAGTGTGAAATCTGGTTGGAGTTTAGGGAGGCAGAAGGGCAGCATGCAGAGCAGCCTGCGTCCTTGGGATGAAAAAGCTTCATTTTGCAGCTCTGGAAAGAATCAGCGCCTTTCCAGGCTGGGCTCCTGCCTTCCATTGGAGACAGATGGAGAGTGCAAAACATGGGGAAGGCGTCTGGCTGCTCCTGCCATGCAGGGGACCAGCTCTCAGGCATGGATCCTGCTCCTTGTCTTTCTCTGGCCAGTTTAATTTCATGGTCCACCTTTTGTGCGCATCCATAATGTTCAAAGCCAGCATGGAGGTGGTGGGAAGCCAGTGGCCCAGATGTGTCACTGGAGATCCTCAGAGAGACTGGGAACCCAGTGAGGCCTTCCTGTGCCAAGGAATACTGGTGCATCCTACTCTGTGGTGGCTTTCCCTCTCTGGAAATTGGCAGCAGAAACAAGAGGATTTCAGAGAAAAATCAAGAAGTAGCAGGATGATGACTGGAAAGGAAGCAAGAGGGAGAAAATGGTCATATAGCAGAGGGCAGTGGTCCCTTGCAGAGATGAACTGGACACTTGGGCACCACCCCCCCATTTGTGTGCCTGTGGGTGATTAGTGCTGCTGAGGGTCTGCAACCTTCTTTACCAGCCCCTATCAGGTTGATCAAATACAAAACCTGAGACTGATCCCTGGTATGGTTTGGCAGGAAATTTTTTGTGTGGGCATAATTGCCTCCTGCACTGGGTAATAATTTTGGGGGAAAAAAAAAAAACAAACTGTCAGTGAAGTTGTGCTTCCTTCCATGCTTCCAAACAGGTTGAGATCAGTGGATTGTCCTGACACCCACCTCCTTGAACTCCCCATCCTTCCCTCCCTCAAGCACCCATGGGGTTCCCTGGTGAAGTGTGCCTGAGCTCTCCTGTGCTGTTGACAAAATTGTGCCCAGATTAAAATGAAGCTCTTGTAGCAGAAGGTGAGCCATGTAATGACTGCCCGAAAGCTGCCCAGGGTTACAGCAAACCTGATGGTTAAAACAGATTCCCCAAAATTGCAGGCAGCCCTCCCACTCACTGGCTGCAGTAGCCACAGCAAGAGCTGCTTGCTCCTGCTCCAGGGTCATGGCCTCCTCAGCTGTGAGTTGGGACAGTAATTTCCCTGTGGTTATTTCTGCGATAACTTATTTCAGGTTTTTATGATGCTTACAAATTGGGCAACATCTTAAAACATAATTCAGGCCTTAACTGGCTTTAAATGTGTGTGATTTTACAGGGATGTGTAAAATATTTTTAAGTGTTGGTAAATTCCAGGGACTGGAGCTGTGGGCAGATGGGATGGGATGGAGGGTCCGGCCCAAAAATGTTTTTGGAGACACAGGCTGGGAACCAGCAATTGTGAGTTGTTTACAACCATGAGGAGCTATGTGGTTTGAGCAGGTTATAGACCACATAGCAAAATGTTTATGGGGAGTGAATCTACACCTCCTCTTCCCCTTAAAATTGATTTAATTTGTACAAATTAGCTGTGTAGCCAAGTACTTGAGACTGATGTACAAGAATCACTGTGGCTAGGAGATGGTTCCCAGGTGCTGGAAATAAAAGGGAGTAGACAAACTGGACTGAAGTTGTGTTCCTCAGGAGCATCAATCAGCATGGCAGGAACTGGCCATGTGAGCTGTCTTGTGCTTTTGAACAACCCTCACCAACTCCTTTCTGCTGGGAAGGTGGCTGCTCCACTCCTGCTGCCCCATTAAAGCAGCAGGTGTGGGTGGGAGGCAAACCCGACCCTGAGGATTGTTGGGTAGGGGATGGGTGTGCAGCAGTGAAATAGGGCTGCAGCCACCCCACCTCTTGCCTGGGGCAGGCACAGGATCTGGCAGAGCTGTGGTGGCTCCAGCCTCTCAGGCAAGGCTGTGGCCACACAGGGGATGGGTTTGCTGCCACGTGTTACACAGTGGTTGAGTGAGGACGGCATCCCAAGAGTGGCTTGCAGAGGTGGGTAGGGAGGGTTCTGTCAGGTACTACTCCCTTCCTTAATGAGCAGGAGGCACTGCTCTGGCTGGGGTTGGATTTGCCAATACTGACAGAACCAGGGCTGCTAACACAGCAGAGGCTCCCAGGCGGATCACACTGCTGAGATCGAGCTGGGATTTGGTTCTTGTCCTTCACAAGCAAGAAAGTGCTTCGGGTAAGCAAACGTGATCTCGTGGCAAGGAGCTGGAGCTGATCAGCTGGCAATGCTCCAGGAATGGTGCTGCTTCCAAGCAGGGAGGCAGGAGGACTGTCCCAAGCCAACTGGCTGTTTCAGGTGAAGTCTTGGTATGCAGAGCCTGGGGAGGTGGGAGCTGCACAGACATGGCACCAGCCTGTGTGCCCTCGTCTCCAGCAGGCAAGGAGCTCTGTGGGTGTTTGTGTTTGCAGAAATAACACTCTTGTCTTGCTCTTTCCTTTTGTGAGGGTGTGGGCATTTGACTGAAATGCAATCCCAGGAAAGGCCCAGGATTTTGGTTGTTGTTGCAGGCACATAAGGAAGGTGTTATTGTCAAGTGCGCCCCTCCATCCAGGCGAGAGGTGCTGCAGAGGTGGCTGCAGGCTGCAGGGAGACAGGGGAAGCCCTGGGCAAGGCAGGCTGGCAGCAGAGAATCCGGGGGAGCTCTTTGGCAGGTAGTCTGCCATCACAACAGCACCCATGGCCAGGCTGGCCTGGCCGCCAACATCTCCTTTTGCTGGGCTCGGATGACTGCAGCTGCCAGTCTCATCACCAGAGCCCACGTGAGATTTCCTGCCTGCATCTCTTCCAAAAAAAGCAGCTTCCAGCCCACGGGAGAAAACCGAGCGTAATGGCAGAGACACTGTGATGATGCATCCTCTCACCAACAGACACCTACCCCTGTCTGCAGGAGGAGGGGCCCGCCCGGGCAGCCCTGCTGCAGGGCATGGGCCATGGGGGCAGCTGTGGCCTCCTGGATTATTGACACTGGGAGCCTTCAGAATCCCCTCAGTGGAGCGGGAGACTGTGTGATTGGCATCCCTCCAAAGGAGATTGCTCCAAGAAACACCCCAAGAAAGCTTTGTATGACGTTCCTTGGGGACAGGCAGAGTTGGGGGATCCCATACTTTATGCAGAGCTGATGCCCATGAAGTGCACTGAACTTCTCCAAGGCTGCCCCAAGGGTGAGTGAGGGGTTGGGGACCAGTGAGACTGTTCTGGGCTCTGGCCATGTGCTTCCAGCAAGAGCAGAGTGCCCCAAACATAGAAGCTGTGCACCTAGCAAATACGCTGGAGGCAGCCTAGGGGTGGATTGTGAATCTGGGGAAAGCTCCATCCCTGAGTTTCCTGCAGGGCAGGCTTGCAGGCAGAGGAGATCATCTTAGGGAGGTAACAAGGTGCTGACAAGAAACGGTTTGTTTTCTCGGATGGTGTTTCACAGCTCCCTGTGGAGCTGTCCGTGGGGACAGGGGAGCACCGAGGCAGGGGAGCACCCCACAGGGCGGAGGGCTGCTCTCACTCACAGGAAAGAGCGCAGAGATGCTGGCTGTTGGTACGAACGCAGCCCGGCTCCGCCATAAGGAAGTGATTGAAGCTTTCACGATCTGTTTAAGCAGTGACATATGTTTCCTGCAGGCGCTGCGTGCTGCATGCCAGCGGATGAGATACAGCCCCGCGTCCCTGCCTGGCTCTGCCAGGGGTAGGGCTGGCCCCATCCCCATGGCCGTGTTTGATACAGCCACGGCCGTCGCTGCCTGTGTGGGAAGGGGAAATTGCTCCCACGGCAAAGGGAAATAAACATGAGGAGACCAGCCCTGACAAAAAGTGTGTGTTTCTCTGGTCTGGAGCCCTGCTGCAGGCGAGAGCCATGTGATGTGCAGTGGGGCTGGGGATGAGGGAGGGGAAGCTGGGGCTGCAGTCATGTCTGCAAATTCCCTCTCATTTACAGGGTGTCCCTCCCTCCAGGTCTCAGCTTTCAGTGCTGAGACATCAGAGGAACCAGTGCCAGGGGAGCTGTGGGGTATGGGAACTAACTGCCCATGCCATTGAGCCCAGGTGCAGTGCTCCTCCAAATTTAGAAGCAGCCAAAGTGGGCTGAGTGATTTCCCTGGGGAGGGCACTCTCCTCTGGAAATTGCAGTAGCTGAGCACCCAGGCACTGATACTCAGATACAGGCTTGCATGGACTCCAGATCCATCCTCACCTGCAGGCCTCAGCTCTTTCTGCCCCATCCTTCAGCACAGGGGAAGTAATTCAGAAGATAAAAGACTGACTGGGGACCTTGGGCCAGGAGAGTGCCAAGCTCATGGAGTGCTGGGGATGCCATGAACTAGACAGGCTGGGGATAGCTGAGATATCAGGCAGCTGTGAAACCATGAGCAAGAGAATTTGGACATCATTCAGGAGCTGGAAGCAGGTGATGGCCCCCCACTCTGAAAAAGGGCATAAGCAGCCAGGGTCTGTGGGAACCTTTGCCAGTAATTGAGGCCATGCAGGGGGCTTAGCTGGAGAAATGGGAGAAGGCAAAGTGTTGGGAGAGATGCATGGCTGGGGGCTGCCAGAAGGGATGCAGGCCCTGCTGGTGGGAAAGATCCATGCTGGCTGGTGAGGCTGACCCCCACCCAGACACCCATGCAGCCTCCAGTCTGTCCAGGGTGAGCTTAAAGATGGGCTTGTGGCACAGGTTGTAAATTTGGTGTGAGAGTGAGAAAGTGAAGGGATGAAGAAGCTTTACAGTTGAGCTGAAAGCCCTGAGAGCTTCTCTGTGATTCCTAAGGACCAGAGTCTCCCCTGACATCAGTAGCCTGTTGACTATACTGACAAAAAAGAGACAGCCAGGAGCAGGGCTTCCCATCTGGGGATTTTGGCTTTAAAACATAGCCTTCTTCTTTAGCTATAGGGCAGAGAGCCCTACAGCCTCCCTGTGCTGCAGGGCAGCACCAGCTCCCTAGTTCTCCCATTAGCTCCACCATCCTTCAGCAGTGAGGCACCAGTGCTCACCTCCAGAGCAGCAGTAGTCCACCCTCACCGTGTGCCTTTTCAACAAGGAAGAACATTTTATGAAATGACTTCTGTCCTTCTGAAGGTTTTTTAGAGAGTGTTTTTATCCCCCCATTTCTCCACATTGGGTGTATTTATCTGCAGGATTAAAGGTATTTCTTGGAGTAGTTGGGAATATCTCCTTGCCTGGTGCTTGTCTGGGTTGAGGAGCCTCCAGCTTGTGCCTGGTAGTGCTAGTGCAGGATGTCAAGTGATACCTTTCTCCAGGAGGCTGCACTGAGTCGATGAGACACTTTGAGCACATGTGTGTTGGCAGGGGCTGTTTTGTCAGGGATGGGCACCACCCTGGTGAAGTTTCATGGCTGCAATCAGCAGCAGCCAGAGCTTTCCCATCTGCACAGCCAGGGCTTTCTCTGCAGGTTTCAGACATCCCAGGCCCATGTTCATTAGCAGGTAGCCAAGGTTTGCTGTGACTCAGTGCAGCAGTTTGCTCCAGCACTGGATTACCTTCACACATTACAAATCAGTGCCGAGTTTCTCCACGGTTTTGGCACTGGGCAGGTGCCTGGAGCACGTCGCAGGGAGGAAAAGGCTGGGGGAGGCGGAGCAGGTGAACTTCACTCTTCCAGCTCCAGAACAAAGCTCCTACTCCTGGCTGGAGCCTTTGCAGGGAGAGATGACGTTCTCTGCCCTGCTGGCAGCACTGCAGCGAGCTCTGCAGTGCCATGGCTCTGCTCAGGCACGTGGAGCATCACAACAATGGGGCTGCATTCCCCAGGAGCTGCTCCCTGGCAGGCACTGAGGCAGCCCACACTGAGCAGTGGTTGATCGTTCTCCATGTAACTGCTAGAGATGCCTAAATAATTCATTAATGGTTTGGGGAAACAAAAATATTGTACAGTGAGTAATTTCTTGCCAGTGATGTTGTGCACAGCTGAAGCAGCTCACAGGCAGCCACAACAGCATGCTGATTGTGGGACATTGTGGGCCCAGGCTTCTTCCTCTGACTTTTTATTCCTTTTTTTTTCCCATGTGAACTGTCCTGAATCTGTCTCTGCACAAATATGAAGGTTTATTGTTTCTCAGGAAAGTGGAGTGAGGTGGTTGAAACAGAGCATGGGCTGGCAGCAGGGGATGTGGGGAGTAGGTAAGGGCTCATGAGACGCCCACAGCCTTGCTTGGCCTGGCTCTTTGCATTGCACACAGGAGCCACGCAGACATCAGAAGTTTCTTCTCCCAAAACCTCATTTCCAGCAATGGGACTGGTGGCACCAAGCCAGGCAGAGCCCCCCCCAGCCAGTCCCCATGCACTGATGACAAAGAGCTCCAGGAAACCCGTCCCAGACCCAGCGTGGGCAGGGGAAGGGCCCAAGAGCTCCATGCCGATAGCAGTGACAAGGAACTCCTGTTTCTCCAAAGGCATCTGGGAAATGTCCCCAACTGTCTGTCCCTGCCATGTCACAGTGCCAGAGGCAGCAGGCTGAAAGCAGGGCTCTGGCTCTCTCTGGGTGCCCTGGGGCAAGGGGCAGGAAGTTCCTGAACATCACCCCAGGGCTGGGCTTTGGACATGGTGGGAAGTTCATGCCCTTGCACTAAGCTTCAACTTGTGTGGGTTCTTGGAGGAAGCCCATGCTGCATCCCCTGCAGCTCTTGCTTGTCACTCTGTTAAATTTCCATTTTAACGTGGAAACAGCTGTTTTCATGGTACCTCTGTGTTATTTACACAGTCATGCATTCAATCCCTGCTAAAAACCATGTTATGCACTCCAGCAGTGCCGCGTTGTCTTGCAGGTACCAAGTGCGTGGATGGGGAAGTGATGCCAGCCCCGGGGTCAGGCCACCAGCACTTCTCATGCCTTGCCCATGGCCACCCTGGCAATTCGTGGTGAAACTAGGATGATTCAAGGGGCAAAAATGTCTCAGAGTGTTCCTGGTCCAGAGCAATGGCTGTGGGTGAACCTGTCTCCATCCCTGTGAACCGAGCCCTCCAAGCCTGAGAACGGGATGCTTGATGCACATCAAGGGACAGAGACAACAACCGTTGGCTGTGCTCAATGGTGCTTTGTTCTTGGCCCAGGAAGCAATGAAAATCCTCCTGCTTTGAAGCCTGAGGAGGCCTTTTTATTATATCCAGGGCTCCTGGAAAAGGAAACTCCAAGTGCTTTCCCATAACGTGATAAAAAGCTCTCCTGGCTGAGACCACGGCAACTTCTTACACGTGAGAGCAGTGAGTCAGTGCAGCATGAGGCTGAGCTCAGTGCTTGCCCAGCCACTGGAAATCACTGATTCTTGGCGTGTATGTAACTGGGATTTGAAAGAACCTTGGTGTGAGTCCTGTTGACCTTGCACTTCACCCCAGAGACCTGTCAGCTGTGGTATCTGGTCCATGTTAGTGTCTGGTCCTGTGGCCAAAGAGCAGTGGGGATCGAGCAGACCTGGACCTCTGTGCTGGCTGGGAAGCACTGGGGAAGTTCAGGTCATGCAGGAGAAAAGGGTCCACAAGTCTCCCATGTCTGCACCTGTGAGCAGGCAGCTGTGGGTGAGTGCTGGGGTACATGGATGAATCTCCTGTGCTCATGCAGGGATGCTCCCGGGTCAGGAGGCTGCCAGAGTGCCTGTGGCTTCAGGGGTGGGGGGGGCCGGAGTTTCCCCCCATTTTTTATCACAAGGCTGAGGCACAGTGGGTCCTCCTTGGCACATCCTCCAGCCTGGCTGGGTAACTCCTAAGTGGTAAAGCTGGCCTAATTAGTCTGTTTAATCTTCTCCCATAAATCACTCCTCCCCATCCCCTGCAGACTATCGGCAAGCATCTGAAGTCATTAGTTAATTTAAACCTGGGAGTTCACACGTTGGCTTATCGGAGCCATCTCCTTTCCCCGCTAAGCGCTTGCTCGGTGCATCCCTGGCTGCTGCTAGATCCGATCTGCGCCCGCTTTGAAGCCGTGATGGGCTGCCAGCAGGCGAGGTGCTGCCTGTTTCCCTGCCTGCTTCGCTGCCTGCTGGCAGGTGGGAGGGGAGATGGAGATCCTGCTTCTCCCCTTCCCCGCGCTCCCCGTTTTTTGAACTTCTCCTCTGACTCATCCATTTGATTTGATGTTTTCACCTTTGTTTTACAAATAGCGGTTTGCCCGAGTGCTGGAAGGAAAAGGCAGCTCCGATGCTGCTGCAGCTTCCCCGGCTGCCAGGGGAAGTAATACAATCTTAGAATCATCGGGGTTGGAAAAGATCACCTGTAAGACCATCGAGTCAGGTGAGTGGGGTCCTGGGGAGGGAGCTGGTGGGCACCCAGTCTGGCCTTGTACCTGGCAGGGATGTGGAAAAACTGTGATTACTACAGGCTGACCATGGGGAAGCGCAGACTTGGCCAGGGATCCCACTAATGGCTTGTATTGCCCACTGGTTGTGCTGTCACTTCTCCATCCTCTTCTCCTCTTCCTGCCTAGATCTCCAGCCTGATGGGAGGCAGGACTGCCCTAGTCTCCGGGGTGGGATATCCCCAACTACATGGGAATCAGGGATTCCTAAAGTGACTCTGTTGGTTTGGGGGCAATGCTGACAGCCTGGGCACACACCTGTCCTTCCCTCTGCATGGGCAGGTGGCAGTGAGCCCAAGGGTGTTGGCAGGGCCAGCATCACAAATGCTCAGCTCCTGGTGCAAGATGGGAGGGGTAAAGTGGGGGGCTTGGCAGCAGAAGTGAGATAGCTGGACTGGAGAGACCTGACAGCAACAGGGTCTGGTGGCTCCCAGCTGTTTTTCCAGGGAGCACTGTGAGGTGGAAGTCATTCCTGCCACTGGGTGCCACGCTGCACCCATGGGCAGGAAGCACCCAGGCTGGGAAATGCCTGACTGTGTGCCCTGCACAGGCAGAGCCCTGCCCACAGAGCAGCTCAGGGCAGCCCCCTCCCATGGCAGCACCCCCAGGGCAGCCCCACCTCGGGGCAGCCAGGACAGCAACCACTGGCACAGCACCCATGGCCCACAGCCCCTGAGGGGGCTCTGGCTGCTGCACCAGCTGGCACCTCGAGCATGGGGTGTGGGTGATGCTGTACACCCAGAGGGTGCATGTCCTCCCAGTGCACCCTCTGCATCCCTGGGCTCTGCTCCTGCTGCTCCCAGCTGGGTGAGGGACAGCTGCTCACCCTGGGACCTGTCAGTCCAGGCTGCTTCCAAGAATGCTCTGTGCATCCCTGGGGCACAGTGACTGACAGCACAAAGGAATCAGCACATACAGCTTTTTGGGGACACATTTTTGGCCAGAGCACCCTGAAGCAGCCCCTTTAAAGCATTCTGGTGGTTTCAGGAGGGGACACTGTGCCTGTGCTCCTCGGCTGGCTTTGTGGCTGCCCTCTTCCTCCCACCTTCCTGTTCCAAGGGGGAGCTGCAGCCGTGTTTGGTTTTGTAGTCCAAGCTCTGGATTTATTGCTTCCAGGTCTTCATGTGTTTGTTCATGAAATGAAAGACGGCTGGGTGAGCCTGCTTTCTACTCCTCTGGCCTGTCTTCTGCAGCCCACAGGGGATCTTTCACTCTCGGGATGATGCCTCCCTTACGTCTCACAGGCACCCAAACCCTGCCCCAGAGGGGGACACATCCGTGCGGGGTGATGTCCCGGGCAGGTGTTAAAGCTGTGCCCTGGGTGTCAGGGATGACACGGGGGAAGGCGCTGGTGCACCCCCAGGCAATGCAGCCCTGCTGGGGCACAGCACGGGGGGGACACGGGGCTCTGTCGGGCTGTCCCCGGTCCCCAGGCTGCCGTTCCCCTTCTGCTGTGGCCGGAAGACATGAGCTCCCGATTAAAGGATATTAAGGATCTATAAAGGATATTTCAAGCAGACGGAGGGGCTGCGGCAGCCAGGGGAACGCGCAGCGGGAGGGGACGGGGACAGGACGCGTGAGAGACCAGAGGAGAAGCTCGTTTAGGCTGGAATGTAAATACAACAGCAGCACGCTGCTCCGCAGGCCGTGTCACCCCCCTCCTGGCTGCGGAACACGGGTTAGAGCTGCCCAGGATGGCTCAGGCCACGTCCCTGCCATGCCAGAACCTGTATCTCACCTGGGCACTGTGCAGGGGTGAGGACGAGGAGGGTCGGGGCTGTTGCAGCAGCTCAGTGCCTCTGTGCTGTTCCTGCTGTCTGCGTTAAGGTACCACAGGTTACACATCCACTGCAGAGGGATCGAGTCTCAGCCTTCCCTAATAATCCTAAGAATCAATAGCAGCGTCATGGATGTGCAGAACAACAGCTCCGAGTTGAGAGGGGAACTTCTCAGCAGGATTAACTCTGAAACCCAGTGACAACACTTTAAGTATCTGTGCTATCTCTGTCCCCGCTGCTCATTCTAGCAGATAGTTCTTACTAATGAGCTTTACTCAACAGCACTAGATTTGTCTGTAAGAGCAAATTCCAGGGATCAAAAAACAAGGTTTAAGATGCAAATATTCTGTGAGATATCCAGATTTAAATGTTTGGAGCTTTTTGTTCCTTACTCCAGGGTTAGTTTTTGAAGGAAGCAAGGAGAGATCCTCTGGAATTTGAGACAGAGAAAAATTTTTAAAAGAAAAGACCAAGTAACATAAAATCACAGGTTTGGTTTTGGTTGGTTTGGGGTTTTCTTTTAGCTTATAACCATGGAATTTGGAAAAGTTCCCTTCTGTTCACCCAGGGCAGTGTCAGCCCCCACAGATGCCCCCACCCTGGGGAGCAGGTCCAGCTCATCCACTCCTCTCCAGTTACAGAATATCACTGGGGAAGTCATGGGCATGCTGATGGGTGCCAGGACTGGTGGCACAGGGTGAACCCCAGCCAGACACCTCACTACCCAGGGCAGAGGAAGTTCAGCAGATGGGTGGTCTGTGGCAGGTGACAAAGAGACTCAAATAAGTCCCTAAAATGTCCAGCCCATGCTGATAGTGGGCTCCTCCTCTGAACAGAGGTTGGACCCCAGTGCAAGGACCTGATGTCAGACACAGATGCTGGGAGAATTCACACCCCAAGACAGGTTGTTTTTCAGTTTTCTTTAATCTTCCCATGGCTTTTCTTTTTTCTTTTTTTTTTTTCGTTTTGAGGCAGGAATACTAACTGTTAAGGATGCGTATGGAATTTGAATATGAATGATAAGAACAGCTGTGTATATCTATTATGAATGAACATAAACAGAAATGTATAAACTGAGATTTTGGGGCTTTTGGAAGAATTAGTGCCTTTGTTCCTGGATTTTTTTCCTATCAAAGTTTGAACCAAAGCCCATTAGCCTGGACTTTCCCGCAGCCGACCAAGCCAGGAGCTTCATTTCGTCCTGGCTCTGAGCCATGCTGAATTCTCCTCAACAGCTCAGTGAGCCCTAATCCTAACAAATTTACCCAGAGAAGTGGGTCTCTTATTACACAGTCTAATTTGAATGCTTTCCAAGGTTAATTTCAGCTCCCTCTCCCTCTCCAAACATGCCTGCCCCTCCAGAGCCAGCTCCCCCTAACCCAGCTCCCCCCCTCGGCTCCCGTTAGCGCCAGCCCGGGGGAAGCAGCCCCCTTCACCACCGAGATGGTTTTTAAACGAGAAAATAATGGGATGTGTGTCCCTGGGTCTGGACTCAGCCTGGAGGGTTTCTTAATGCTGAGTGACTTCCTCTGCAAATTAACTGCAACTTTCATTGGGCGAAAACAGCCCTAGAAGCCCCTTCCCCACAGGCTCTTCTGCACGTGATATTACTCAGTTCATAATCTGATTCCTACGACTCTATTCCTTCCTTCCTGTCCCCAGCATGCCGGTGAGTGCCCAGGAAGGGCCAGCAGGGTGACCCACCTGGCAGCCGTGCCATGGCCCGGGAGCATCGCTGCCGCCCAGCCCGGACAGCCCCGGCTCTGGCTTTGCAACAGACTGTGCAAGAAAACCTCAGCGTGGGGAAACCGAAACCTGGCCCAGCACAGGGAGCAGCTGTCAGATCCATTAGGGAAGGGATAGGGAAGGAACCAGCTATGCCTGGTGGATGGTGGTTGCAGGAGAGGGGCGGTGGGGTGGCAGGGGTTCACAGGAGGGGGTTAAAAGGGACAGAACAAGGGGCAGTGGGTTTAGGCTGAAAGAGGGTCAATTTAGATTAAATACAAGGAATAAGGGTTTTTTTACATTTACAACCCCATCCCTGGAAGGCCTGGCTGGATTGGGCACTGACTACCTGAGTTGCCCCTGCCCATGGCAAGGGGGTTGGATTAGATGGCATTTAAAGGTCCAACCCAAAGCATTCTATGATTCTATAAAAGGAAAGGTTAGGTGGAATGGGTGTACAGAGGAGCCAGGCCACCTCACCCACCAGCCCACCTGGATGTGGCCCCAGGGATAATTTCTGCTGGCTTTTACCTGCAAGAAGCAAAGACTTGCCCCACCAGCTGGGCCTGGGGGGGTTGTGCTGGGTCATGGTAGGTGTGGAATGGCAACTCTGCAGCCCTGGGACAGGGATTTTCCATGTGTCCTCAGGCAGTGAGGTCCCAGGTGCATGGGGCAGATTGCCCTGTCTCCCAGGTGCCGTGAAGCTGCGATTCACCCTGCTTACTCTCCTCTCCTTTCCTCACATTTTTCTTCTTTATACTCAGTTAATGCTTTTAGATTTGCTCACTCTGAGCATCACAGGTAGTGCAATATTTCATCAGCCTGGCAAGAGATGAGGTAGGGAAGGGGTTGGGGATGTGCCCTGTGCCATGCCAGGGTGGCTGAGCTGGGCTGGAGTGCGATGAGAACAACGCTGGGCTCATCCTATCGGTGATTCCATGAAGATGTCCTCTCTGAAGTGCCTCCACAGGTCACGTCTTCTGCTGTCACATCCTGCTGCCAGGTAACCTCCTGTGCCTGCTCCCTGTCCCTGGAAGCCTTGCTGCCCGGCAGTCACCTTGCTGAGTGGATACACATGTCTGATTTTGCTCCAGGCATACGAGCTGCACGTATCAAAGCTGAGCCTCCTCTTATCCCCTGGTTGTTCCTGCCTCCTCCCAGCCTGCAATCCTGGCTGCGGGGTGTTTGCAGTGTTCCTCCAGCACTAGGGGTTGTGGTGGATTTGGGATGCCAGCTTCAGGGTGAGGGCCACTCTGGGGCAGGTCTCTGGGGTGCAGGTTGGAACGGCCAGCACAGAGGTGGCCCTATCTGCCAGGAGGATGCTGGTCATTGCTGTAAGGTCAACCTTAAATAATGGGAATAATAAAAATAAGTCTGCCTGGAGGAAAGGAGAGAGCAAACTGAATCCTAATGAGGTTGCATGAACACATCAGCATGACTATTTCATGAAAATCATTTTAAAGAGGAAAAAAAAGCATCAAGTTTAGATCAAAGGATTTGGGACACAGCAGCCAGGGCACAATCCCACAAGGACACCCTGGGAGAGGACATCCCTGCTGAGATCCCACATCCATGAGCTCCATGAGCTGCTCCTGCCCTGTTGTGCTAGGGAAGGTCTGGGGCAGCCCTTGGCTACAGAGGGTGTGGGAAAAGAGCCCAAAGAATTAAGGGAGATGCTGCTACATTCAGGATGGGGACTGGTATCTGGTCACCAGCTTTACTGCAACTGGGTGCACTGCCTGGTGTGAAGGGGCAGAATATTTGCTTTTATGGATGGTAAAAATTTACCAAGTTATCGTGGCAAACACTGAAAGAGGAAGTTTTAGAAGGGAAATAAAACATTAATATTTCAGAGCTTAAGAAAATCCTCAGTGCAAAGGCAGGAAAGTAATTAGTGCTGTAGATGGGGAAATAACCAGCATTAAATGGAAGTGAGGCGATCACAGGTTCAAGGGGCTGCAAGGAAGAGGATGGGCAAGGGCTCTCCAGGAGATAGCAAAGGATGAGCCTGGAGTCCCCCAGGAATCCCCCCCAAGCACACCAAACCCTTGCAGCACCATATTTCAGGGGGGCTGTGCCTGCAATAACCCAGCCCTCCTCCTCCTCCTTGCCTCAGCTCTGCTGGCTATAGGCCAGGTGAAACGCTCCCCTGAGCACGGCGGGGACTGGTCCAACCCCGCACAGCTCCAATTATCCCTGGCTGGAGACTTTCCAGGAATCCCATCCCCTCTCCCTCCACCGACCCTGCCTCCCCCAGCCTCCCCCCCTCAAAGCAATTTGACTTTTATAGTAATAACTTCTGAACCCTGGACTGGGGCCGTGCCAAGGAAAGCAGCAGAAAACAATGTGATGGGCCTCGGCAGGCGCGGAAACTCCAGCGACCGAGACCAGCCCTAAAATAACTTTTGAGCGATGGTTATTTATTCTGGGAGAAAGTTCGTTCATTCACAATTTGGAGGGGAGATAAATGAGGGCAGGCTGGGGCTGCAGAGCAGCAGCACGCCGTGGCTGCGGATGCAGGGCGCCTGCAGCGCCAGGGCAGCCAGCTCACCATGGGCCTCCGGCACATGTCTTGCTGGAAAACCCTTTTGGAAGGTGTTTGGGTTCATCTGAAAGCTCTGGGCTCAGGTGGAGGAGTCCAGCTTGAGGCTGGGAGTCTGCATGTGCCACAGGGTGCAGGGGGCTGCACTCTGAGTGTTTGTGCCTGCACATGTTTCAGCTTCCTTGCACAGGAAGCATGGTGGCTGTGTCACATGCCACTGGCTTGCACACCTGCACCTGGGCTCTGCACACTGAAGCCATCGTTGTCCAATGGGCAGCAGGTGGTGCAGGCAAACTCCAGGCAGACACACACAGCATCCTGCTGCTGGTTCTGTTGTCTATCAGTGTGTGCATGGCAGCTGTCAGCCAACATCAGCTGGGTAAGCAACAAGTGGTGCAACCTCAGTAATTCTGCAGCTCTGAGCTGCCACAGCTTCCCTGCAATGCACAGGAGCCAAATCAGATCTCCCAGAGGAACCTTGAGCAACCTGGGCAACCCTGGGCACTTCTAAATTAGGGACACTCCGATCTCGCCAGCCAGCCAGCCAGCCTTCAGCACTGTCATGCATTTAGTTCTGCAAGTGTTTTATGGTCCCTGTCACCACGAGCTGGGCACTCACCGGGATCTGGAGTGCAGTGGTGACTGCCAGAGAAGGCTCAGGCTGCCTGTGTTACCCTTGAGGTGGATGGATGGAACCCTTGGCAGGTTTGGAGAACAAATGCAGGGGAAACCAGGTCTCTGCCTGCTGGGTGACAGGGGTGACTGAGACCCTGCAGAGTGGCTCTGTGGGCAGCCAGGTAAGAGTCGGTGACTTGACTGGGTATGAAAGCCTTATCAGCTTTGTGTGCAGATCATCTCCAAGAATGGTACACATCCAACTCTACCTGCCCATGAGCATCTCAGGGGCAAGGGTTGATCCTGGTCCACTGTGTCACGTTGCCGCTGAGATGGGGACAGCATTGCCATCGTCACCTACCTGCACATCAGATCTTGGAGAGTGCACGGTTCTGGAGTGGGAAGATGCCACCATATCCCCTCCCACCAAGAGAACAATTGCACTTGTCTGGGCCACCCCTCTCCTCCTACTGCCTCCAGGCTGGGGGACCTTGTTGTGTGCCACCAAATATTTTTGCTTTGGAATGACATGTGAACACACTGGAGCTTGCAGCCTGGAGCTGCAAAAGGGGGTGATTCAGTGCTGCCCTTTGCAGAGCAAGGAGGGCACCACTTTATGTTTAGCAACACAGTCACTGTGGCACTGGATAAGCTGTCACCCAGCCACCCTTGAGTGGGGACCAGAGGGTTAACGTGGGGTCACACACAGGGCAGGAGCAGCCCGTGGCAGTGCCGGCCAGCACACACAGCTTCCTTCATGGCACAGTGCCCGCGACGGTGAGACTGGCCCTGCTGGGCCACGTCCCTCATCCTGCCAGGCAGGAAAGGCCCCGGCCCCACGCTCCTCCTCGCCTCTCCACATCCCCTGCCCTCTGCCCCGCCACTGCTGCGGACAGCTCCGTGCTTGCCAGATGACTTCCAGCCTCGTTGCTCTTCAGGCTGTCTGAGCAGCTCGTGATCTTGGCAGGCAGCTCAGAGTCCTACCAGTCATCATTACCATGATTATTTGTGTCTTCCCAGCTCAAAAGGGCTTTCCTCTTGCCTCACCCCTGGCTGGCCTCGAGCCAGGTGGGATTGTGGATGGAGAAAGGGGAGAGGGCAGCATCCTGCACTGTCAGAGCAGGAGACTGCAGTGGGATGCAGGAGATGGGACAGAAGGAAGGACAGATCTTGTCCCTCCTCCTGAATGCTCAGATTGGAAATCAACACCCTTTTGGTTAATTCATTAGCTTTGATTAGCAACTCTGAAGCTCGGACCAGCTAATGGGCTCCCTCCCACTGGTTAATCTCCAAGAGGAGTTCAGCAAGGTTATCTGAACCAGGAATGGCAAGGGAAGGATAAGGATGAGTGCAATTGAATTAGGAAGCTGTTAAATGGAGAACCCAAACTGAGCCGGAACACAGTTGCAAAATGTCCCCATGGCTAAAATATGGGGTAGAGCCTCATTAACACACAGGGCAGAGCACAGCACTATGGTTGCACTCATCTGGGGGCTGGGGAAGCAAATCCCTGTGGACACCAGCCCAGCTTGTGGCTTGGTGTCATGTTTGCCTGCTCCATCCCGTGCAGATCCCTTCATCAACACCTTCATCTCCCTACGTGGGTTGCATCTTCCTTCAAGTGGGGGTTCCTCTGCAGCCTGGATTTTGTTGTTGATTAAATTAGCTCAGCAGTAACCTATTTGTGATGATGATGTGAGGTAGCGACCTTCAGTGTTTTCATTAAAATATACATGTATATATTTGTTTTCTGTGGTTATGAATGTAATTCCACAATCCACTGAGGAGCCGGTAATTTTCTGGCTGAGGTGGGAAGTTGCTGACATCTTGTGATACATGACAAGATTGATTGTATTTGCTTACCCTTTAACCTAATAAAGAAAAATAATGTTCCTTAGTCTCACTAATTCTCTATAAACTTGGACATTGCTTTAAATCAGCTGGAAGTGCAGGCGCTGAACCATATCATTGCTGGGGCAGGAATCTTGCTCCCCAGGCCCTCACCAGTTCCCAGGTGAGGGGGACCAGCATGGCAGCATTGTTCCCAAGAGAGCCCAGCACCTCTGGGTCTGAGAGGACGCTGGTGGTCGTGGCAGAGAGGTGGCCTCTGCACCCTGTACGTCCTGCTGGCTGGGAAAGCATTAACCAATTTACTGCTAATCGTGTTATCACCAGCACATCTGAGCAGCTGCTGGGGCAGCACAGGCCAAAGCAAACACGGCCCAGTGCCCTGAGGACATGGAGCAGTCAGAGGCAGCTGTGCTTACTCTCGGGTTTCTGGGTCCCATATCTCCCCCCACAGTGGTCCAGTTGGCTTCTGGAAGGAAAGAAGCTCCACAGGGCAAACCCAGCCAGTACTGCAGTGGGCAGGAGGGATGCTGCAGCAGGGAGGGTGGGAGCTGCCCTGGTAAAAATTTGAGCTGGTGCCCCAACACCAGTGCCTGGGTGACATTGTGCTGCACAGTGGGCACCGTGCCTGCAAAACATCTGCTTTCCTTCACTGGGAGATCAGATGTAAGAGAGGGGGGAGCAGGCTGGGTGTCAGGATGCAAGTAGCAGCAGGTCTGCCATCCCAGCACACCATCTCCTGCATCCTCCCTTCCTGGGGACAGCCCCTCCAGGGGAATAAATGACAGGGCAGGGCAAGCAATGCCACTACAACACAGCTCCTCTCAGTTACCCGTCCATCCTCTGAGGAATCATCAATCCTGAATGGTTCTTAGTTCCTCAGCCCTGCACCTGTCTTGGCTTTTCCAACCTTCTGCACAGCACAGCACAGCACACAGCAAGCAGGGCACACACGTCCCCAGGTCAACAGCATCGGGGCATTGCTTTGTCCCAAAGTGATGAACTGTGTCCATGGCAGAGTGTTCCTGGCCTGGGCACGTGTGGGTGAAAGTGCTGAGGCCTGGGGAAGGTTTTCCCTGCCTGAAGCAGAGCTGCCAGGGGGCTGCTCACCTGCCCAGCATGGTGGTTTGCCAGCCAGCCAGGAATTGCCTTTGCTGGTGTGCTTAAAAATAACCCGCTAGCTTGTCAAGGTTATAAAGAGAGAGAGAACAAATTGCTTTCTGAGTTGATTAAACTGCTCAGCGTGGCGGTGCACGTGGCGCTCTCCGTACGGCTGGGACAGAGTCTGGCGCGTTAATTTGCACTCGGCAGTTCCTGCGCTAATAAGGGCTTGATGAGCTGCCTCCTCATACCCTCATCATCGGCCCCTCCACAATGAGCAACGCTTGGCTGGGCCCTGAGGCAGTTTGGGGCACTTTGTCTATTCAAAATGCCTTTTTTTGTTGCCTTTCTGTTGCTTTTGAGCAGTGCCATGTCCGGAGCTGCCCTGGTGCCGCTGGACCAAATCTCCGGAGTATTTCAGCAGGTTCCTGATTCATCCCAGGGCAGCTGAGGGAGTACAGGCAGAAGCACACTCCAAAACTCCGCTGTGAGGAGAAAAACCCACCTGTGGCCACAAATTGCTGCCAGATATTTCTCCATGCTGCTGCAACAGCCTCCCTCGCCGCCACGCCGCCCAGCATCGCCCCACGATGCTGCCGCCACAACGGGGTCTCCATGCTTGAAAGAGGTTTCCAAATATAACCAGCCCCTTGCCTACCCCCATCCTCTCCCTTCAACTTTCTGGGAAAATCCCTTTCTGCCTAAAATTATCCAGATGTGCTTTACAGCTTGAGGGGAGTTTGTGGGAAAAATACGAGGTTCTCTGGATGAGATGTTTCCTGAAGTGTGGGGCTGGGAGCTGGTTCCACTTTGGAGCAGACCCGCGCCGCTCACGCGCCGCCACTGCCAGAGCTTGGCTTAGTTAGTTAAACCAGATTGAGTTTATCTCTTAATAAGAACTAGGGAATGAAAGCACTTTTTCTTTTTTCTAATTTTTTTTTTTTTTTTTTAATTCGTACTCTGTGTTGGGGAAAGGCAGAAAAGGATTTACTAAGCAGCTTGGTGCTTCCTAGCACTCTGGCTCTGGTGTCCTTCTGGTGGGTGTCCTTTGTGGTTTATGTAGTTTATCAGCTCTGTGGGCTCCTACTGATACCCTGCACCCCAAAGGGCATCCCAAGGAGCTAAGATCAGGGATCTATCCAGGGGCTAAATTGGGGACCAAATTATGCAAAGCAATCCAGGGCCCGAATCCTTCAACTGATGAAGGAATTTTCAGTGACGACAAAGCAGCAGTGGGTGCAGACCCTGGGGTAGGGGCTTCACATAAATCGTAGCAATTTGCTGGATCTGCCGCTCTAAATCCTGTTTAATTATACCAAGTGCAGCATCTGACATTAATTTGTTACAGTGTATGTGTATAGAGCACCAGACATTTTGGGGACGGATTTAAGAGCAGCCTTCAGATCTTTGCCCTTGCAATCCACTGCCAGTCACAAATGACTGTGTTTGGCTCCTAGTTACCTGCCTACATTGGAAAATTGTTTGGAAGTCTAAAATATTATTATTACTTACATCTACAATCAATTCACAGATGCAAAATTCAAGGCTGCATTCAGGCACCTTTAGGGGGAAAAATAAAAAATAAAAAGAAATATTGGCCATCTTTGCTCCTAGCTGCCCTTTTCAGTCTCTGAGCTGTAAAATAAGATTGACAGTGACTTCGAGACACCAGCAGCAAAACACAGCCCAGGTCACAAGCCTGCAGAGCACTCTGGAGGGGAGGATGCCTGGGAACCAGGCTGAGGAGTAGCTGGTGTGGACTGAGCCGTGCGATGTCAGGTTTTTAACCAGCTTGCTGGAGCTCTTTGAGGATATTACTGCTTTGCTAGATAAGAGAAATTCAAGGGATGTGCTATACTTAGAGTTTCAAAACACACTTGGCATCAGTGCAGATCAAAGCCGAATGGTACAGGCAGAATCCCGGAATAGAAGGTGAAAGAGGGAAAAGATTTGGATTTTTACTGGGAGGAAAAAAAAAAAATGCTGAAACCAACAGCACAAGGCTGCTAAGCTAAAAATAGCAAAGAAGGTATTAGCTGTGGCTCCACACACAAACTGACACTCGGCTCCACTTCCCATCTTGGGGAGAAACCTTCCATCCAAGTGGGAGATGCTCAAGGAAAGCACAGCAGTCCCTGCAGTCCACTGCCCCAGCCTGGCTCCCAGCTGAAATCAGTGGGGACTAGCAAGGTTTGGGCAAACCCCAGCAGGGTGTACTCTGTGTCAGTCTGTCCCCTCCAGCAGCCCATCATGTCCCTGCTGTTATCTGTGGTAATCTGTGCCCCACCAGCAGCTCTTTCCAATCTCATGAACTGGAACAGTGCTGCTTTGTCAGCTCCCACACCAGTGGCCAGCCACGGCCAGGGGCATTTATACAATGCTGCTGTGCCATGGGATGTGGTGCTGCCACCACCGCAGCGGGGCTGGGGCATTCATGCCCTCCCCATGTCATACCCCAAGTGCTTCTTCAGCCCTTCCTCTTCCTCACTGCCACTTGGTACTCAAGGCAACAGTGACAAGACTGCCCCTTGCTACCCAGGATGGCTAGGGGAGTCCAGGGAGGGCAAGGTGTCCACATCCCCCACAACCCCCACATCCCTCTGTGGTACCCCTGATCAGGGGTGTGCCTCAAGACAAGCTCTCCCCACAATGTCCAGCCAGCAAGAAGGAATCACATTCTTCAAACCTATTCTTGAAGCACGACAGTTGTATCACAAACCTGCAGCAGAGCAGGACTACTGGGGGAACCTCTCAAAAGCATCAGCTGCTGGGTGACAGTGTTCAGCTGGGGGAGATCAGAGCCAGGGAAAGTCCCATGGAGGGACACCTGTGAGTGATGGATGGCTGGGGCTCCTATAAACAGCTCACATGGCTGAGGGTATTCCTTGTAGAACAGAATGATTTGGCCTTGAAATTAATGAGGGGTTTGTCTCCTACGTGCTCTTCTTGTCCCTCTTCTGCTTGTGGATTCAAAGATGAAAGCCATTCTGCCCTCTCTGGGAGGGAGGAGTATTTCTGAAGCACCTTAAGCCATGGAGCCCCTCCTCTAGGTTAGTGCAACTGAACTAATTGCAGCTATGCAGAGGGCAGGCAGGCAGTCCCTGCCACACAGGACACCCTAACTCCTGCTATGCTGAAAGGGACAAGTCTGCCAGAGCAGAGGTTTCTGGGGCTGGTGACATGTTCCCCATGGGTCCTGGCAGCTCTTCTGGTGTCTGAGAAAGGACTTAATCCTGTACCCCTGCAGCAATGCAAACACCTCCCCAAAAAGAGCTGGCTTCCAGGGTGATGTTGTATACTCCTTCTAAGAACAGACATCATCCCAGGGGACCCCTGAGCCAGATCCCATCCCAGGGGTGACAGTTAACCCTGCCACATGCCTGGCACTGGGGCCTGGAGCACGGAGACCATTCCCTGGGCTGGGGTGGGTGCTGGAGTAGCGCCGGGAGCCAGCCATCCCGGCCCCACCACACACTGCTGGGTTTCCTCTCGGCCATGCCAGGCTCCTGCCAGCTGAGTTGGAGGTGAGGCATTAACACTGGTATCTCTGTTAATATTGCTATAAAGCAATAAAAGTAACTTGATTGCGGAAAGGCAAGGAGAGCAGTGGGTTTGGAGCCGTTCCACAGCACTGCTATTAGAAAGCTCGAAATGAGAGTTATTAAATTACTGCCAGGTACTGCAGGTTTTTCCTAACAGGGAGACTTCGGCTTGGCTCGGAAACTTAAGCTCTGGCTCGTTCAGGTTAATTAAAAGAGAGCTGGACATCTTCCAGGGCCTTGCTTCTCATTCCTGATGGCTGCCCCCTCCCCTCCAAGGCATGGGCAGAGTGTGCAACAAGCACCCATGAGCATTACCCCAATGAGGGATGCTGAGGGGGCATTGGGCATCAGCACTGGGAAGAGTTTATGGGCCAGGGAAGCCAGGTTGGATGTCCTGTAGGATGGTGACCTGAGTGTCACTTGGAGTCCCCTGGTGCATTTGTGCCATCTGTCCTGGAATGCTGTTGCTGGACCCATGAAGCACAGCAGGTGCTGGGGCTGAGATCCCTGCCCTTTTTCCCAGGTAGGGGCCTCAGGAAGCCAACACGAGTAGCAGCCAGAGGTGTTTGTGATGCTCTGCATTTGCCCATTACCCCTGGTCCCCAGCAAATTCCTGATTCCTTTATAGGGAGACAAGGGGCCAGTACAGTACAGCGAGAGAATGGCTGGTGGGAGGAAGGGGCCAGGCAGGCAAACAATGTCCACACTGTCCCTCTTCCCACCCTTTTTATTGAATTGTTCTTGGCATCTGACATGTTCTTGCTGGCACTTAGGGATTCATGTGGCCTCTCATCACAAAGAGCAGGAAACACAGTGCAAACAGGAAAGAGAGGGCAATTTGGGCTGGGTTTAAAGAGGATTGCCTTCTCTGACCAGGAGCAATTTTCCTTTCACCTGTGTTTAGTCATCCCCGCTGCTTCTTTGACTCCTGCCTCAGCTTCTGCAGGTATTTTCCTGCTCCCTCACGGGGTGATGGAAAGTTTTCGGCAGCCCCCTCTCCTTGCCCTGGAGGAGATCACCTGCAGAGTGGCCTTTGTGGGGCTGGGGGTGCAGGCAGGTGGCTTCTGCCTGGCCCCCTCTGGCTGGGAATTACAGACAGAGGGGCTGGGACTCAGGGCTGCACTGACCCTCCCTCCCCCTGCCTGTCTTTGATTCCCTGGTGCCAGGAAGAGAGAAGAGAATTTACCCAGCAGTTCAGCCCCAAAGAGCTCTCACTGTGTTCTTCCAGCATGGCTCTCTCCTGCTCTGCCTGACCTCCAAGCAGAGGAGGACAAAGCCAGTGCCACACCTGAGAGGGGCTGAGCTGGGTCTCCCCAGTTAGTCCTGCTGTCCCTGGGATAATGAAAAGGACATGTGGTGCAAGGAAAGTGCATCCCACTGCAAATTGAGCACTGATAGGAGGGTATGGGGTGACCCTCAAGTCAGGCTGCCGTGGTGGGGAAGGATCCTGTCTCCATCTCCTCCCCAAAAACAGCTTTGGGAGATCAGGGAAGACTCCCATCTCTGTGACTCCTCCACCCACCCCAAAAATTCCAGGTGGCAGAGTGGTGCCAAGACTTGGGATCAATAAGATGGAAGGGCTGGGGGCAGTTGCCCTGTGTCTGAGCACTCCCAGACCCCCGGCAGGACAGTGGGAGGGGGCGGCTGACGAGGGGCGCTGGCAGCCCCGGCAGCACCCGCCCCTCTCCTGCCCCGGCCAGGCTGCCGGAGGTGCGGATAAATGCTGCTCACAGCTCTGTTAGTGACTCAACCCCCCAAAACACTTCTTGGACTCATTTTCCCAGAGAGAGTTTAATGGGGTTTGTCGTGCCAAAACCCCAAGCTATGCCTCGCTTTCATCCCCTAATGCAAGCCATATATCAAGAGACACTAACAGAGCAGGGAGGGTTTCTGACAAGGGGATCCTGGGAACAATCAGCCAATACCCCCCTCCCCAGCCTGCGCCCCCCTGTTTTGTGCATTCCTGGTAATGTAAATAGAGAGGCGAGCGCTCGCAGCCCTCCTCGGACCCGAGGAGCCCGTCTGGGGACGGCGCCAGCAGCTCTGCTGTCAGTCTGCTCTCGGGGGCTTTGGCTGGTACCGTTTGAAGTGTCTCAAGTATCAGCGTCAGCGCTGTGTCCCTGGGGAGAGCATCCCCGGGGCCAACAGTGCCCCCGCACTTCCCTGCTGCATACACTCTGCAGTTGGGAGGTGGGAAGATCCAGCTCAGCCTAAATGGTCCCTTTTCCCCCCTGAAAAGCCACCTATCCTGCCAAAAATATCCTTCTTCCCAGTGAGCCGTGAGATGAGGATGGAGGATGAAGCCCTGGCACTGACAGACTGAGCCCCGTTGGGGTAGCAGCTGCCAGGTCTGCCTCCTTCCACAAGCATCCTGGGGTGCCTCCATCCCCTGGCTCTCATGAGGGGAGAGATGGAGCTTCCTTGCTTCAGCGAGGTGGGGGTGGCTGATGCAGCAGGTCAGGGCTCTCACACCCTATTTAGTGCAGCATTGGGTCCTGGTTTGACACTGGGCACCATCTCCAGGGTGGGTGGGTGCCCCTTCTGTGGTGTTTTATGAGGCATGGGAAAATCCAGAAGACTAACTTTTCTTAATTTTAGCACCCATGCATTTGCTGTGCATGTCAGCAGTTTGGGATTAAGCTCTCCTGAAGGATGCTGGCTGTGTATGGCATTCTGTCACTTGGAGGGGACCTGCATGCCAGCCTGGACATGCAGTTTTGTTCCCACAAACTTCACTCACCATCCCAGCAGAAACCCAAAGCTTCTTCAGGCAGGGCCAGGGAACCCAACTGGGCACACTTCATCCTTCTAAGGGAAAAAAAAATTCAAGCCAAAAAGCCTCCCCTGGGAGAGTTTCCAAAACAAATCTCAAGCCTTGGCTCACCACACAAAAGCAGGAAACCTCCTGAAGGTTTTCCTTCAGCTTGTCTGGATTAGAATCCCCAACAGCATTGCAGCCAGGGCAAGGAACATGGGACCCAAGGTGTCACCAGTGCCAGTCCCTGACCCTCAGGGCAGGAGGAGCAGACACAGCTGGGAGCATCAGGGTGCAGAGGAGGCTTATGTGCTCAGAGCAGGCTGGGCTCTGGCTGTGATACACTACAAAGTCCCAGGCCAGCAGGAGAAATCCCTGATCTGAGGGCCTTGGTGAGCACAGGCAGCCCATGGGACCATGTGTCTCTGGGAGGAGTTCCAAGGAGAGAAGGAGCTGGGATGGTGACAAGCGAGTGGGCTCACGATGAGGAGGAGAGACCCCAGTGCGGATAGGGACCCTTCAGGACCACCTTCCTGTTCCCCAGCCTGTCAGGCAATGGGGACAGAGACTCAATGGAATGGAGCTGCTCCCCTCCATCATCCATATGTCCCCAGCAAGGCTGCAAGGAGATGTCCCAAAGCAGGGAAGAGGGGTGATACCTCTGAGCCCTCTCCTGACTCTGTTGGATGTCAGTAATTCAACCAAGGCTAGGGAAAACAGGAGGAGGAGAGATGCAAATTCCTCATGCAGTGATTGCTTAGGAAACATAGGAGAGGTTGCCCCTGGCTGCAGTCAAAGCACTTGTGGGGCAGGAATGGCGCTGTACCAACACATGGCTGAACCAAACTGCTCTGAGAAAATGCCAAGTGAGGGTTGTCCCCATGTGGACACCTTGTCTCTCTCTGTGGGAGCCTGCCCCAGGGACCAGCCAGCAGATCAGAGTGGCACTGATCTGGCTGTCCCTGCCCTTGTCCTTTCCCACACACCAGCAGGAAATCCTGCGATGGGGCTGGTGATGCTGGGTGGCCCTGGGGGACCCCAGGGAGTGCACGGGGGGAGGGATCTGCCAGGGGTTTATTTGCTGGGACCGGCCCTCAGCGGCCCTGAGCTTTACGAGGCAGCCGATGCGGCTGCTTCCTTGCGAGCTGCAGCAATAAAGCCTGCCAGGGGGTCAGAGGTGATGCAGGCTGCTCTTAAGTGGCCAAAACCGGTGGTCTGTGATGGAAACTGAACTTCTAGAGCCATAATCAGAACCAGAGGGGTTAAATTCCGATGGCTAAATACCAAGGACTTAGCCTAAACATCTCTCCCATCTTGCTCAGTCTGTCCCAAACAGGATCCTGTAGCGTGCGGTTGTTTGGGCAAGGTCAGGCTGCTGGCAAACGAGGTGTGTGTGCCACATCTCCCTGCTGCCTTGGGATCAGACATCACCAGGGCCACTGAATTTCCTCCGTCTCGATGCGCTGTTGCACTGGGTAAACACCTCTGCAGTGCTTGGGAAATTGAGAGCAACCTGCAAATGGATGCAGAGTTAAGCATTTGCTGGTTTCAGAGGTGTCCAAAGTGCCAGGATGAGGCTGATGCTGGAAACCTGAGCCCTGTAATTGTATTGTTCTGCCCAAGTGATATCTGAAGGACTGGCTGGTTTGTTTGCCTGTTTGTTTGTAGTGCAACTATCAAAGGAGGTCTCAGCGGTGATGAACACTGCTTCTAAAAAAGGGCCTGCCCCGGAGCCAGCACCAGCCCTTCTCCAGGTCGAGCCACTACATGTCCCCATAAGCATAACCTGTCCTACCAGTGGCGGCTCCAGAGGCATACAGCATTCCTGTAGGAGGGGGGCGATTGCCTGCCATGCCTGAAAACAGGTTCCAACATCGCTGAGCACTTCCAGGAGAACTCTGAGAAGAGCTCTCTGCAGGGGCCAAGCAATGGGTGAGAAAGGATATTGCCAAAATGAGGCAGAGGGAGAGGGCAAATTGACAAAAGCAGGGCTGATCAGATGCACCATTGTATTTCCTCAGTTGTGAAAAGCTGACAGATGCTTCTCTCCCCCCTAGGAAAAGACACCAAAGAAATGCAAACATGACCACACATCCCGAGGTCTGTATGCCAGCTAGAGCACAGTCCTGAGAGGAGACCTGGTTGGACCTCTCATGGGCTGATTTTCCTGTTGGCCAACCCAGTGGGGAGAAGGGAAAGCCCTCAGCAGCATCCACTGCACAAAGCCACCCCCCACCCTTAGCACGTGTCCAGGAATCCGGGCACCTCCACCTCACCAGGTCCTGGTTTCTACCTCTAGGCTGTGTGAACAGCCACTACTCCCTGTGGCAGGAGGTTAGCAGAGGGCCAGGCAGGCTGCTGAGCGTTAGCATCAGTGTGGTTTATTACACT
Source organism: Aegithalos caudatus (assembly GCA_013389925.1). Lineage (NCBI taxonomy): Eukaryota > Metazoa > Chordata > Aves > Passeriformes > Aegithalidae > Aegithalos > Aegithalos caudatus. Next base: position 41,722 of record WEIU01023077.1, on the reverse strand, counting down.
CATTAATGATGTGGAGAAGGCAGCATGTTAGCAAAAACGTGACATATTTAGGTTAGTTAAGGCTGAAGGACTTTGCTGCTGTGGGAAAGGATTGCATGAAGATATATGACATTCACCATGGGCCTGTGTGAGATGATGCATCTTGGATAGACTAATCAAGATAATTCACATATATTGTCCTAAATTAATTATAGCCACTAAGTACAAGCCCAACATGTCAATGCAGACAGCTCAATTAACAGCTCTTATTCAATATATGCTGATGGTCAAAAGAGCAAAGGAAAGATTACAATGCACAGAGAGCATGGAGCAAAGCACTGGAAATATTGCAGTACCACTGCTTAAATAAACAGCTTTGCCAGCACGTGAGGGAGCAGAGGGTGAGGGTGATGGACACAGGGCAGTGTGGATAGAGGCTAAAAGGGGACAACAAGGGACCTTCTTTAGCCCTCTCTTCCTGATAACCTCTTAAAAACAGAACAGATCAAGTATATGAAGCAGATTTTTAAATAGCAAGAGAGAGGGTGGGAAGAAAAGAGCTATTTTAGAAAGTAAATGCTGTTTGGGTGGAGCAGGAGCAGAAGTTCCCGCTCATGCAGAGCAGTGACCCCAGGACTCAGTGCCCGTGTGCTGGCCAGGGTGTGACTGTCCAAGGAGAAAAGGTGGAAAGAGGAGAAAGATGAGTCCACCTCTGTGTACAGTGGGTGAGACAAGACTGAGTGCTGCATCCTGGCTTGATAAAGGATGTAGAAAAGTTGGAGAGGGCTCAGGAATATGGGAAACTGCCTTTGAGTGGGAGGTTGAGGCAGTCCCCTGCCTATTTTTCTGTCACAGCAGAGGTTAGGATGTGACTCCATTGCAGTCAGCACATGTTGAAGGGAAGGGATTTCTTTCAGTCAAAAACATGTAATGAAACCCAGTGACCAGGACTGGTGCAAGTCTTGCACCATGGCAGGAACTCACCGGGGCTGGGAGACCTCTCTGTCACCCATTCCATGCAGCTGAGGGGTTTCCTGCAGCCTCACTTCAGTCAGGTTCCCTGTCCCTGAATTCTCAGCAGAAAACCCTTACACCAGGTGCCCCGTGCCCTGAGGCAAAGGGTTTCATGCCTGAGCCCAGCAGTGGCTGTGGGAAATCTTGGGGCTGATTTCCCTCCTGTGAGATTCCAGCCAGCATCATGCAATCTCTTTTCATTCCTATTTCATGAGATGTGAATAATTAATGAGAAACACAATGCAGGGAGAATAAGATGAATATATATATGTATACATATACTCATACGCATGCATATATAGTGTTAGAAATAATCAAGGTTCAAATATGTAGGGAATGTTGTGGTACAGCAGCCATGAAAATGTGGGGTAAAGAGCAAGAGCACAACAGTCATAAAAGGCAGATGGGGGGTTTGAGGGATGTAGAGGATGGGATACTGGTGCTGTCTCCTATGTCAGCAGGAACCTCCAGCCTTCCCGAATAGCCCAGGAGCTCATCACAGGCATCTCTTCCAGCTCTTCCCCAGAGTCGTGCAGGCTCTGCAATGCCAACGGGAGGGCGATGCCCAGGGCTACTCCTGCATTGCCCTGGGGAAGGGGTGAGATCCTGGTGGGTACCTGTGCTGCAGCCAGAGGCAATGCCCAAGAAAGGCTGAGAAGCAGCATCTCTGGGAGCTGGGATTTTCCATCCCTGACCAAACCACCCTCCACAGCCTCTCGGCAGCCATCCAAGCCCATGCAGCCACGGCTGTGTCTGTGTGCAGTTGAGCCTCTCGCCATCCACGGCCAAAAAACAGGCAACTGAATTGTATGTGTGAAACCCAGAGACTCTCCCTTCAACTGCACAGAAAATCCCATCACCTGTTGCATCCGGCTCCCAGCCGCCGGCCAGGCCTGACTAGTGCTAATTGGCAGTCATTAATTAGCCTTCCGGCAGGCTCTCACCCTGTGGACTGGCTGACAGAGCCCATTGCAACCTGCTGATGCAAGAAGAGAGCTGGTGTCCCCCTGCCCCACAGGGACTGCTGGAGCCTGCCCTGAGGAGAGGAGAATGGGGACATTGAAAGGTCTGCTGCCTGCCTGCAGCCCCAGCTCTCTGGGGTTAGGCACCAGAGTCATGGAAAACCATGGCCTTCCATGAAGCTTCTCTGAGCTAGCATGGAATGATCCTGTGGTACAGCTCCTTGGCTGCTATTCCAGCTGGGAGCTAAGCCACGGCAGAATGGAGGTGGGGCAAACGGCAGACACAGGGGACAGGGAGAACTCAGAAGCTGGATGATGATGTAGCTGTGGGTGATAGTTCCTGAACACAGTCATCAGCATGGTCACACCTTCATTTGCCCAGGACATGGAGAGCTTGGGAGACCCCCACAGCCCTGGCCCATGTTACATGAAACAGATTTGTAGGGCCTCTGCATCCCAGGAGTTGGCCCTCATGGCCCACCCTGACCCAAGGATTTGGCCTCTTGTAAAGGGAGGGTCTATGCTGGCAGGGTGTGTGGGATCCCCACACAAGGACAACAGGGATGCATGGTCACACACTTGCTGTCACCTGTGCCCCAGCCAGGCCCTGTGTCCTGGTGGCACTTGGAGCAATGGACATGGGGGTCCATAGCCCTCTTGACTGCATATTCTCCTGGCAAAGCATGTGGGGCTGTGCCTCAACCCCAGCCATGAGCTGGCTTCCTGGTGGGACACAAGACTGCATGTGCTCCCCCTGACAGCCTGAGAGCTGGGTGTTTTCCTCTTTGTCCCTGCCCTGGATTTCCAGCTTTTGAATTTGCTTCACCCCAAAAATACCATATTATAAATAAACCCCCTAGAGTCCTCCTCTGCACAGTGTCCTGCCCAGTGCCAGTTCCATTTTCCACTATCTTGTGCTCCCACCACAGCAGGAACCATGTGCCAGGTTGGCATGACCAGCAGGACAAGGTCTGTCACCCCTTGGCTTCACCCCAGCCTGGCTGTACCTGCACCGGGGCTGGGGACAGGCTGGGGCAGCTGATGTCCAGTCCAGCCCATCCTGCCTTTTATCCACAGTCAGTGGCTCCCATTTCCCAGGTCTAATTTATCACCTCACTTTTTATAAATGGGTCATTTCCCATCCCCAACCCGAGAGACAATTGCAATGGGCCCTGGCACCGTGCCACAAGCTCCTTTCAACTTCATAGTGAGTTCATCAAAGGCCCGAGACACCATTTCCCCAAACAGTAAAAGTGTCAGGGAAAGAGGCGTGTTGGGAAGCCTCGGTGACAGCCAAGTGCTTAATTAGTGGTAATGCAGAGTTTACAGCCCCCCTCACAACCTCCCCCCCTGCCCCTTGTTTCTGGGAAGGGTGTGAAGGGTTAGACAGGTCTCTCTGCTGCTCAGTGACCCGTGATGTCCCTCCAGCAATATGGCACTGGCGGAGAGATGGGGACATCCCAGCCTGGCTGCTGGGATGAGGAGAAAGACAGGGAGAGATTTGCCTGTGTGGCACTCACTCAAGAGAATCCCCATCCCCTAGGTCCCACTTGTGCTACAACCCACCCCAGCATCCATGGGTACCCTGCATCCACAGGCATTCTCTTTTCCCTGGCTGCTGGGTGACTGGAGAATATTTGGGAAAGACCCACTGCAGGATCAGCAATGGAAATGCTGTGTCCCACCCATCCATCCCCATCCCGGCCACAATCTCCTCGCTCCTGTGATGCCTTGCAGTCCCAGGAGACCCACTGGCAGAGCACTGGGCTGGTGCAGGAGGCTGCATACCACATCCCTTTCATTCCTCTCTTTCCTCTTTCTTTTTTCCCAGAAATCATCTTCCTGCCTGCCACACTCTTGTCTCTCTCTGGGCTGGTTTTAATGTATCCTTCTGGCAACAGAGCAAACGGAGCTGAGCATGGTGACTTTGGCGCTGAGAGGCAGAGCATAAGTATTAACAGAGCTGATGGCATTACAGTGTTGGCACTCACTCTCTCACAGCTTCCCTAATAAAGCTGAACATCAGCCAGGACTTTCAGCCACGATGGGGCATTTAGCAGGGATTTGTCTCTGACTCCCACAGCCACCAGACCCATCTTCTCATTGTTGACATTTCTGGGGGCCAAATTTTCCATCAGAAGTTGCCAAATACAGGTAAGGATCAGAAAGAAAATCAGGAGATTTGGTGATACCAGGCTTTTATCCATTCCGTACATGAGTGCCCAAGGCTCCCAGGGGAGTGGATCACCATGGGGGGTGGATCACCTGGGGAGCGCTGCTGCCACTGCAAACTGGTGGTACAGGGAACAAGCAGAGAGGCCTCTATGGGCACAGGGTTAGCAAAGTACCACATCCTGCACTAGGATGAAGGTGGTCCCAGCCAAAGCAGCACCTCTGTGCCTTGGCTTCATGCCTGTAAAGGTGCCAAATTACCCTCTGAGGACATGCATGTGGCCAATGGGGATGAACAAGGTGATGGGCTGTACCATGGCACTGCTTGCTCTCCAGGTTCTTCATCCCCCCAGGGCTGGAGCAGTGCTGTGCAGATATAAAGCAGATATAAAGCTGATTTTCATTAGGGAGGAGCACCAGGTTTCATGGTGGGGCCCTGTTTGCACCCAGCAGGGCTCTGATGCCAGCAGCTCTGCCCACTCTCCAAGCTGTTCTCCATGTTGGGTGACAATGGCATCTTCCCACCAGCACCCCACAGCACACAAGCAGGACTGGTCCAGACCCTCACTGGGACAGGATGTGACCTGTGATGCACCTCACCCCCACATGCAGGACTGTACCACTCTCAGCACAGAACATTCCTGCCTGGATGAGCCCACAAGCGGACCTGGCAACTCCCTGGCACATTCCACCAGGCCACAGTTCCCTGCTTCACCTCCCTGGCCTCGAGTTCCTGAGTGCTGGGCTCTCCCCCCGCCACCCTCCTCGGCACGGCTGGGGCCTTGCAGCTACAACCAGGAAACTATAAAACTTTACAGAGTGCGGCTGGAGAGAAACAGGAATTGCTGCAGTGACTGCCAGAAGGGCCAACATTAGATTCACAAGATTTTCCAGGGCTTGGACTCGCCAGGAAGGGATTTATCCACCTAGGAGGAGCTGTAAAAACTAAAATTAAATTCTTCATCTTGGAAAGGGAGGGGGGAGAGAATGAAGAAACTGCCTGACCTTCCCCCAAATGCTCTGCTGGAGGCCAGGAACCTGGGGGGATATGGAGCACCCATGGCTGCACCTGCCCAGCCCCTGGCTGAAGGGTGCTAGTACTGCAGGGTCCCTGACAATGCTTGTTCCTAGGGCCTACATTCAGCACCCCTCCAGTATGACCATCCTTTAGGGCAGAATCTGGAGGTCTATGTGGGTGCCATGGGGGAGGGCTGAAGTCAGTGTCCTCACCCTGGCCCTGTGTTTCCCATTAGTCCACCCCATGTGCTGCCATACCTGCTGCAAGTGGAAGTGGTGCTGGGCATGATGCAGGAGCAGTTTGGGACTCCAGCAAGGAGTAAGCAGGGATGTTCCACCTGGCATCCCAGCAGCTTCATTGGGGTGGTTTTCCATGGTGTTCTGGCATAAGTAAGCAGTTAGAAGGAAAAAAACATACTGTCCTATGGCTTACAGAGATGTGAAACAGCATCGTGGATAGCCATTGCAGTGGACAAAGCAGTACCTGGCTGGGTCAGGAACTGTTGCTTTCTGATGTGGTACAGCTGATTTGGGGACTCTTTCTGTCCCAGAACCACCAGCTCTCTGCCTAGGGGTATTTTGGGACTCAGCATAGTCCCAGATGCACCTTTCTGCCTGTCAGCCTTCCCTGACTTCTCCTCCACACTGATGTGAGATGGGCAGATCCTCCCTCACACCCTTCTCCTCCCCATCCCACCAGGTTCACACAGAGATGGTGGGTAGGGGCACACCAAGGTCACCCAGCCACAGGCCTGCTGAACCGGCCCTGTCACCCATGTGATTGGGAGCAACACATTGTGCTGGAGCAACACATCTCACATTCCTCTACACCTCCTGACTCGGTTTTCCCCAATATAATGGTGCACACTAATGCTTTTAGGAAAAGCCCACAGTGCTGCAGGCTTTGAGGGCCATTTCCCATGTCAGGGGAGCCAGGATGGCCAGTAGAGCATCCTGGTCAATGTACTGTGGAGAGGGCTGTGCTGTGACAGGCTCTTTTCAGGAATTTTGCACTCTTAGGGCAATGAATCTTATGTCACCGATCTCTTTACAACTAGCTGAATCCTTGGAGCTTCACTGCTGAGTAGCATGGGAAAGCATCCCAACAGAAGGAGAAGTCAGGCTGCTCCTCCAGACGTGTGGAGGCAAAGATCAAACAAGGCTCACTTGGAAACCTCAGCAGAATTGTGCCAGAGGACACAAAGGATGTCCGGGTCATGCCAAAGCTGCAGCTCTGCCATTGCTGGCTCCCAGGATGAGCCAGGCTGTGCTGGGGCCCCAGCAGGTCCATCTGCCTGGCTGCTGGAGCGAAGCATGGCATGCCAGCAATTTGTTTTGTACTCAACCTTTCAGGCTGGAAAGCCAAGGGAAACCTGAAGATGTGAAATTTATGTGCAAAATCCTGTCAGCTGAGTAACTGGCTGTTCACAGTGCCACGTCGCTGGCATCCTGCCCCACTGGGACACCCAGGTGCTGTTTTGAGGATGGGCTTTGAGGAAATTTTCCTTTAATTCCAATTTTTTTTGCCCACGATAAATTTTACACCGAAAGCATGGAAGCACTGCTGAGAAAGTATGTATCGGGGAACGCTCTTTTGTTGCTTATTCTGGTTTTCTTTCTATTTTCCGCTTGTCACTGCCAGTGCAGGCTCTTAAAATAACTGGCTACTTTAAACCATGCTCCTTTGTTCCCTGACTGAGCACCGCTGGCTGCCAGCTGGAGAGAGAGGGAGGTGAAATGTCAGGGCCCTGCAGAGAGTTTCAAAGGAGGTTTGTGGTGATGGGGACAGTGTGTTACACCCCGAGTCCTCCAAGCTGCTCTCTTCCTTGATACCAGCGGGCCTTTGTGTTGTGGGATTTCCCAGGGAAGCACTGAGTTTGCAGGTTCTCAGCTGGTCCCCTCTCTGCCACCAGACAAACTTCATCCATGCTCCAAGGGGGCAGCCATGGGTCTGCACCTTAGCTTTGCAGCCTGCAGACATCCCCTGTGGACTCCTCACAGCCCGCCCAACTTCAGACCCCTGCCCCCAGGACTACCCCCTTCCCACCCTCCCACCATCTGCTTTGCAGCAAATTGTTTAAACCATGAAAGCTCCTGAGTGCTGGAGGGAAGAGGTGGGATGGAGGCCACACAGCTCCCTTGACCCCAGTTAGTGTGGGAAAGGGCTATGGCAAAACTGGTTAGGAACTGGCAGCAAGCCCCAGGGGAAGCTACAGCTAAGCCTGGGCTTATCCCTCCCAAGCCAAGCGCCAGGGCAGCGGATGCAAATCCCAGGCAGGCCAGGAATTGCCTGGCATCTCTCCCAGGGTGTTTGCACCTTCATCCTTGGGCACCCTAGGAATGTGGTGTGACGGGGAGAGGGGATTCCTGCAGCCAGGGGGGAAACTGGGGTGGGGGTGCGGCTGGCCAGAGTGCTGCCAGCAGGCCGGGCTCCACCACCTGCAGGCACCGGGGCTGGGCCAGAGCCCGGCTTGGAAGTGCTACGTCAGAGGCTTGTGCCATGCCTGGGCACGTCCACACTTTGTTTATTCCTTTGACTTATTATTTTATTTGACTATTTATTCCTGGCTACCTTTTTCTCACGGTGGCTGCGTTTATTTAGCACGCCAGGCCTGGAGCCCGCCGGGCTCATGCTGCTGCCGAGCACAGCCATAACCTGGGCACAGCAAGTACCACGACAGCAACCCCATGCTGAGGTTTCTCCTGAGGGCTTGGTGGAGTATTTGTAGTTGATGGGACAGTGTTTTGAGGGGACAGTGGGCAGTGGGCAAGAGCGTGGTCATATGTGCTTGCCACTGTTGATGCTGCCAGCATGCAGCCACACCAAAGGGCTCCAGCACCCGTGTGCCTGCTCACCAACACAACTTGGTGGGGCTGTGGCAGCTGGGCCAAGCAGAGAAACTCTAGGCTGGAAGGAGGTGGGTTTGGAAAGTACGAGGGTGGTCTGCAAAGTGATGCCATCTCCATGCCATCAGTGATGCTCCTTGCAGACCCTGTCCCCACCAGCCTCCCAAGGTCCCAGGTGGTCCCAGAGCCCAAACTTCAGTGTGATGTGGAAATGCCAGCAAACCATCAGCCCTCCTCCCTCCCAGGCCCTGTGTGGCAGCTCCCATGGTGACAGCCCCCAAGGACCCAAATCACTGGGTCCTCTTGATGCTGAGGATGCTGCTGCGGCTGGGGGCCAGGGAGCCATGGCAACCCAGCAAGGATGGGGGTTGCCATGGCAATGAAAGGAGCAGCATCCAGAGCCGGCTTTGGGCAAGGGATGCTCCAGGTGTGATGGGAAGCAGGACCAGGGTACTGCCCCAAGGTCAGGGAAAGCAAAAGCCTCACATTAGAGTCCAGGAAAGCTGTTCTGTCCTGAGGGCTGCCTCTGGCCCACAGTGCCTGGTGGGGGTGGGCAGGTGGAGGCTGCTGGGGTTCAGGCTCTGTGCTTGGCCCTGCTGTGGTCCCATTGTGCCCACTGCCATCATCAGCTCTGGCTGTTCCCAGGCAGCCCCAGCAGGACATGGTGCTGGTTCCTGTTCAGTCCAGAGGAGCAACCATCTTTGCAAGGCATGCAGGGTCAGGAGCAGCCTCTTGGATTTTTGCAGCCAGGAGGTCCGCCAGCATCTCTTACTATGAGAATGAACCCCATATATCTTGTCACCTCATTTGGGGGTCACTACCCTCCACCTGGGAATGTGTCTCTGGGGTCAGGCTATGGCACAAAGCTGGTTTCAGCCCCTAAATCTCTGGGTTTGGAGATTATCTCCTTCCTGTGACTAAGGCGGGCACCCAGCTGACCCCAGCTCAGGGCTGAGCACGCAAAGGGCCTCTGCACTGAGATTTCAGCTGCAGCCCCCTAAAATGTTTCAAATGGGGCCAGGCTGCTAATTGCCTGGTTAGCAAAGGTGCCTGAGAGAGCAGTGGGCTGGGTGAGGGTGCTGCATCACCAATTGACGACCCTGCCTTGTCCCCCCAGTCCCATGGCTACCCACTCACCAGTGTGTCCCCATCCTGCCGGCCCCATCCTGCCGCAGGGCTGGGAGGCAGTGAGGGGAAGGGGGTGAAGGGAGGAGGAAATGGACCTCCCAGCTGGGAAGCACACGGGAGAGTGACATTTGCCAGACACTGATGCTGCTTTTGATAAAGAGCAGGGGGCAGTTTGCTGCCCACAGGCACCCATGTTTCCCACACCTCCCAGCAGCTGGGGGACAAACCTCGTCCCCCAGCTCTGGAGCCTTTGCCTCCCACAGAGCCGGAGTCACACGAGGCTGGATGCCTTCCTTTCCCTTTCAGCCCCAATGGACTGCAGAGCAGAGCAGGGGGAAGGCAAAAATCCTGATTTTTTTTTTTTTTTTTGTGTGGCATTTCTCAGCACCTGATGACAAAGGGCTGAACTGGACAGTGTCACCTGGACAGCATCAGCATGGTTGCAACATACACCCTTGCAGCACACGAACAGGGCTAAATCTGCAAACACACAAGCCTCATCAGATTTTCCCAAGGGCACATCTCCACTGCAGGAATGAGCCCAGAAGCCAGGATGACAGCCACCCTTCCTCCTCCTGCTGCCTCCCAGGGCTCCAGCACCTAGCAGGCCCTTTCCCTCTGCAAAAATAGTGGCTGAGCTCTGCTGCAAGCGCACGCCAGTGAAAGGGGCAGGCGGCCGCTGGCAGCCGCTTCCAGCGATTCCACCCTGCAGCTTGTGGCTGGGCTTTAGATCTGCTAAGCCTGCTTCAAACTTTGCACTGGGAGAAGTGATTTGTCTGCAAATGTTATGTGGTTAAAATAAATGCAGAGAATTTTAATCCTGGGAATTTGGAAAGTAGGAGATTTAAAATAACAAAACCCTTTCATATGGCACTTAATCCGAAATTAGCTGGGTTTTAAGTTTTACAGCAGTAGCTGATCATTCCTCGGCCACCTCCCGCTCAGCGTGGGAAGGGGGGGCTCCCCAGATTCCCGGAGCAGAGGGCAGTGGGGGCTGCAGGATGTGCTCTCCCAGCCCTACCATGCCTCGCCTCCCTGTCAGGGTGGTGCCGGAGTAGTGACGGCACTCTTTTTTTTGTTGACGTGGAATGGATCTCCCACAGCTACTTAAGGTTTTAATTGCCCTGTGATTAAAGTTTTCATTACTAAGCAATTAGCACCTGAAATTTTAAGTGCTGAAGTGTTTAACTGCATCCTGAAGCTGCCAGAGGTGAGGGGTGGTGGATGTGGGTGGGAGGGGAAAAGGTTTTGAAGTACGGACCACGAGCAGCAGAAGGTGGCTTCCTTGCTAGGCCCAACCAGGCTGGCACGGGTGCTGCCAGCTGCCCCAAGCCACTGGCAGCGCCAAATTCCTGGCAGGACAGGGAGGAGCTCCCGGAGGGGCAAGCTCTCAGAAAGCCTGGGAATGAGACAGGCTGGAGCCGGTGCTGGTCTGGCGAGGAACACACCGGCTGGGCGAGCTGGCACCCGGCAGTGCTCCCTGCCCTGGGAACGGAGCCCCACGGGGCTCCCCTTGCACTGGAGATGGCACAAGGGAACCCCCCAGCAGCCGCAAGGCTAATCCAGGTGCCGAGCAGAGACGTCACTCCTCTGAGTTCAGCCCTTTGGACAGACGACTTGGAGATGTCACTTGATGCCATGATGGCTCCTACTACAATGATATCCAGCCCAGAAACACGGGGAAATCCCCACCCAGCTTCCCACATCCCCAGCACAGCTGCGCTCCAGGTGAGCAGACAACGGAGGCCTCTTGCAGGGCTTTTTCTTGCATTCATCCAGTTCCACCCTTCAAACACATGTCCCCACACTCACCTTGTGGCAATGCACTCCTGGGACTGGCTGCCCAGTGAGGAATGTACTCCCTTCTGTTTGTTTTTAGACTCTTGATGGGTAATTTCATTTGATGCCCCTTAGATCTTCTGAGAAAATGGGAATAATTGTTCCCTAACCACCTTTCCATATGAAATTGCAGCCGAGGTTGCCGCACGCAAAGGAGACGAGGGGCGGTGGCTGGCACAGCGGGCAGGGTGCGTGGGTGCACCCGTGTGCAGGGCCAGGGTCTGACACACACCGTGAGTGTGCCCGTGTGCCATGGACCCGTCACCGGGGCACATCAGGGCTGTCTTTGGAAATGGGGAGTCAAAATCAGGGTTGCTCCAGCAGGATGGAGTCTCTGGGTGAGAAGTTTCTTACGGAGAGAGGGCTGGGCTGGGAAGTTTGTCCTCTGAACCTTCCATGGCCGTTGCTGCTTTTCGAGGTTTTCCTTTCAAGTCTGCCACTCCCTGTCTGCACAGGAATGCCTCCCAGGGACACCGTGAGCACCGCAGCTTTGCCGTGCAGGCTGGAGGCTATTCTAAGGCACAGTATCTAACTCAGGTCAGTACTGCAGACAAACTTCCCTGCCTCTCCCACAGCCCCACGTTTAATCTCTCAGCCCATCCCCGTCCACGTCTTGCCGGCGTTGCAGCCCTGTTCAACTCCAGCTGCCACCCCAAGGTGCCAGGGAGGGGATCAGGGCTGAGTGTGTGTGCAGGGAGGTTGTGTGGCCGGGACCTGTCCGTGTTTACACAGACGTGCCTATCCGCCGTCCCTCGGGGGCCACAGCAGCGCCATCCTCAGCACCGAGCCCGTGCCCAAGCAGGCGGGTTGGCACTCAAGACCCAGCGCCTGCCAGCAAATACCACGCAGTTACCACAGTTATTTGGTATTGTGCAGGCGTCGGAGCCTTGCCAGCGCTGCTCCCCGGGCTGCCCACCAGCTGCAACACACAGGCAGCGACCAGGGCTCCCTGGCCAGCGAGCTGCCCCGAAATCCTCAGCCGCCCAGACGGGTCCGCGGCGCTGCAGCCGCCGGCACCAGGGAGCATGAGGCCCCGGGGAGAGGCCGGCAGGCAGCACCAGCCCAGGGGGAGTGAGCGGGGGGCTCATTAATTACAGCACGTGGGGAGCGACGCGATTGTATGGAGCATCCTCCCCCGGCCCGTGCACCCCCGCTGCCTGCTCCAATTTCTCATCCTATTCTGAAATAAATTCCTTTCGGGCTGAAATTTGCCAGGCATGGCTTGGCTCCAAGGGGAATTCTTGGAGAAAGTTTAAGTAAAATTGGTTCAGCCATTTTTGAGTTATTCAAGTGTGAATAAGCAATTTCCCCATGTGCTCCGTTCAGAAATTTTGTGCTTGGGTAACTCAGACCTCTGGAATTGCAGAATAAACGAGGTTTCTGCATCTCACTAAGAGCCAGCAGGGAGGGATTTCCCAGGAGTGACTTCACAGGAAGACAGCAAATCTTCCCACCCTGAGCCTGGCCTTTGGTTAAGATTCTCAGCATCTCCATCAGTCCCTAGCCCTCTCCTTCCCCACTGATGCTGCATTATACCCCCGCGCATGTGTTAACAATGCCAGCTTCATCACTAGCTTCTCTCCTGCTTATCTCCTTGAATGACAGCACATTCAAACCAACGACTTCTGCTTCTTTGCTCAAACTTTCCATGAGCTCAATCCCCTTACTGCTGCTTTTCTCTCCAGCCACTTCCCTTTACCTGGAGAGTGCAATGCCCAACTTGCTGCATCTCCTGTCCCTCACAGAGATTTATCACAGCCATATGTCATATGTCCTGTCTTAAATTAACACCCTGGCTCTCTTGGGTATGACTTTTCCTTCAGGAACCATGCCCAGTGGTGCTAGGGCACTGTGGCAGTCCTCAGGGCACAGCATTCTGGGGAGACTCCCTGCAGCTCCTGGAGGATGCCAACATTCCTGCAGTAGGAATCGGTCATCTCCAAATTTTCAGCTGCCCAGGCAGAGCTCAGGTCTATCCAGCCTCTCTGGCCAGGACTTGGGAAGACAAATCCCTCCGGGACATGAAGGTAAAACACCCATCTGCAGCCCTGGTGGGAGTGTACAGCAGAAGGCAGAATGGATATGGATATGCTCTGCATCTGTCCTCACAGAGGAGAGGTCAACCATAGCCAGCCCTGATAACCTCCCAAATTCCTGCTTCTGCCAGCAGCCACAGGGAAGGTGGCCAGGAGTGTGGTCTTGCAGCCTCCCCACTGTGCCAGTGCGGGGCCAGGGCTGGGGCTGCATGGCGAGGGAGTTTCTGGGGCAGGTTTCTGGGGCAGGAGCACTGTGAGGAGGTGCCACTTGCAGGTGTCTGTGGGGACAGCCCAGATGGCTCTGCCAGGGCAATGAGGCTGCCTAGGGTGAAGCAATTAGCCATGCACCCCGCTGCCCCTGAATCTTCTGGATTTCCAGGGACCAGGGGCATGAACATTCCCCAACATCATGGACTTGAGGGATTTTGCTAAGCCCAAGTGAAGTCTGCCCAAGTATCTGAGGGGCAGATGCAGCGCAGAGGGCCAGGACAGGTCGCAGCCCATGTCCCACACCCATCATGGCAGATACGTGTTTGTCCTGAAGGATGTGGAAATGCCAGCCCCGAGAACCAGAAAAGTGTGTGTGGATACACCATCCCGAGGGAGCAGAGTCTGTCCCAGGCAGGGCCCCAAAAGCTTCCCAAAGCAAAGTCAGGACAAGAAGAGGGGAGAGAAGACTGAAGCATCCCACAGGCTTGGAAGCTGCGGCTGAATGCACGGTAACCAGCACCTTCTCCCACGAGGAATGTGATAGAGGAGGTACCTTGTGGGTAGATGTAGGGGTCCTGGAAGAGGTCACTTCAGGGTGCTCTCTGTATGGTTTCAGCTTGGCCAGGATCACAGAATTCATCCCTATTTGTGTGGGGGGAATTGTGGTGCACATAGGGTGGGGAGGCTTATGGTACAATGAGATGGGATGAGTGAGGTAGGATGAGATGTATGGGATGAGCTGTGAGAGAATGGGGGGTGAGATGGGTCGGCAAAGGGTGGGATGCATGAGAGATGGGATGGGACCGTGGAGAATGGGATAGCAGTAGACGGCACAGGTAAACCAGGCTGCCAGTAGTGTGGGCACAGAGGGGCCCTCGGTCCCGTCATCACACACGCTAACAGGCTCACGCACTCACCCGCACCCGGAGGGCCGGGGGACAGGGCAGCGCGGGCCGAGGCTCTGTGGGACAGGCCGGGAGCGCGGCCCCTTTAAGAGTCCAGTTCCGCGGG
>WEIU01023077.1:209-27190 GCA_013389925.1 Aegithalos caudatus | reverse complement strand
ACGCATCCTTCAGGATGTCCCAGGCCCGTCGTGGCTCAGCGCGACTCGTCGTCGCGCCGTGGATGCCCGGTTGTACCTGCGGAGAGCTCGCCGCCGCAGCCCCGCTCCCAGCGCTTAGCCGCCCTCAGTAGGTTTCAGAGTCAACGCCCCGTGGAACCGAGCCCGGCGCGGCGGAGCCGCGGCATCCGCGGCCGGCGGCTGCTGGCAGGGAGCGGCGCCTCTTTGGATACTCGGTTCACGTTTCGAGGCTTTTCGCCACGACCGAGAGGGCTGGAAAATTAATATTTCTTTCAGTGGAAGCTCGCGGCGTGCCAGAACTGGTGGGGCCGCGGAAGGAGTGTCCGTGTGCCGTGTCCGGCTCCATCCCTTCCCCGGCAGGGCTCGCCGCGCCCGCTGCCTTAACCCCCGAACCTCCAGCGTGGGATCTCCACATCTCCCCGCGTGCCACATCTACCCCCGACCGGGTCTGCGCTCCGCGGCTCCCCCACCCTCGAGCTCCGATGGAGTTGGGAATAGAACGGGGAGTAATTCTCTCCTCCTTGGAGAGTGAACCCAGGTCCGTGGGGCAGCGCCGTTGCACCCCCGGCTTTGAACGAAGAAAGAGGCTTTTGGCCCCGCTGGGGTACTGGGGTTTCCCGGGCGGACAAGGCGGGTCGCACCGGAGAGAAGAAGAGGGCCCGGACGGGTTTTTGTCTCGGCACAAAGTGTGCGAGGCTCCAGCCGAAGTGCCGGGGCGGCGGCGTTCCGGTGTCCGGTAACCGATCCCGCTGCCGGAGCGGCGGGAGGGAACTGGGAAGGGAGGAACGGAAGGGAGATCCCCCGGTCGCAGCGGAGCTGTGGGTGCCCCCGCCCGGGCAGGGGGTGGCGGGGGCTTCTCGGAGGCGGTGTCGTACTACGGGCTCCCGATGCCGTCGCCCCGCGTTGCGAGGTTCGGGCCGCGGCGCCCGGGGTGGTCGTGGGCAGGAGCCCTCCCCCGTTGCGGTGGTTGGGGGACGTCTTTCCTCTAGCTTTGGGCTTTGTAAAAAGTTTAGGGGGTGCTTGTTGTCCGCATTTTTTTTTCATCCTCCCTCCGTGCGATTTTTTTGTTTTTTCTTTAAAAGGAAAAAAAAAATTAAAACCCCTCTTCCTTGGTACGCTGTAGGAATCAGAGCTGTGGGCCTGCCGGGTCCATGAGCTCCCGGCTAAGCGGGAACCCCGCGGCAGGAGGGGAAAGGGAGAAGCCACCGGCACTCAGCCTTCTCGGGATGGAGGCTCCCGAGCACCAGCCCGGGGATCTCTGCCTTCTGGAGAGGTGCCGGAGGATGAAGTTGTGGGCAGGGAGCCCAGCGGGGCCCCACGCTTGCGGGTAGCCCCTTGCAGCCTGATTCCCATCAGCGGTTTAGGAATTTGGGAAGGATAGGCATAGGGGCTGGCACCACCAGTGTGTATCACCTGGGGACAGTCCCTCCAGTCCCCGGGGAGACAGGGAGCCCCAGCCTCTCCCTCACTGACGTCCAGGGATGGAGCTTTGCAAAGAGTTGGATGCAAAGAAAATAAACAGCCCCTGTTGAGGAGTCACTGGGTTTTTCAGCTTCCCCAACGTGTGGAGGGGTCAGGGGCTGAACACGCTGTCTGAGAGGTCAGGGCCCAGCTGGATACCAGCCCGATGTGACTACTTTGGGGCTGGCTGGCAGCTGCCCAGCAGTTTTTGGGTTGGCCCTGATTCCCTGTGAGATTCTCTCTTTTTTTTTTTTTCTTTTTTTTTTTTTTTTTTTTTTTTTTTTTTTTTTTTTTTTTTTTTTTTTTTTTTTTTTTTTTTTTTCTTTGCTCATGTTCGAGCTGGAGGGAAAGTTGCAGCTGGCCTGGAGAGCATTCTGCCTTGCCCAGCTTAGGGAAGCCGCTGCTCACATCAGGGTCAGCAAGCTCCCACTCTTCTGCTACGTTTGGCATTTCTGTCCACGCTCAACGCTGCTTCCTGATGGGGACTGGCGCGTTCCAGAGGTTACTGTAAATCTCATGTGCACGTTTGTTTGGATATTTTAGTGCTGATCATAAATCTGGCGTGGCCATAAATCTGTATGCACGTCCTGCAGACAACGGCAGCGAGCGGTCCCCAGACCCAGCCACTTTACCGTCCCCTCCGAGGTGCAACGGGCTGGGCTTGTGGCTGGTGCTGGGCTGGAAGGGCAGGGGGCTTTGGGGCTGGATGGCGCTCCCCATTCCCGAGGGGATGGCGGGGAGTTGGGTTTCTTTACAAGGCCTCACGGGGGTGGAGGAGAAAAGCCGCGCTCGGCAGCAGCTCAGTGAGGGCTTTGTGCTGCCGAGGAGAAAATGGTTTCTCTCCAGATCCTGTAAGTGCGCTGAGTCTGTTTGAAGTCACAATGTGTTTTTCTTCTCCGGTTCAGCAGTCCCCAAGCCGGCTGCAGAAGGAATGCTCTATCCGGGGGCAACAGCAGATCCTTTCTCCAGCACAGGGGTTTGAGCAGAGACGTTTGTCCCAGCGGGGCTGTGGGAGCAGAGGCCCTGTGGGGAGTGGACGTGGTGGAACAGCATGGGAAATGTGCTGTGTTCCAGGCTCTTGCAGATCATCGGGGGGTAAAATCCAAGGCTTCAAAACACCCTGGCCCAAGGGAGCATGGACAGCCACAGACTGGATCTGCCTGTCATCCTGGGGGTGCAGGTAGACTGGGACAGGGAACTGCTCTCCCTAGGAGCCACTCTCCCAGGGCTGTTCCCGTCCTGAGCAGCTTCTCCAGATTCAGGACTCCATTTAAAGTTGGAGTTTCCCACGTGCTTCCCCCTGAACTCCTGTGCAGAAGCACTGTAGTTTGCTGCACGTAGTCCTGAGCAGACTTGGGCTCTACTGAAGTAGCCAAACCCCGCAATACACCAAGATTTCTAGGGGGAATTTTCTTTGTCTGCGCTCTGCCCAGTGGCACCTCCCAGACCCCAGCTGGGTCTTACACAGATTGACCACGCTCCTCTCTGCACCGGCAAACTGCAGCTTAATTGACCCCTGTGCTGGAACTACCAGGTATTTTCTTGGCAGAGAGATCTTCTTTCTGTTTAATTACTTTTCACAGAAATTGCATGTTTCTTGGCAGGGCAATGGGTGAAGTTGGCCCTGCTGTTTTATGGATGCTTGAGGTAGGGCTGTGAGGGAAAGTGGATCGTGGGGCTCCGCAACACTCGCTGGATTTATTAAATCTCCCATTCCTCGGTAAAAGCTGCGCTGGAGGAAGCCTTCCCGTCCGTGCTCCTGAGGAGGGGAGGAGAAGTGCTTTCCTTTGTGTCAAGCGGAGCATGCGGAGAGCCGGGGAGAGGGAAAACTTGGAGCGCTAGGATCTGTTTGCAACCCCACATTTCTCCCTCAGTGTACAGCGAGGCTGTGGCTGCCAGGCCATGCCTGCCCAGCCCTTGCAATTGGGAATAGCGGCCTCTGGTTTTTAAGGAATGAACCGAAACTCCTTGTTTTGTTATGATGACTTACTGCAAGAGATATTTGGGGAAACCAGTTTGTTGCATTTTCTTTCCGTGAGCCGTTTGCTGCTGCCGCTGGAGCAGGGGAGCTTGGCGTTTAATTAAAACAGCCCCAGCAATCTGAATCACAGACTTGCATGTTTTTAAAATTGTAGCTGTTCCTGTTGTGCTGAGTCAAACTGGTTTGTCGGGATTAAGCGTCTCCGCCTGGGAGCTGCGCTGGGGGAAGGGTGCTGGGGCGGCCCCAGGGTCGGAATCCCCATTCCCAGCTGGTGCAGACCACAGGGTGGGTGTCAGCCTCCCCCGGAGGAGAACCCTGGGAAAGGGGGACTATACCCAAGGGCTGCGGTGCAGCTGGTGGTTGCCGTTGCCGCAAGCTTCTCAGTGGTTGAAACCATAATGAGCTGCTGTTGTTTCTTGGTCCAGCATGTTCCCATGGAGCATTTGGGGGATGGTGGGGATGGGGTTGCCCCTCCATGGACAGGAATCTCCTTGCAGAACCCCATGCCCCAGGGGATGGGCTGCCATCTTGAAGGCCAGGCAGCCTGTTGCAGTGACACTCCCACCCGACTAGGACTGTCCCATTTGAAGTCATGTTTTGTTTGTTGTTTTTTTTTTATTGCATTTTTGTTGTTGTTGTTGTTGCTTCAAACCCAGCCCTGTGTTCTGTCTGGGCGGTGCTGGCAGTGGGGCATGGGCCATTCCCTTGCAGAGCTGAACTCCAAGTGGGAGCCATTTTGTGGGGAGGGCAGGTAGGCATCCTGCCTATGAAGGGGCAGGCTTGGCACTGTTGGTGAAGCCTCATCCTCCTGCGCTTGGGGACCATTATCACCCACCCTCAGCAAGGCCACAGCGCAGTCATGGAGCTGAGCTTCGGAGTGGGGCAATGTCCCCTTTCCTCAGGGCCACGTCCTTTCCCACAGTGCCACCATTCCCAGAGGGGCTGCATCCCTCCCCTGGTGCCCACTTTCCCCTCAGTGTAGGTCAGCCCTCCAGCCTGTGCTCCCGGAGTCGGGAGGCAGCGAGCCCAGTGCTGTCTTCGCATGGCCGCCCTGCTGAAGGGGAACGGGAGCCATCTTGAGAAGAGGCTGGAGCACAGCGGCAGGGCCGAGCGCAGGCCCCATGGCCGCTCTCCATGCACGTGCCAGCGTGTGCTGGCTGAGGGTCCCAGGCTGGGACGGGGGGAGGATTTTGCTGGGGGTTCTCTTTATTTTATTTTTGCCCATTGCTAAGCCCTGCTGCACTGCAGGGCCTGGTGTTTCTCATGCATGTGGCAGGAGCTGTTGACAAACACCTGTTTCTCAGCCCCCTCCCCAGGAATGCCCTGGGGGCCCTGCAGTGCCTCAGGGGTGGGCAGCAGGGATGTCCCCTCCCAGGGGAGCCCTCCCCCAGGATTCTCCTGCCCAGCAGCAGCTGCGGGGGGATTTCAGCCTCCCTGTTCCTCTGTGAGGTGTGGCTGTTACACAAGACTGCCAAAATCCATCCCTGTCCCGGGGAAGGGATAGTGCTGTCCCTATGTCCCCTGCACCCATTCCTGCATCTCTTGGGTACTCAGTGCCTGCCCAGCAAGGGCTGGGGCGCAGGGGGACCCCGCGGGGAGGGGGGGCACACACACGCGGCGTGCTATCCAAGGCCTTTTTTTATTAATGAGAAAAATGTGCAGGGCTTGAACGATCGCCAGGAACAGATTTATTCTAGTTCCCCAGAAATTAAACCGAAATGAAGGAGCGAGTCAGCCCGGCCCGGCACCCCCTCCTGACTCTGTGCTTGTTTTAACTTTGGAAGAATCTGACTTTGGGGGTGGGGGAGGTGGAGGAGGGACGGGGGGGCAATATTTGGGTTTAAGCAGTTCCAGATGGGCTTGGTGCTCTCGGAGAGCTAAGGAAGCGAGCAGAGAGCAGCGTGGAGATTTGGGTAACTGCCCCAGGCAGTAGAGAGGAGGGAGATCTTGGCAGAAACTCCCACTCTGCGCTGCTGGGATGGGATGGAGCTTGGCAGCCAAGCTACCCGTCTGTGGGGCGAGCCTTTGGGTGTGCACGGAGTGACCTTTTTTGGGGAAGGGGTGGGAGTTTTTTCTTTTAAATATCATTACTCCTTCACTGGGCACTTTCCAAAAGTACAACCTGGAAAAAAATAGAGCTGGAGGGGAAGAGGGGCCTTTTGGATCTCAGCCTGACACAAACAGTTACCCTGCAGAGGCAAGTCTGCAGTACTGACCGCCTTTTCTTCCTTCCCCTGGGGACTTTGGGGCTCTTCATCCACTTGCACCAGCCCAGCTCAGCTTGGTGTCCTCAGCTTGGTGAAACCTGCCCCACGAAACCATGGCCACAGGGCAGTGGGCTCACTGAGAGAGATGGCAGGAATGTCCCCATCATAACATGTCCTGGAAACAAGGGTGGCTTTGCAGGCTGATTTGCTGCCTAAGTCCTAGTCAATGGCATTCGTGTCAAACAGGTCTGGTGTCTCCTGATCAGATAAGTTATTTCTGTGGCAGCAGAGGGTGGTGGCATGGCTATTCCTGCTGGGAACAGCGACCCATAAATATGTCCTGCCTGCTGGCTGTGGAGCTCCTGCCTGCCTGGCACAGCTGGTCACATTGTCCATATGGCAGAGAACTGCAGCAGGCAGCCCCTTCCCCTCGGCCAGGCAGGGACATTCCTGTCCCAAGTGGGCAGTCTGGCAGCAGGCAAGGATGAGAGTCTGTCTGTGGGATCTGTCCATTACCCTTTGCACACAGCCTGGCACAGCAAAAGCATCTTTCCCCCTGGACAAGCTGAAGCAGCAAGTAGCGGGGTGCATCCACCACGTGGGCAGGGATGGCAGCTCTTCCTTGGCCAAGCTGACCCTGGCGTAGCACACTGGGTTCTGACATCCGAAATCCCCATGGTATTAATAGAACAGTAATTGCAGTGTAGGGCTGAGCTCGGGCAGCTGGCTCCCATCCTCTCCCAGTGTCGGTGCAGCCTTTCTGCAGGACCAGGGCCTGGCAGCGGGGCCTGGCAGGCTTTGGGCAGCCTGCTGCATGTGTCCTTGGTGTGCAGCTGGAGGCCAGAAGCTGCTGTCCTGCAAAAGTCCGAGGCTTCAGGTGCTGTGCTTTAGAAGGGGGTGCACCCAGTGTGATGCTGGTGGATGCTGGAGCCCAGCTTGGCATGGCTCTGCTCATAAAATGGCAGAAATCTGCCCTTCCGGCCTTGATCCAGTGCGTGACCAGGCAGAAAGGAGCAGCCATCCCTCCCTGCGTCCCAGCCCCTGCCACTTGATCTGCCTTTTGCAGAGCTGGCACCTGTCCTCTCTCACATGCTTCAGTCTGTCTCGCAGCCGTCAGGAAACAGCTCCTGGTGAGGAGCACGTGGCCGGAAAACCCTCTTCAGCCAGTTAACGGGTGGTGGGCTGGCGACAGGGCAGGGCTGGATGGAGGGAGCATTCCTGTCTTCCTCCGCCCCATGTGCCAGGCAGCTCCCAGTCATCTGGGATCTGGATCTGGCTAATGCAGAAGGTGCAGGACATTGGGATCGGATGGGGAGGACTGTGAGAGCGATGCAGTAGGCCAGTGGCTCAGAGCCATGGGACTGTCTCCTGGCTTGAGGTTAATACCCCAGTGTAGGTGTGGGATTGGGAAATGAAGGATGTATCCTTGGAGCATCATTTTGGAATTGGAGTTTTGGGCCCTGCTGTGAGCTTACCGTGGTGCTGGCAGGGCTGGAACTGGCAGTGGTGAATGATGCTAGGACTGGCAGTGCTGCCCACCCCTGACTGGGCTCTCTGGGCAGGGACTGCCTGGCTTGGTGTGTGCATGCACCCTGTGTGCGCAGAGGGGCCTTAATCTCAGTTGGGGCCTCTGGGCCCTGCCATAATGCAGAAATAATGAGTCTATTATTAAGTGCCCACAGTACTTCTTCACTCCGGTGGCTCGCCTCCAGCAGCAGGCAGAACCTGCCCCGCTTGAAGTGGATGTGTCATCATTTGCCTCAGCAAATCCGATCCCCTTTGATGATGGGCCAAACGCCCTTGGCATGAAGGGCCACAGCTGTGATACAGGCCCCTTTTTTTTTTTTTTCTTTCTTCCCCTCCTCTCTTCCCTTTGTTCCCAGTTCATTGACAAGTAACTGGCTTGCCTCGGACCTGGGACAAGTGGACATTGGTGGGCATTGGTGGTCAGAGCCCCTGTGCCTCCCTGGAGAGGGGTGGGGGGCCAGCTCCCATGGCAGCCTCGCGTCCCCCCCCTCGGCACCGGGGAGCAGCAGGCGCCCTGCTCGTCATAAGGACAGGTTCCCAGCGTGGGCGGTGATAGGGAGTGCTCCAGCCCTTCCCTTGGGCTGAACCGCACTGCCTGGCCTGCCCGGCCTGACAGTCGGGGAGGGCAAGGGTGGGACCAGCACAGCCCCCTGGCCTTGTGCTGGGCACTAAGGTAGATGGGTGTGCAGGGGGTCCCTGGAAGAGATGGGATTCCTGAGGGAAGATGAGAGAGTATGTGAGTTGCACAGCATGCTGGCAGTGCTGCCAGCACTAGCAGACAGTGGCAGGAACTAGCAGACAGTGCCTGCCGGAACCTTCCCCAGGCTCCCAAACCCCATGCCTGGAACCTCCACCATGGGTACCCCCTGACCACCAGGGGTGCCTGCTGGTGTCCTGCCTGATGCCTCCCACGCTGGCTGCAGCCTTCCTCCCTGCTTTCGTGGCTCTTGAAACTGCATCAGCAAGAGCCTCTCCTCCCTGCAGTGCAGCTCCGGCACAAGGGGCTGCCAAGTGCCGAAACCTCCCAGCACGCCACCTCCTTCTCTCCAAAGCTGCTGTCTGTGGTGTGCTCCATCCACAGAGCACGTGGGCTAAGCGGAATGGGAGAGCTTCCTAAACGCAGGCAGCATGTGGCGTCCCCTAGCCTTGGAGTAGGGACATCCCCTGCCTGGGAGGAGGATGGCTACAGGGTTTAGCTGGGGTCAGGACAGGAAGAATGCTCCTGGAGGAGGAGGAGGGATCTGGGTGAGCCGCATGCTTCAAGAAAACGTGTTGCGGGGTCTCCCAGACCTGACGCGCTCACAGGGCGCTCCTGTGGCTCAGCTTTTGTGTACGGAACGCTTGTCAGCGGGAAAAGTGCAACCTCAGGTTCTCTCCCACAGGCAGCTCTTTGTTCCCAGATAAAGGACCGTACACCAAAGGCCCTTTGTGCCGCTGCTCAGAACAGTGCTGGGATTAATTGTACCGATAGGTGCTTGAATGGAGAGCACACAAGGCCACTCACTCCTGGTGTCATTATCTTCAAAACTGAGAAAGAAATTAAAATATGCAGGGATGCCCCTTTTGGTGGCTTTTTGACTAGCAGGCAGTCTCCAAGATTAAAAATGCATCTCTAAACAAGCTAGCTTTCCTTCCAGAGGAGAACAACATGGCAGTGAGGAGAAGAGGCATCTAGCACCACTGTTAGCAGCCACCATGGTGGAAGCCAAGCCATGTCCTGGAGCAAATGGCCCAGCCACTGATGGCATCTGCAGGAGCTCAGCGTGGGGCAAGTGGCCCCATAAGGCCAGCCCAGGCTGCTTGCCCCATGCTGAGCTCCTGCAGACACAGTGCCATGGTGTGCATAGCTCACAGAGAGCATGGGCACATTGCAGAACAGGTTCCTCTGTTTGCAGTGAGGTTGCGTGGGTGTCTTTACTAACTTTTTTCCCTTGCCTTCTTCCAGGATGCTCTGGACTTGCATGAGCTGCCTTCTCATCGGGGCAAAGAGTTGGCATCTCTATTGCCAGTGTATCCTGATAAAAGCCATCAGTCCGTGTATTCAAAGGAGAGTTTAAAGTGGAGCTTATTGGTGGAGACGATTGAGTCTTCCCCAGTGGTTTCATCTTGAAAGAATTTTGATATTCCCCCCCTTTTCTGGCTCAGCCATTGCTGCCGCGCACGTCTGCCGCTCAACAGCGCGAGACGGGCTCTCTGGGCCTCTTAAGGGGGGAGTTCAAACATTTTCGCTGGCCTCAGACCATGCATGCTGCATTCCTGAGCCTCAGCACCGGGAGGAAGAGGTCCCCGGCTCCAGATGGGTCCCTGCCAGGGCTTCAAACACCTAGTGAACTGCTGGGGACTCTGTGTAGGTGATGGGAGGGCTGCTGGTAAGGGACTGCTCGTGTTTGCAGCTCAGGGTGTGCTTGGGAGGAGATGTGCACTCTGCCATGGACCTCCTGCTTCTATGTGAAGTCAATGCTGGCCAGCTGCACTTGCTGAGCATAGCGAGGCTCCTGCTCCATCCCTTACTTTTGCTCAGCTGAAGGTAAGGAGAGGACAACTCCCAGCACTGCAGACAGTGATAAAGCAAGCCTTAGGGTGACTTCCCCACCTGGCAAAATTGGGAGCCAATTTCCCGTTGACTAATGGGACCAGGCTCTTGCTGTGGTGTGCGGGATTGAAGTGGCTTTGACTCACTGTTCAGCCAGCCCTGACACTGTTCACGTCCCTCCACAGCACCTGTAAACCTGAACCGCACCAGGGAATCACCGGTGACATTTCTCAACCCTCCTCTGGCACCATGGACTAGAGGGAGAGAGCAGCTGGTTGATCCTGAACCACTGAAGCCCAGTGCTTGGGCTCCCCAGCCCTGGACACTCTCACATGCCCCTTTCATGGGGGCCAGTGCTTGGTGTGCCCCAGTGGTTTTTGGAGAGAGGACCAGGATCAGGGCCAGGCCACAGTGAGAGCTCTGCAGCACTTTTAAGGGCTGAGAGCAGTTTTTGCAACTCAGCTCAGCATGTGCCACCAGCCGCTGAACCATGCAGCACAGAAGCCCACAAGGCCTTTCACCCACAACCTTCACAATGGCAGGCTGAAAGGGTCTGGGAGGCTCCACTCATCCCACCTGAGTCACTCCCGTGGCTGCAGGAAACCCCCTCTGCCCTCTGTGCTCAGCCCATTTTCTTTAGCTGTGTTGCTCAGTGATTTTTTTTATTATTATTTCCCCTCCCCACTCTCTCTGTGTGGTTTACGTGGCTCTCACGCCAAGAGCCGGCTTGGCTCTGTCAGATTTTTCTCTCTGCTGGTCAGATGGCTGATGCTGCCAAATTAGGATGCAGGCAGTGAGCCTCCTGTCCAAGCTGAGGTTTTGCCCATAGCCGACACTTGAGGGGAAGGACGCTGCCAGAGGGGACAACTGCCATGGCAAGGGCTTTCTACGTGGGGCCTGCTGCTGTGCAGGAGAGTTCCCACATACAGGACAGGTTTGGGAAGCAAACACCCACCATGGTCTGGTCAGTCAAAGCTATGCTCTGGCTTGCCACTGCATCCTTGTGTCGCTCTATTTGCGGGCACACCCTGTCACCCAGATCCCCATCTCGCCAGCCTGACTCACTGCCACAGCCGTTCATCCATCAGCAGCCCCAGCCCTGAGAACACAGGGCATCCTTCCCCCGCTCCTCCTGCAGAAACACCCCCCAGCTGGCCGTGCTGGCAGCAGGGCCCTGTACTGCTGGACCTGCACAGAGTATCTGCACTGGGAGTTGGCAGCCCCGCGCTGTGAGCGCTGAACACACGCTTGGCTCTGCTCACGGCCAGCATGGCGTGTCTGGGCCCTCACAGCACTGCTGTGCCCTTATTAGGGCAGCCAGCGCTGGGCCTGGCCCTCACAGAGGTGTGGGCAGCCCCCATCTGGAACCTGCTCCCCCATCATCTGGTACTGCCGCTCACCCTGGCAGCCACTCCATGCACGGGTCTGGGAAGCACAGCAGCATCTCCAGTGGTCTTGTGGCTGTGTGGAGCCACGCTTGGGATCCTTGGGGGTTCAGTAAGTAATGAAGTGGGAAATGGGAAAGGGAGAGAGATAGCAGCCTAGTGCTAGGCAGGTAGTGCTGTGGGACTGAGCAGAACTGCCTTATGGGTGCACAGTGCCCATCCTGTGTCCCACCCCTCCTGCATTACCTGCTTGACAGAGGGCTTCTTCCTTCTCTCCCTCCATTTTTGCTAGATGCCCCTAGCTTGTGTTCTTGAGAAACAGCAAATAACTACTGCCCAGTAACCATCTCTGCACTGGTGTCAGTTGTAGATGCTGCCCCTCTGCACCTCTCCCGATGGGGAGCTGGCATCATGAGAGGTTTTCCTCACTCTGTCCCCAGTTCCATGTCCACTGCTAGTGCCACCAGCCCACAGTGGGACTGTGGTTGCTCCAGGTGAACAGCCTGGGCAAGAAGCAGGCTTGCTGGCCCAGCTGGGAACCTGGCAAGCCACGAGGCAGGTCAGAGAGCCCACGTGTCCCTAAATGTGCTTGTTTATTTGTGCTGCGGTGGCACCCACAGCCTGTGCTCCCAGCCTGTCTGTGGGCGCTGGCTTGGGAGCTGCTGGCGGGTCTCCCCGGGGTGCGACGCGGGAAGAAGGTGTTTACCTCCAGTCAGGCTTCATCCGAAACCCTGCGATGCGTGAATGCTTCCTTCCTCCTCCACACTTCCTCCCTGGCTGGGTCAGCCTGAGATTTTCCTGGGGTGAAAGGAAAGAAGCTGACATTGCCTCTTGCTGTGGGGCTGAACCATGGTACTGGCTCAACTGAGCTGCCCTGGCAAGTTCTTGTGCCCCAGCTGGCGATAGCGAGCAGTTCCCAGCCCGCTGCTGGGACTAGGAGAGCCATGGCTCCCTGCCCTTCATCTTGAGCCCGGGTGGGCTGAGAAGTGGACGGATGGATGGGCAGTCCTTAGAGAGCTGTGTGGGGTTTGGGTTGGGGCCATACTTGCAGCTGGGGAGGGGGAGGCCCTCATCAGGGAGGTGTTCTGGTGCTGGCCCTGGGTCCTGCTCAGTGCAGGCAGCAAAGCCCCCCTGAGTACACCAGGGTATCCATGGAAATAAATGGTCCACCCTCTTGGTCCTTCAGAGGACCCCGGTGTGCCAGGGTGCCTGTTCCCCTCCAAACAACTTAAGGGCCACCCCTGCAGCAGGGCTCACAGGGCTAGCAGCTCACAGAGGAGCCGCTGGCCCCTGAGCGTGTCAGCGTGCTCTCATCCTTGTGTTTCACTCCTGGTTTTTGCGCGCGGTGCTCGCGCGGAGCCATGCGGCTCTGCCTGGGATTAGCGACAGCTGCCTGCAATTGCAGCTCTTCCCAGACAAGCGTCTCGCTCCCCCAAGGCTGGGGCTGGGGCTGTTTGGGGAATGCTGCCGGGGTGGTTTGTCTTGTAGTCTGCTCCAGGAATGTTGGCCAGACGGTCAAATTCTTCTCCCCTCTTGTAAAATGAGTGATGTGGGGCGTCTCTGGGAGAGCAGCCTGCCAGTCCCTCCTCCTCTGGATAAACCTGCCTGGCCCGCACCGCCCTGTCATGGGAACGGGCCCTTTCAACCTCAGCCACATTAAATACTCACCCTGCCAAAGCAGAGGGGGAGGGTGCGGACAGGGGCGCCCCGTCTTCCTCCTTTGGCACCCCCTGCACTGCCTGGGGGGCACGTTTGGCTGTGCTAGTGGCTGGGCATGGCAGCCTGTCCCCATCTCCCCCTTGCCACCTGGCCAGCTCCTCATCCTGCCACTTGCCTGCTCCGGCACAGCTCTCCAGGGACGCCTCTCTCTTCCTGTTCTCTTGACAAGAGAAGAGAAATCTGGAGTCTGTCTGCGCCGCTCCCCCCTCCTCCCACCATGTCTCACCCCCCAAGTTGCTGTTTTCCACAGAAATGTCAGGCTCAGCTCTCCTCCCCCCCACTCCTCCTGGTATTTTTCCCCTCTAATCTTGGCCTTCATCTCCAATTATTTCTTTCCTTCCTTTCTCTCCAGAGACCCTGATGGACACAAAGTGGGTGACCTCTGAGTTGGCATGGACAACTCATCCGGAGACGGGGGTAAGTTTGGAACCAGCCATGGTCCTGACCTCCAAAGGACAGAGCTGGCCCTGGTCCCATAGGAATCATGGTGCCCACCAGTGCCTTTGTGAAGCTGTCTGCGTCTTCCTCCTTCCCTCCTGTGCATATCCTCTCCTCATGAAACCATCTCCTCTTGACTCTGTGCCAGCGGGGTGGGAGTGCCATGGTCCCTGGCCTGGGTTGCTCTTAGTCACCTTGATGACCAGGAGGGTTGTGACGGGTGGAGGTGCAGCTGCTGCTCTTCCCTGCTGACTGTTGCCTGTTCCCCCCACCCTGCACCATTCACTATGTGTCTGTGGTACCGATGTCCCTGGCTGAGGATCTGACCCTTTCCCTCTCAATCACAGTGGGAAGAAGTCAGTGGTTATGACGAGGCCATGAACCCCATCCGCACGTACCAGGTCTGTAACGTACGGGAGGCCAACCAGAACAACTGGCTGCGTACCAAATTCATCCAGCGCCAGGATGTCCAGCGCGTCTACGTGGAGCTGAAGTTCACTGTGCGGGACTGCAACAGCATCCCCAACATCCCTGGCTCCTGCAAAGAGACCTTCAACCTCTTCTATTATGAGTCAGATACGGATTCTGCCTCTGCAAACAGCCCTTTCTGGATGGAGAACCCCTATATCAAAGTGGATACAATTGCCCCAGATGAGAGCTTCTCCAAGCTGGAGTCTGGCCGCGTGAACACCAAGGTGCGCAGCTTTGGCCCTCTCTCCAAGAATGGTTTTTACCTTGCCTTCCAAGACCTGGGAGCCTGCATGTCCCTCATCTCCGTCCGGGCTTTCTACAAGAAATGCTCCAACACCATTGCTGGCTTTGCTATCTTCCCGGAGACTTTAACGGGGGCTGAGCCCACTTCCCTGGTCATTGCACCGGGCACCTGCATCCCCAATGCAGTGGAGGTGTCTGTACCCCTGAAGCTGTACTGCAACGGTGATGGCGAGTGGATGGTACCCGTGGGAGCGTGTACATGTGCTGCTGGATATGAGCCCACCATGAAGGATACCCAGTGCCAAGGTATGTGTATGGCAGAGTGATCGTGGCTTTTGTCCTCATGGGTGTGTTGATGTGAAGGAGGTGGTTTTGCATTGAGTTCAGTCTGGTTTTGGAGGCTTTTCCCTGATGAGTGAGCAGGATGGTATCTCGGAGGACTGGTCTGCAGTTTGACTCTGAAGCCTTAAAACCTTCATGGTCTGGACTCGTGCAGTGTCTGCTGGGACACACTGGTGAGCAACCACCAGTGCTACCCTCTGTGGGATGCATCTCCTTGCACAGAGCTGCAGCTCAAGGCATGGTCCTCAGCAGGAATCCAGCACATTTAAGCCCTTGAGCATTACCAAAATCGCTCTTTCATCACCGCTGCCGTATCCAGCATCTTCCCTCTCTCCCTCCTGCAGTGCTCAGGGCTGGGGCGAGTGATTGTTCCTGGCAAGTGTGATTTCATGCTGCTTATGCGGAGGCACTCGGAGGCCCTGGTGGTGAGCAGGGCTCTGCTGTGGGAGAAGCCATGCTGGTGCATGCTCCCCCTGCCAGTGCTGAAAGCTAGCAGCAGGGATGGTAAGGACCAGCATGAAGGCAGAGGATCTTGTTCTTGCTGGAAGGGAAGGAAACATTCTGCACATGGCAATGTTGGGGATGGAGAGCCACCCTAGCAGTGGAATAGCTCTGCATGGGTTCTGCAGCTGCCATGCTCTCCCACGATAGCTTTGGTGTTGCTGTTTAACCCCAGTTCGGGTGTGTTGATAAGAAAAAATCTGTCTGGATGAATGTTGCACTCCCTTGGGGTGATTTTTTCCTTGGGAGCTGTCTCTGGCAGGCAGGACCCTGCCCTGGCGTGGCTGGGGTTTAGGGCAGAAAGGTTGCCGTTCCCCTTGGCTGCAGGCATTGTACAGGGAGTGGGATGCTGGCTGGGCCCCCAGCACTGGATGCCTTGTTCTCACCGATGACGGGATGCTTGGCGCCGGCCCTTTGCTCTTGGCAGGGGCCATGTGATTTGGGATGGCCTGTGACGTGGGGCTCAGGCCAGGCTGGCCTCCCCACTGCCTTTGGGAGCAGCGTAGCTGACAGCCATGCTGCTGTTGCTAGTTTGGGAGAGGTCAGTCTCCACGGGCTGTGGCTCTGCCAGAGCCTCCAGCACCATGAGTGCCAGCACAGCTCTGACTTCAGTGCCACAGCCCCCTGCATCAGCCTTGTGAGCAGCCAATCCTGCTCCTCCTGAGCAGATGGACACCAGTGCCAGGCATCCATCTGCACGTTAAACTGCACTGAGGTCCATGCTCCTGGGGAGCTGCTCTCCTTCTTGCTTGGACTGGGACATCTTAGACCATACATAATGTTGGCTCTTTCCCAGCAGAGAGTGGGGTTTGGGCACAAGGTGACACAGTTTCCAGCCAGTACCAGGGCTGTGTTAAGAGGGGGCATCCCAAGGCAGGACAGAACTCCTCAGATTAGGCTCAGGAGCCTGGGGCAAGATCCCCTCTCCACATCCCCATGCTGGACAGACTCCCATGTGGCAGCTTTCCCAGCGCCTTTGATTTCCCACCAAGCCCCAGCTTCTGCTGCAGCAGGCAGGGAAGCCATGCTGGGCCACGGGCACGTCTCCATCCGGCAGCCTGCCTTCTCGCTGGGCAGAAGCGGCGGTGTCCTCACGTTTCTCTGGGAAAGTTGCGCTGCGCTTGTAGGATCAGATTTTCCGCCATATGATTGTGTGTTTTAAGTGGAAACAGCTGAAGAAGGGCTGGGAGAAGCTGGAGCTGCAGCTCTTTTTCTCTTCTTGGCTGGGTGTTCCCTTACCCCATTTCCACAGTCCAGCACCACCAATAAAGTCCCGGAGCCCGTGCCATGGGCAGCAGTGTGGATGCAGCCCCCCAAAGCTGGGGTTTCATCACTCCCTCCCCAGAGAGCCCACAGGGGCTTCACCGTGCGGGTGAGCAGCGCTCCAGAGTGCCAGATGGCATTTTAATAAATAACAATACCCAGTTACTGCTTAGATGGGATAAGCCCTGTTGTAAATCTCCCCCTTTTCCCAGACTTTCAGTGGCCTTTGAAGACCTCCTCCTCCTCCTCCTCCTCTTTATCTCCATCCAGAGCCAAGATTAGAGCTCACATTCAGACCTGTTACAATGCAGCTTGTATCCTGGTCCCTCGGGAGCAGCAGAGGGCTCATCCTGCCCGACTGAAGACAGTTTCTTTGGCGTGCTCTGTAAGGCAATACGCCAGGCTGGTACCTGGCGCTCTACTCTTGAGTTGCCACAGCATTGATTTGGCATCTCATTCTCAGCCTCATTATCTTTATTTAATTAGCACATGGCCCTTCTGGGGGTTGTGCTGCTTCCCACACACTCCCTACCACGCAGAGCTGCAGAGGCAGCTCTTGGAGGACAAGGAGGAGCTGCTGGCCAGTGACGGGGGGCAAAGGCTCCCACATGCCTCAGTGGGTTGGGGGATTCACTGCATTCACACCCCAAGCCCTGCAGCCCCTGGGGTTTAGCCTTTCCTCCAGCCCCATCCCTTCTCCTTTTGATTAGGAGGCACCCAAACAGTTCAGGGGATTTGGTGTCAAGGGGCTCCCCGGAAATGCTCCTGGGCATGTGTTCCATGATGGATTTGTTTGCACCCCTTATGTTGCTGACTTCACACAAAGACAGAAAGGTTGCTGTGTCGGGGTGAGCAGTGAGCCCGCTCTTTGCATGTCTCCTCTGCTCATGGGGGAGCCCTGGTGGAGGACCACAGTGCCAGAGCCTGCACCCCGCTTGGGAGGGGAACTGAGTCTGTGTGGTGCAGTCTGTGGATGCCCAAACTGTAGGAGCACTGGAAGTGACAGTGTCCAGCATGACACCACACCTTCCTGAGACCCATGTCTCAGTCTTCTTGCTGTTTCTTTTCTCATGGCACCAGGCACTGAACCTTTGGGCACAGTCAGTAGGTCAGCGCAGGTCAGGCTGGGGCGAAAATCAGGGTTTTTGCAAACATAAATTTCCCTTGCAATCAGTGACTAATGAAAACATCACCCTGAATTAAATAAAAAAAAAAATTGCCAAGCAAGCATTGCACTTGCCAACTGTTTGCAGCTTTGCATTGCAACATGGGCTTGCTGCATGAAACCCAGGAAGTGAAACTGCCTGGGATTAATTGCCCGGGATTCCAGATCAAAGGCAGCAGCAGGGAAGGCAAGGAGAGCTGCCGGTTTACAGCCAGGCAGCTCCACAATGGGTTACTTGTAACACAGTCGAGGAAATCTGCCCCTGCCGTCCCGCCTGTGACCCACTGTGGCTCAAGAGGCAGCTTTGCTTATTGAATTTTTTTTTCTTTTCTTAAAAAAAAAGGAAAAAAATTTGTTTTCCTGCCTGTTCCTTGGATGCCACTTCAAACCCCCAAGGGTTCTTTCCCTTCTCTCCCCTCAGATTTACTCCATTCACTTTTGGCTGCGCTAATGTGAAATATTTTCACCCAAAGGGTGATTATTTTACTTTTTTTTTAAATAACTGCCTTTTAAGAGAGACTTAAAAACAGAGTTACCGCCTCGGCTGTAGCCAGGCTGTTGCTTCCACAGCTCTGCTCCATCTGTAGCCACTTACGACAGCGAGAAGGGAGCGAGCTGTGCAGGTTCATAAAGCACAGATCGTCCCGAACAAACCTGACTGCTGCCTCTAAAGAAATTACAGGGTTGATGGGCAAGGGGATATGATCAGTTTAATTTATCTCGGCTCAGGCGAGGCATCCTGCTTCAGTCCTACAGGGAGATAAATAGCTGGAAGGATGCTGGAATATTGTAGCGTGAATGGGAAGCAGTCGAAACATGAAACCATGGTGGTTTGGGGCTGGTTTTCCCAAATGTGTCAAAACTATCTCTGTCTTCCCCAAGGGAGGGGACCCCAAAGTTTTGGGGGTGCATGCGTGGTTCATTGCTACTTGCCTGCATCCCATGCAATAATGGAGGCTGCCTACGGGATGAGTCATTGCTCTCTGCTGCTGCCAGAAGGGTTTTATTTCGGTGTTTTTTTCAGCTCCCTTCCTTGAACTTTATTCACCAGGGTGGGGATTGTATTTTGGAATAGTACCCTCCTCTTCCCCCAGCTCTGTGCTGCAGCTCTTCAAGACAGGATCAGGCCCCGGAGGTGGGTGGCTGATGAAAATCCTGGAGGGGCTGCCAGAAGCAGCTGGATGGCCGCATTTCCCATGCCAGGTTTGCGATGCCTCGTAGTGGGTGCAGGGGCAGCTTTACAAGCAGGGCTCTGTTACTGTCCTCCTCCCTCCCACACCCACACAAATCCCCTCTGTGGCTGATCCCCGCTGTCAGGCCAGACTGCCTCTCCCTCCTATCAAACCTCTTCAGACCAGGGAGCTCCGCTTCGGTTCCCTGACCTGTTATCCTGTGGCTGTCACTGACTGTCATGTTCTCCCCAGAAGTGACTGCAACACAGCACCAGGAGATGTGATCTGTGTGCAGAGGTTCAGAGTTGTTATTTTATTTGAGGACACTTCAGCAGGAAAAGTGCTTATGCAAAGCTCTCGGTAGGGAGAGGGGAACCTTGCTTCCCAGCTCCGGCTGGATGGAGTCACGTTCCCACTCCAGAGCTCCCAGGCTCGTTCCGCAGCGTGCCGGCCAAGACAGTGGTTGTTGTACAGGCAGTTTCTTGCAGAGAAGAGATGACACAGCGGCTTATCCACCAGGGACCTGGGATCAGCTTTCAGCTCGGTTACAGCCTTCAAATGTGGCGGCTGAGAGCTGTCATGCTGCCACCGAGGTCTTTATGCTCTGATTTATTAAGCAGGGTTGGAAACTTAAACACTGGAGTGCATCTGGGCCTCGGTCCCTCTGCTGCTCTTCCTCTCTGTAACAGGGCTGGTTCATGGCTCGTCTCCCTCCTGCTAGAGTGGCATGAGGATGCAAACAAAAGGCCTGCTTCCCTTGTGCCTGCACTGGGCACTACTGAGGGGTGGCAGGCAGCTGCTGAAGGACAGCTCTGCCTGTCCCTTCCTTCTGTGTTTGGGATGCCACTATCACCTCCATGCCCATAACCCACTGGGCACCGACTGGCACTTCTTGTGTAGGAGACCAAGTGCCCTCATCCCTCCTGCATCCTTTGCAAGCACCTGGCTGTCCTTGGCTGCCATACCATGCTTGGGCTGTCAGCTTCACACAAGCTCTGGTTGCTCCGGCTTCACTCTCCCCCCCACAAGCCTATTCAGGGGGTTTTGTCCCTGATGGATCTGGGCTCCTCTCCATAACCAAAGCATGTTTGGCAGCTTTCTGAGCCCAGAGCGTTCCTGTCCAAGAGGTTTCAGTCATCTCTCATTCCTCAACAATCTGGTTCCTTATGTGCGAATCTGCATCCACCCAGTTTGAACTGCCTGGGACTCCAGCTGGGGTGGGTCTGCCTATGCCAAGGCTGCTCTGCAAACTCTGGGCCTCTGCTGTCCACATAAAGACACATTTTCTTGTGGCCTGGTTGTCCAAGGCTGGGGAGACAGAAGCCCTGGACCTGTTTCCCATTGCTTCCCATTGCTTGTCAAGGAGAAGATCTGTGCACTCCTTTGCCTTCCAGCCTGCACAGTCGGGACGAGCAAAGCTTTCATTTCCATAGGGAAAGCCCAGAGGCTGGGTGAACTCAGGTCAAGGAGCTGGAGTCAATTGAGCCATGTAGTCGGTCCTGTTTTGACCAAAGAAGAGTCTCACTGCCAGAAGGCTCGCACCCTTGGGAGCAGGAAGCAGCTCCTGACACCCATCCAGGCAGAGGGGCTGGAGAGCAAGCAGTTGTCTCCATGAGGGGCTGCTCTCACATTGCCATGGCCAGCAGCAGCACTGCACTGGAGCAGGGCTTCTCCCATGGAGTTGCTGCTGCCTGGTGCCTGGATAAACCAGGGACTCAAGACAGCACCTGGAGCTGTGTGCGGGTCCCTGCGGGGCCGGCCTGGCAGCGTGTGACTCACAGCACTCCACACCCGGTGTGGAGCTGCAACCAGCCGGAAAACTTCCACAGAGGGTGTCAGGAGATGCTTCATAGCAGGAAACTTCCACTTGCCACAGCCTGGTGAAGCACCAGGAAATATTCCCCTGTTTTCAGGATGATGTGTGATAGGCGTGGGAGGTGGGAGGGTTGTGTGTCCTCAGAGCTTCCCTAACGTGGTGGAGCAAGGAGGATGTGCCCTCCTTCGAGGCCATCAGAGCTGATGCTGCCCCAGCTGTGGCAAACAGGTTGATGCTGAAGCAGAGCTGGTGCCAGTGGGTCTCTCACCTCATCCAGCTGCAAACACAGAGCACAGAATCCTCTTCCTTGGGCAGCAGTGTGATAAATTGGACTATTTTGAGGTGTGGGACAGGTTCCTGAGGGCGCTCTGTTCCTCGTCTCAAGTACCACTAATCCTTTCATGTGCCCCTCATTACAAATAAACACCTTGCGGTGCCAATCGGGCTGTATCCCAGGACTTGTGGCTCCTTGAAGGACCCTGATCGGAAGCAGAGGAGGGAGGTGGCAGTGATGCTGAAGCAGCTCTTCAGCCAAGGACCTACAGGAATGTTTTCATCTCGCTCAGCACTCCACTTGAGCCGACCTCATGAGGTGCCGCCGCCCTGGGACTGAGAAGTGGCTCAAGAGCCTGAGGCGGAAGGTTTGGGGCTGAGTGGCTGATTTTGGGCGGTGGAGGCCTCTTGCAGGGGCTGCTACTACAGAGTTGAGGAATTCTTTCCTTCCCAGGCTTACTTCCCCAGAGGATGGACCTGGCAATGTGAAGGTTGCCAGGCCTGGAAACCAGCATGGCCTTCCTTCATGACAGGGAGCATGGTAATACCCTGTGGAAGAGCAGTGAAGAAACAAAACTGAGGAATGGAGTTCCTGGATGGATCTCCCCTGTCCCCTCATACTGCTGGTGGTGACCAACTCTTCCCACCTGCAATTACCTTGGGCCTGTTGCTGGAGCACTGCATTTCCTGGCAGAGCTGTGCCTGAGCCATCTGGTGCTCCCAGGAGCCTGCTTTTCTCACCCTTCCCAGCCATGCATCCCTGGGCATGGCTGATGTGGTGGAAAGGCTCATAGAGGAGGCATGAGGTCTTCAAGCCACTTATCAAAGATTTGGCAGTGCAGTGAGGAAGGGTCTACCCAGCTATGGTGGAAGCAGTGAATTTTCTGGGTAGACTTTATAACTCAGTCTTAAAAACAGGTCTGTTTTTCTTTCCTCCAGCATGCGGCCCAGGAACCTTCAAGTCTAAGCAAGGGGAAGGTCCCTGCTCTCCCTGCCCTCCCAACAGCCGGACCACCTCTGGAGCAGCAATGGTCTGCACTTGTCGAAACGGCTTTTTCCGGGCAGACACGGACCCCGCAGACAGCGCCTGCACCAGTGAGTCCTGTTCTGGGCAAGGAGGGGAGGCAAGGGAAGCTGTGGAAGTGATGGGGATCTGTGTCTGGGATGGAAGTATGTGCTGTGCCCATGCCAGGGGTGAGCTGGACATGAAGACACACCACCCCGCCCCTCACGTTTCTCTGCAGGTGTCCCCTCAGCCCCCCGCAACGTCATCTCCAATGTGAACGAGACGTCGCTGGTGCTGGAGTGGAGCGAGCCGCAGGACACGGGCGGGCGGGATGACCTGCTCTACAACGTCATCTGCAAGAAGTGCAGCGTGGAGCGGCGCCTGTGCACCCGCTGCGACGACAACGTGGAGTTCGTGCCACGCCAGCTCGGCCTCACTGAGCGACGCATCTACATCAGCAACTTGATGGCCCACACCCAGTACACCTTCGAGATCCAGGCCGTGAATGGTATCTCCAACAAGAGTCCCTACCCTCCCCATTTTGCCTCTGTCAACATCACCACCAACCAGGCAGGTAAGTGGAGGACTACCCAGGGAGCAGGGGCTGTATCTCCTCCACAGAGCGGAGTGGAGCAGAGATTTCTTTGATGGTCTGGGAGGCTGCAGTCCTTTGTGGTGCCACCTAACTGGCTCTATGGGCCTGCTTCTAATCCCCTGGGTAAACTGTCCTCTCTGTTTAAAGCATGTCCCTAGAGGAGATGAGATCAGGATGCATGCAAGTGGAGAAGACTAGGGCTGGCAAATGCTCCAGAGAGCTCTGGATCTCCTAGACCTACCCCAGAGATGCTGTGCCTGCTGTGAGGGGAGGAGGAAGGAAATGAGATTTCTCCTGTGTGCCTGGGAAGGCTCAGCACCAGCCCAAGCCTTTGCAGGCAGCCAAGTGCTCTGCCATTCCCTCCTTCCTCCCGCTCTGGCCCCGCTCCAGCGTGCTGGTAATCTCCAGCCACTGCGCACTGATCTGATTTCACGGGTTTTGCTGCTGGGGTGGAGCACAGAGCTCCTGGTGAGTGGAGGAGGAGGGGGAGCCCCAATTTGGGCTAGCAGAGCCCTTCCCCAGACCAGTTTGCAGCTAGGCATGGGGTGAAGCATGACCTCGTGCTATTTCTGGGACTCCCTTTGGTGCTGAGATCACACCTCCTTATGGAGACTTGGGAGAGGCCAGTCTCAAAGCTTTTTCATGCCTTTCCACCAAGATTATCCAAGCAAGTCGCAGGCAGAGCATCCCCTACACTGTGTGGGATGGTGGAGAGGGAAACCTGGCACGGGTGGCTCATTCCTTCCCTGCCCTCCTTCCTAGCCCCGTCTGCCGTGCCAACAATGCACCTGCACAGCAGCACCGGGAACAGCATGACGCTTTCATGGACTCCCCCAGAGAGACCCAATGGCATCATTCTGGACTATGAGATCAAGTACTCAGAGAAGGTAAAGCAGGAGCAGCCTTTTCCCTCTTCCAGCCCTTCTAGTTGGCCATCAGCACCATGGCAAAGGGCTGCAGACATGGTTCCTGGGGGATGCGGGAGCCAGCAAATGGAGGGTGGCTTCACAGAGGTGACACCCACGTGTCTGTCCTACAGCAAGGCCAGAGTGATGGCATCGCCAACACAGTCACCAGCCAGAAGAACTCGGTGCGGCTGGACGGGCTGAAGGCCAATGCTCGGTACATGGTGCAGGTGCGGGCACGCACCGTGGCGGGATACGGCCGATACAGCCTCCCCACGGAGTTTCAGACAACTGCGGAGGGAGGTAGGTACCAGCACTGGGCTGCCTCCATCGTCCAGCCCTCCCATGTGTGCTCCTTTCCCAGCCTGACTTTGATTCTGCCTGTCCCTCCATCAGGTTCCACCAGCAAGACTTTCCAGGAGCTGCCTCTGATCGTGGGTTCAGCCACTGCAGGGCTGGTGTTCGTCATCGTGGTGGTGGTGATTGCTATCGTCTGCTTCAGGTACTGGCTTTTCAGGGAAGAGGGATTCAAATATGGGTTTGGGGGTTGCTCATGTCTGCCACAGAGCTTTCCCCCTTATCTGTGGGCAGAGCTCTGACAGCTCCAGTCACAGACTGACCACACGTGGGTCCCAGAGCAGGGGTCCTGTGGGAGGATTGTGCCTCTGCTTCCCAAGCAGGAGCTGGGCTGTGCCCAGGCTCCTGCCATGCACTCAGCACAAGTAGGCCATCTCCTCCCATTGCCCCTCGGGTGGAGGGATGGCTCTGCACACAGGCTGCCAGAGGGAAGGCTCTCTGGCATAGGCTGTCTCTGCTGGAATTTGGAAGTTGGCAGTGAATGTCTTTGCCCCATCAGGAAAGGGATGGTTACTGAACACCTCCTCTCGTCTCCTTTGGGCAGGAAGCAGCGCAACAACACCGACCCTGAGTACACAGAGAAGCTGCAGCAATATGGTGAGTGTGAGAGCCCAGCAAATGGACTCTGCCTGCCCTCTCCCAATTCCTGTCCCATGCAAAGGGGCAGCCTTTGCTAACAAGGGGTAGACTGTCAGACAGCCAAGTGGCTTGATATTTGTCACTCTTGCTGTGTCCCTCCTGGTGATGACTTCTGCCCTTGCAGTTACCCCTGGAATGAAGGTGTACATTGACCCGTTCACCTACGAGGACCCAAATGAAGCTGTCCGGGAATTTGCCAAAGAGATTGACATCTCCTGTGTGAAAATTGAGGAGGTTATTGGAGCAGGCAAGTCCTGGGGCTGGGCACAGCAGGTGCTGAGACTGCTGCCTCTCACCCTGTTCTGTGGCTCATCGTGCTGCTCCTCTCTCTCCTTCCTGCTACAGGGGAGTTTGGTGAGGTGTGCCGTGGGCGCCTGAAGCTGCCTGGCCGCCGCGAGATCTTTGTAGCCATCAAGACACTGAAGGTGGGCTACACAGAGCGGCAGCGGCGCGACTTCCTGAGCGAGGCCAGCATCATGGGCCAGTTTGACCACCCCAACATCATCCACCTGGAGGGGGTGGTGACCAAGAGCCGCCCTGTCATGATCATCACAGAATTCATGGAGAACTGTGCGCTTGACTCCTTCCTCCGGGTGAGCATCCATCCCCTCCTGCCCTGGGCTGGGCTGGGGGCTGCAGTGCATGGTGGGGCAGCAGCTCTGAGCCCTTCTCTATCTCTCTGCATTGTCATGTTGGTGTCCCCAGGGTTAAGCTCTTAACAGACATCATGAGTGGGAGAAGTGGGGTGGCTCTGGGGAGGAGGAAGGTGATGGTAGCACATTGGGATCCTTCCTCTGTCTGTTCAGGGAGTTGCAAACCCCTCTGATCTCTCCTCTGGCAGCTGAATGACGGGCAGTTCACAGTCATCCAGCTGGTGGGAATGATGCGAGGCATCGCTGCTGGCATGAAGTACCTTTCGGAGATGAACTATGTGCATCGGGATCTGGCTGCCCGCAACATCCTGGTCAACAGCAACTTGGTCTGCAAAGTCTCTGACTTTGGGCTCTCTCGCTTTCTGGAGGATGACCCAGCTGACCCCACCTACACCAGCTCCCTGGTATGGGACACTCACGAGGGATCCACTGATCTGGGGATGGGGGGAGACACCTCGGTTATGCACTAAATTGTAGAGCTGTGTATCCGTGCAGGGTGGCAAGATCCCAATCAGATGGACAGCTCCTGAGGCCATCGCTTACCGCAAGTTCACATCAGCCAGCGACGTGTGGAGCTACGGCATCGTCATGTGGGAAGTGATGTCCTACGGGGAGCGACCCTACTGGGATATGTCCAACCAGGACGTAAGTGCCCTCTGGGGAGTTGGGAACCGGGAGCTGTAGGCTGCCTGTGGGAGCCCAGGTGGCTCACAACCTGCCTCTGCCTATCTCTCTGCAGGTGATCAATGCCGTGGAGCAGGATTACCGCCTGCCACCCCCCATGGACTGCCCCACTGCACTGCACCAGCTGATGCTGGACTGCTGGGTGCGGGACCGAAACCTGAGGCCCAAATTTGCACAGATTGTCAACACGCTGGACAAGCTCATCCGCAATGCTGCCAGCTTGAAGGTCATTGCCAGTGTCCAGTCTGGGTGAGTGACATCCTTACTCCCAGCCAGCACTTACCCCAATTCCAGAGAACACTGTAGTGGTTGGGAATAGAGCTGTGGGAGGGCAGGGATAAGAAATGTTCCTTGCTTCCAGTTACACCTCTCCATCCCCTGCTCCCTGTGACCTGTGGCTCTCTTGCCCTTTAGCATCTCCCAACCGCTCCTGGACCGCACTGTCCCAGATTACACCACCTTCACCACCGTGGGAGACTGGCTGGATGCCATCAAAATGGGACGGTACAAGGAGAACTTTGTCAATGCTGGGTTTGCCTCCTTTGACCTGGTGGCACAGATGACTGCAGAGTAAGTCCTTGCTTGGAGGGGAGGAGGGAGAAGCCTGGGACTGGGGCTGCTGTACACTGTCCCTTGCCTATCTGACAGCCACCTCCTCCCACCTGGTTGCGTGGTGGGCTGAATTAAGGACTGAGATTCAGCATCCAATCCCAATGGAGTTCAGGTTTAGGATTCAGCATCCAGTCCCCTCTAGTGTTAGAGGGAGCACTGGAGCTTGGCAGAGGGCTGTAATGATGGATAGGTCCCTTGCCCCAGTGGGGCAGGGCCACATGTTGATGTTGCTAGGGGCTGAGTCTTCACCTTTTCCTTGCAGGGACCTGCTGAGGATAGGGGTGACGCTAGCAGGGCACCAGAAGAAGATCCTGAGTAGCATTCAGGACATGAGGCTGCAGATGAACCAGACACTCCCAGTGCAGGTTTGACCACAGGGGACTCTGCATTGGAACGGACCAAGGGAACCTGCTGAAAAGGTTCAGTTTGCGGTGCAGCCCAGCTTCCTGTTTTCCCCTCCACATGGCGCTCCTCTGCCTCGGACGGTCGCCTGGGACGGGATGGGATGGGACGCCCTTCCCTGGATCGAAGGCACTCATGCTGAGAGGGAGCCCAGCTTTTCGTCCCGTGTCCTGGAATGGCGAGGCAGCAACACATCTTCATATTGAAGATGGATTATGGGACAGAGATGGCACATCCCACTTCCCACCCTGTCTTGGTGCTCATCGGTTTGAAGAGTTGTTCTGCTTCTTGGATTTCTTTTCACCCTGTTTTCCTCCCAGTCTTCACTTCCCTCACCTCCCTAAGGCCACAGACTGTTGACCCGTCCACTGAGTCCGTCAGACACGTCCGAAGCCTTCCCTAACTCTGTTCCCCACATGGAAGCAGCCGGGGAAGGCTGAGCCAATGACAGGGCTGGGGCCACCAGCCCCAGACAATCACTCCTTTCCTCCAGCCCTGGCAAGCCCTCCGCCCAAGGGTCTGCACTGGAACATGTTCGAAGGGAAGGCTTCACTCCCTTTCTTGGCTTTGCACGCCAGAACCCGAACCCGATTTACTATGCAGGGAGTTAGGC